>JAGQAX010000004.1:13623882-14032172 GCA_019142605.1 Cephalopholis sonnerati | reverse complement strand
GGAAATTCTTAAATTGTGTGTGAGGTCTTTGAATGGGCTCTCTAATGAATGCATGAGTGATTGTATGAATGAAGGAGAGTCAGATCGGTGAATGGGTGGGCAGTGGGCGGAGAGAGAAAGAGGTGGGGGTGGGTCATCGGACGGATCACACACTCTGATGGGCTGTATTTCCCCCTTTTGGAATGCTGTGGCGATCCCTGGAGTGGAAAAGCAATCCCACTAATGTATAACCATCAACATTTGACTACGAAAAGGTAAACCTGCGTGTTTGGTGGCACCACTGACAGCACCCAGTACCGAAACTGTACTTTTTACTTTGATTTGTCAGTAAAAGAGGTTGATTCTTTGGATCCTAACATGTTACAGTGACCACAGAAACATACGGTGAGGAGACAAACCTTCATTGCAGCAATCTGGTGTGGCCTTCAGCCTGTATGAGCTGTCATGTGATTGGCCTGTTGGGATAGAGCACTAAACCTGTCAAGCCTTTCAGCACCATGGACAGTTCATGACGTGACCCTGCCGATGGTGAAGCGGGTGAGGCCATCAAGTCAGCTGCGTACCGTGATGAAATGGCCTCTCGTGCATTTTCTTTATCATCTCAGTCATTTATAGTAAGAAGAACCTCTCTACGTGTCCCCTACGTGACATTATATTTTATCCCTTTCTCAGCATGGACAATGAAAGGCTTTCTGACCTCTAGCGAAGGGCGCACAGCTCCTAACAGGGAGGGAAAGGCGAATCTTATGAATGGCTTGATTGATGGATACAGAGATGGAGGCAGGAACTGGTTTGCTGTGGAGGGAGGAGGGGATACTTGTGGTCACCATAAAAATCCTGAGCATATCGTGTAAAGCTCTCTTTTTATTGGTGGAGGTGTATTCAATGAAAAAAGTGGTTTCATTAGCTGTAGCTGAGCAGGATTGGCAAAATATTTGGGTATAATGTCTTCCCAGCATAATACCCACAGGTTGGGGTAGCTGGTGCCCCCACGTGTTGCCCTAGAGTGGTTTAAGTATCCCAAGGCAGTATAAGTGAACTGCAATGACTCGCATAATAGTGTAGATCATGTAAGGTTTTGGGTGTGCTCTCCTGCAGCGTGCAGCCAGCGTATATATGTCTGAGCCTGAGGACATTTAAAGCTGAAGTCTCGAAACTCCCAGCTCGCCTCGCCATGCTGAGGAATCCATTGAGAGAATTTCGCAGCGTTAGTCATCGCAACAACTATCCGCAGTGTGTGTAGTAGTCGCCTATAGCCTCTCTTGCACCTCTTGCACTGGAGATCCACAGTGGGCGCCGTGCAGGGCTTGGTTACAGGCTACAGGCGCACTCTGTGCTGTGTGTCTATGCACTGCGTGCGTGATTTCTCTTGCACCCACCCGCAGAGGTTTTAACACACAGTCGACCGGCATGGTCACATGCCGGTTGGGTCGGTGGCGGTGTGCCGGTGGGTGCCCGGGTCATTAGGGTGTTTGCGCAGGACGTGGCGAGCCGACGCCAGTGACCGGGCAGGTGATGTTTGCTCACGTAAGCCGCTCGCGTTTGATGAGGGGCGCAGGGGACGCGGCTGGAGGGTGCGCGCTACTGTTGCATCGCCTCACCGGATAACCGCTGCTATCTCATCCTGTCCGTCTGTTCCTCCCCGGTTTTCTGTTCTCTCTTTTTTTATTTTGCTCACCGACAAACGGATTTGCAGGAGTGGGAGTCTTTTGACGATCGAAATAAGTGGATAAAGGACCAAACCGTGTGCGTGGAGTGCGTATCGTTTCTTGTGATTCCCTATACGCGCAAGCTGCTTTTTTCATTCCAGAGAGGCAATGCGCCCACCCATGCGATGCTAGCCTATTAGCTGGAGAGAGAGAGAGAGAGAGAGAGAGAGAGAGAGAGAGAGAGAGAGAGAGAGAGAGAGAGAGAGAGAGAGGTTTCAGCCCTGGATTCGAGAGGAGGCTAATTTACGAGTCTTGTTTTGCCTTTCAGGAAAAGGGGAGATAAGAGGGGGAGGGTGGTTGGTGAAGGAGAATGCAGCAATCACATTTTTAAGCATGCAGAAGCGGGCCGTTTCCGGTTCCTAGGCTGGTGTGTCCCCCCATCCGAGGCCAGCAGCCGTATGGGGAAAGCAGCGGCAGACACAGATGGCATGGACACTTCCACAAGGTCTGCCGCTCTGCCCTGCCTGCTCTGCCGGAGCCCGTTCGCCGCCGTCTCTCTCTTCCAGCTCGCTCCGCCGCCCAGCAGCACTGCAGCACAGCACAGGCTGACGGCATGAGGCTTGATCCAGTGCATTTCTCCATGCTGGTCATCGGGGTCTCCTTCGCCTGTTACGCCCCGAGTCTCAACTCCCTCCAGGACCAGGCGTACCGATCAGCCGTGGTCATCGAGGGCGAGGTGCGCTCCTCCCCGGAGAACGTCTCCTCCCGGGAGCCCTACAGTGTGAATGTCAAAGTGCTGGACGTGTGGCCCGTCAACAGCGGCGGCCTCGAGAGGGAGCAGCTCGTGACCGTCGGGGACTTCGGTTCCGAGGCCCCGTGCACCACGGTGGAGAAGGACCACAGATATATCTTTTTCATGGACCCCACCGCTGAGCCCTTGGTATTCAAGGCATCGTACGCCCCTGTGGACGCCAGCGAGCCGGAGCTGAAGAAGGATGTGGAGAGAGTGTTGTGCGAGGACTGCGGTAAGTTTAAGGCTTTTCCGTTATACCTGCCATACACTCACACCGCACTATAAGGGCCACTGAAGCTGCCATGGTGATGTAAGGAGACAGTCACCGCTCTCTGGCTGCGCGTGCATGTGTGTAGTCTATACAGTGTGTCAGCGTGCATACACATGTGCATGCGCGCGAGCCGATTGACACTTCAATCCTCCATAACCCGGTCACCCATAATGAAATGAGAAGGGTGGCAGGAAACGTGTGTGTGTGTGTGTGTGTGTGTGTGTGTGTGTGTGTGTGTGTGTGTGTGAGAGAGAGAGAGAGAGAGAGAGAGAGAGAGAGAGACATAGTCAACCCTCTTAGTTAAACCTAAGTTAAACCCGGGGTTAAGCCCCAAACAGCAGGTTCCTTCTGTTGATTAGAGGAGCACTGATGATCAGTGGATACTGAAACTTAAGTGTTGCCTGGATTTCAGCAAGATCTGCATCATCACATCATTACAGTGAAGTAATCTGCATGTGGAGTCTTAAGGTGGAACCCAGCTCCTGGGTGTGTGTCACAGATAGAGATATCTAGACATGTGATGGGAATCAGGGACGGCAACCTTGTCTCGAGGTAACCTCCTCTCCAAACTTTGTCTTGTTGCCTGCAGCCAGTGTTACACGTCAAATCAGTTGCTGTTTTATATCAGAAATTGTGGCAAAATCCTGACAGTGCCAGTGTTGACTGCAGTGACAGTCTGTGGGTGGTGGTAACTGTTCAAATCTCTCAACTTGTTGCAAGTTTCCTGCATGGACATTTGAAATTATGCTTTTATTTCTTGCAGTACGCCAAACAGAAATCCTGTAGCCCTTCCTGGTTTTTAATTTTATGTGAGTAGTGGCTGAAGCTATGTACAGCAGCTGGCCAGGCCTGCCAGAAACTCTGTTTAACTTATTATCACCTGCATGACTTTTATAAATAAACAATCTTAAGATGACACAAGGAAAAAGAAGACCTGGGCCTGTAGTCTCAAGATGAGGGTTGTGCTCTCGTACTCCTTTCTTTCTTACATTTTCTCTCTTCATTTCTGTCTGACGGCGAGAAACAAAGTCTTGAATTGACCCCTTTTCTGACAAAAGGTAAAAGAAAAGGTGCAGAATCAGGGTCAGATCCTCAGCTCAAATAACAAATAAACCGAGCTCTCAGACAGTGTGATTTATGTATCATTTAATCTGATAGTTGCAAAGACTCTCAGGTCTCTTACTTTTAACTATATTCCCTAAAAGACAGCTCTGGCTTTTGGCAAATCATCTCACTCTATTCCACCTGTGTGTTCAGTATTGAAAGTGCCTCACTGCTTCTAAGATGATGTAACTACAGTTTGTACCATCTACTACTGCGTTAAAGCATCTGCTAGGCCTGTGGCAAACGTGGTAAAAGTACACAGACAGGAAGTAATTTCCCCTGCTGCACAGAAGAGAGGGTAATACAATCTTAACTGTGGAAGCGTCACACATTTCTCCATTACAAGCTTTGACAGCACCACTGTGAATGTTTTGGGGGTTCATGCGAACATGAGGACAAGATCTCTGAAACAGTATCATTATATGAAGACTCTTTTTCCATCTTTAAGTTCCTCAAATCCAGATTCATCATAGTTTCCATGCAAACCAACCACCAGTGTCTGTAAAGTGTTAAATCCTAACAGGAAGTAACTCAGATGTTTCAACAAAGGGTTCATCCAGCATTTGAGCTAACAACGTGATGTTCTATTTTTACCTCTGTGACATGCTAAAATTATCAAGTCATTTATTTATGACGGTGCTGTTGCAATCAGGCTTCCGTCTAAAACACATTTTCCAGGCAGGGATAAGCTCAAGAGAGGAGATGCCCACTTATGAGCTGATTCACCCCGCACACGCACACACACAGACACACACACACAGGCACACACACACCACAAGCCAGAGATACAGGGAGAAACACAGCCTTATTAGACACTGCAGAGTGTGTGGTTACACCATAGATGCACTGTGGCAACCAGCAGCCTCTGAATGTCCACAGCATCATAAGCACACACAGGTTTGTTACCACTGTCACCTCTGTTTCTTTCATCTGCCAAAACTAATCACAGAAGTACAAAATCCACACCCACAAATAGACATGAGGTTAAAGGAACACTTCAACCACAAATGTAGCACTTTTCAACATTATTTGTGCCTAATAGCCCCGAATGCTTCATGAAGATGTTCTGCCATGGTTGAGTTGGCACCCAGTTTAACAACAGGAGAGGGTATTCAAACTCCTTTTGCAGCACACATGCAGCTTCATGTGTCTGCTTGTATGCTTAGTACATCTCAAACACATAAACTTTGGGTAAAATATTACAAAATAACCCCCCTCTGCAAAATGACAACAACTGCTTTTTGGCCAGGACTCAGCCTCAGTTGTAGCTCACTCACTGGCTACGCTGACACTTTTCACTGGGTGGATGCAGTAATGTCAGTGTAGCCGCTGCATGAGCTACGACCAAGCAGGGCTCCTGGCCAGTGATCAGACTGGAGAGGATATTGTAGAAGCATTTAATTTGAGAGAGAAGTAACTGCAGCTTAAAGATGGGTTGGGGTAAGGGGCGTGTCAGCAGACACACACCCTGAGCATAACCAATCCCAAACCCTAGCTTAAACACAGCCAGCCAATCACAGCCAGACAGTTGGACTGCCCACTTCTGTAAGCACCCCTATCAAATTCTGTCAGCGCACATTTATTATGTTGGACATTTGTTTACACTTACTGATATGTGTTTTTCAGTATTATGTCTGGGTTGTACTGAACATGTTCATAGCACTACAGACAATTTCCCACAATCCTGTCTTAAAATTGTTATCTGTAACTCCAGAAGCTGCTATCTTAATGTTTAAATGGTGTGTACACCTGTCCCCTCTCACCCACTTTGATAAGTCAGCAAAAGAGAGTGTTGGGAAAATGAACAGGGAGAAATTGAAGATGCAGCTCTATGTTTCTGAAATGAACACTGCAGCTGTTGTGTCCTGGGTGGCACAATTAGTTAGAGGGGAAAACCTTAACAAAGTTGCCAGACAGTACACACTCTACTCTGGCATATATACCTATAAAACCCTTAAAGGGGACCTATTCTGCTCATTTTGGGTTCATACTTGTAGTGTGTGTTCATACTAGAGTGGGTTTATATGCTGTCATGTACAAAAAACACTGTAATTTCCTCAAATGGTCTGTACTGGAACTCCTTTATTCACCCTCTGTCTGAACCGCTCCGTTTTAGTGCCCATCACTTAAAAAAAAAAAAAAAAGGCCAGTCTGCTCTGATTGGTCAGCATTTCCAGGTCTTCCGCATCTCGCCATCTCTGCACTGTCATGGCAGCTGGGAAATGACTGTATCTCCAATAAAACCTCCAAAACACAAACGTGACACACACCAGCAGTAATACGATCTGAAGTGGGGGAAAGTTTAATAACACTGGCAAACAAGATTACATGTTACCCTGTCGTTAGCATGTAGCTACATGTAGCGTGTTGGTTATGTGCAGTAGCATGCCTGGAGCAGATGACCATTTAAAGAAATCCATCACGTGCTGACGTCAGCTTGCCTCAAAAGGAAGAAAAATGAACGATCAGAATGATCTGAAGCCTGGAGTTTTTGCTCACAGGGATTAATTTTACATATGTTTACCTCATTATTGAAACTTTGGGCACATTTAATATAATATCTAACACTGTAACATTATATTTATGATGGAAAATAAGTAAAAACATAATAGGTCCCTTTTTAAATACAAGCTAGCGTTTGCTACGGCAACACCTGAGTGCGAAACATATACAAACAGATATTACATTACAGTAGCCGTCAATACAGCATCATTATCACCTCACTGCAGAGACGCAAACAATCATATAAAACAGCAAAGCAGTATAAAAACAGCAGAATAGTAGCCATTATAGCTACATCGCTAAGCTTACTGCTATGTTTCTGGACTACAAGACTGAGTTCCTGAAATTTAGAGACCTTTTGTTGATATTTCTGGGCTACATGAATATTTAGAAGCCACATGATGTCATCTTTGTTAACGTTAAGACACACTATGATATAGCTAATATCTGTTTGAAACAACTGGGTATTAAGTTACTGTCTTGAGGTTTAATTCAGACTTTCTGCCAACAAATGTTGACATTTCCAGCAAGCTATGGTTGTGCAAAGTTAAAAGCACAGACCCCTTGCTGTGAGAGAAATTTTAAGACTGTACATCTTTTTAGCTCTATAAAATATAGCGGAGCATCTTTCAAAAACAGAGCCAATGTTGATTAAGTGGTGAGAGCAGACAGGTTTCTCTCTTAATGTTTAATGTTATTGAGTACACTACAGCTAAACCAATAACCTCTCCCCTTTCCCCCAACCCACACACCTCTGACCGAAACATGGAATCCAGCTTCAGGAGACAAAATTGCAGATCAGACTCTGTAGAACTGGTCATAACACCTGATGAGAAATAATGGAGTACAGACCAATATAAGCTTCAAGGTTATAAGAGTTAAGTTATTGACAGGGAATCTTTGTTCTGTCCTTAGCGACTGAAGCCACATGTATGTCTACACTGTGCTCAGCTGGCCTTCACTACCTTTCCCTCACTACTACTATTTCACTCAGTGAAAAATAACTGAGGTGTGTGGACAGCTCACACTCCCCTCTTAAAAAGTACAAAACCAATCCTATCTTACATCCCAGGCAGTCTTAAGCGTAATGTAGGTCTTCTCTGATCATTGCTGTTGGCATGCCTTTTGAGATACATTGACAGTTTCTTCCTAAAATAGCTTTATCTGATGCCCAAACATGCTCCTGTCACTGATGCTGTATCTAGTGCTGCATACCTCAACTCTCATGCTCTCACTCTGTCTCTCTCCCCCCACCTCTTTCTGTCTCCCTCCTCATGCTGTAGCTGACTGTAGCTGAAGTGTGTGGTTCAGCTTATGCCTGCCCTCCTGTCAGTCAGCCACACAGAGGAGGAGAGAAACAGAGAGAAAGAGAGCAGGGGGGAGGGAAAGAGAGGGAGAGATCTTTAGCTTTGAGATTACAAATAGATGCCGCAATAATGCATATGTAAAACTTCCAATAATAGCCAGGGCCTTTATTTCACCTCATTGAGAGTGAGAAAACTAAGTTCAGGGATAGTTTTATTGTACCTAGAATGTCTAAAAATGAATATACTGCTAAACTGCAAATTTCTGTAGTGTTACCTTCTTCTAGCTTAAAGGGACAGTTCACCCAAATATGAAAAATACATATTTTTCCCCTTTCCTGTAGTGCTATTTATCAGTCTAGATTGTCTTGGTGTGAGTTGCTGAGTGTTGGAGATATCAGCTGTAGAGATGTATGCCTTCTCTCAGATATAATGGAACTAGATGGCACTCAGCTTGTGGTGCTCAAAGCGGCAAAAAATACATTTGAATGTCTCTTTTCAGAAATCATGACCGGTTACTCAAGATAATCCACAGACCTTGTTGTGAGCAGTTTCATGTTGGAACTATTTTGTTTCTTCTGAACTACACCAACCAATTGTATCACTGCGCAGAAGGAAGCGTTCATCTACTCATGGACGAGAGGTCATGCTTGTGACATTCATAGAGGGCTGCAGGGGTGACTTTTTTGTAGGCCGATGCAGAAGTTAACATTGCCCTGGTTCTCTTGTCAAGAAGCTAGTGGGATTTTTTTTGTTGGATTCTGGATTATTGCAGAAAATGAGCTCTGTGGCAAACAAACGTTTGACATACTTACATGTTTTGTTTAGCAAGATAATCTTTACATGACCTTATGTCAGGTATCTAACCAAAAACCCAGTGGGGCAACTGGGAGTGCAGAAATGCATACTCATTTCTGGGTTTTAGGAGTCATTCCTGCAGCACTTTATGGCCTCCTTCTTGACTGAGCTTTAATGTTAGCTAGCTCAGTGGTGCTTGGTGAGCTAGCAGTGGATGCATGCTTCCTGTTGCACGGTGGTTTGGTAAGTGGAAGTAGTCAATAGAAAGAAAATAGTTCCTGCATGAAACTGCTCACAAAAAAGGTCTGAATTTTCTTGAGTAAATAGGTCATGATTTGTGGAAAGAGACATTGCTGTTGAGTTTTTCTTTTTTTTTTAGGGTGGCACTTTGATCACCACAAGCCAAGTGCTATCTAGTTCATTATAATTAAGAGAAGGTAGACATCTCTACGGCTGATATCTCCAGCACTCTGCAACTCACATCACAGCTGTTAACTGTGCCTTTAAAATCATCATCCTCAGTGCTGGGTTGTGTCGCAGCATTACAGGAAGAATTCAGCATTTTGGGAAATATGCTTTATTTGTTTTTAATTAGAAGATCAATCATATGTCTGAGTGTAAAGTATAGAATTTGAGTCAGCATAACCATATGGTATGTTCAAAAATATGCCCACCAACTTCTCTAATACTCACTAATTGACAGTCTGTATTAACATACTTTGTGTAACCTGTACATATACATTAATGTAAAAAAAAAACACTCTGTGGTTTTAGTGGGAGTTACTTGTTGGAGTAGTGACTGTGGTAGTTTCACTCTGTGTTGTCACAGTGAAGTTTCTGAGTTTGATACCATGACACCTGTACAGCCACCAAAACCTGCACTCATTGACGGTATCTGGCGACCTGTGCTGTAGCTGCAGATGTTGTACAACACTGGGCAAATGGAGAAACTGTTGCTGATAAAGAAATAGCTACGGCATGTAACTGCTGAAACCACAGTAATTTTTACATTTCTGCTCATGTATCGATAAAACTAAAAAGATATTTTATGTTCTCTATTGAGTTTTCGGGTTTTGTTGCTTTGGTGAATTTTTCCCGTTTTCCCCCCATTCCAGTCTTTTCCTAAGCTAAGCTAAACACGCTGTGACTTCAGCTCTGCTCTTACTGTAACACACAAACATGAGAGTGCTATCATTCTTCTCATCTCACTCTCAGAGAGGAAATGAATAACAACATTTGCTTTATTATATTGAACTACTCCTTTAAAACGATCATTTGGGCCAAGCCGACATGTCGATCTCAGAACACTCACAGCTCACAAATGATCAACCAAATTGAAGGTTATAATTTCTTTCTAAATTGGAATGCATGTGCATGTAGCTGTGTGTGTGAGCATGCAAAATGTGTATAATTATGTATAAGTGGTATCAAACGTGTATACAAAGTTTAATTGCAGACTAGTGTGCATGCATATGAGGCTATGTTGACTGCCTGACCTGTGCATAGCAGACTGTGTTTGCATGTGTGTACCACCAGCACCTTAGCAGCAGCAGCAGCAGTATAATTTTTCTAGGCGAACATGCACTGCTGTCTCTCAGCTCAGGCTCACATCAGTGTGTACAGCAGCTGGAGGGCAGAACCACTGTGGCATTGATCTCCAAATCCCAGAATTAGGAGAATTTTGCTCTGGCGCAGCATGTCAAAAACAATCCTTGCAACAGGAAACGTATCCAAGGCCACACCCTTGAACAAGTCGTTAAACCAAGCCCAGTGAATTTAAGCTTTCATTACAGCTGCCTTTGGTGCTAACACCCTGAGGTCTGCAGTGAACAATTGTCTCTATTAGCCAGTGATGAGAGAGAGGTGTTTGTGGAGCCATTACAGAATCTGAGTTGTACATTTTCAGGCTCCACAGTGCATGTGAATCACATGCTCACACTGCTGCTTGCACTGGGAGCAATACTTTGTGACTTCTTTAATTAAGAGGCAGTCCTCCTTAAGACAGAGAAAAGGTGGCGCTCAGGCTAACATACATGCTGAATGTAATGTGGATGCACATGCAGGGAGATTCACTGGTTGAATCAGTGACTTGACGACACTGTGTGTGTGTGTGTGTGTGTGTGTGTGTGTGTGTGTGTGTGTGTGTGTGTGTGTGTGAGAGGTCCCTCACTTGTCTGTCTCATCCTCTTCCCCTCTTTGTTGCGTTATCTGTGTCTATTTCAGACACCCTCTGTGTGTCTCTTTCTCTTCTGTTTCTCTCTCCTTCTGTCTCTCTCACTGTCCTTGTCTCAACAGAGCATTATACCTCTACAAACACACACACACACACACACACACACACACAGAGCCATGCCAGTTAGCTGTTGCTGTTGCTGCTGTGCTGCAGATGCCCCAGTGTGCTGTCATTAGCAGGGAGATCTGGGGCTGCTATAAATTATGCACACTGAATAACAGAAGGCTGAGGATTTCTCCCCTCTGCTGCCTGTGTGTATATGTGTGTGTGTGTGTGTGTAGAGAGAGAGGATGTATAGACCAAGTTTTCGCTCATTTATGTACTACTGACATTATACTGATCAACTTCCCTTGTCGACGTGTGTATCAGCGTGCTTTCCTGTGGCTCAGCACACTCACGACTGCTTTACTCGTGTACATGTCCTTCAGATATGTAGCGTGTGTGAGAGAGTGTGTATGTGTGTGTCCTTGCTTGTGAATAATGTATCAGCACTCACCTTTTTCCAGCAGTCAGCCTTAGTAGAAAACTCTGACACATGCCTCTTAAAGGGACCAGCCCGGCGCCACATGGCTCAGTTTGTGAATGAGAGAGGTCTTTGTGTAACCCCACTTACACACACATACCCAGAAACACATGAGCACACACATGCAGATGAACTGCACACTCCACCCACACACTAATGCGGCTGCCGCTGCACACACCCTCCTCACTGCATCAGCAAAGTGCCTGTTTCAGACAGGATGGATTTGGCCGATGCTCTCTCTGTTTCTCTGTTCAGATTATTTCACCGCAGAATTAGATTAGACATCAAATTCAAAATTGAATAATGAGAAATGTTTATGCCAAGAACTTGTCAGTTGGTATTCCAGATAAAACATTTAAAAATGACAAGTTTGCTACTGTTTCGATAAATCTGAGGCGTCCTAGTGTTTTCTTGGAAAGCCGTTTTAATCTTTGGCATTCTTCTCCATAAGTAGCCCTGCTGTGCCTGACTGTAAGGGGCTGGCATGCAGTCAGCCAACGCCTGATATTCATGAAGTTGTAAAATGGCATTTTCAGCTGTCACTCTGGGTAACACTTCATGAGCAAGAACTGCTCTCTCTCACACCCAAGGTGCTTTTGAGCAAGGCGTACGGCTAATGCAGCTGTGCTGGTCAACTTCCATGTGAACACGAGGAATAGTATCACTGAAACAGAGAATGTGTGCTCTGCAAACATTTATTGGGCAAGAAAAGGGTTAAAACATCCCTTTGGTTCTATATCAGGCTATCTTCGGCTCAGAAAAGCGTGGGCTATCTTTATCTCTCTTTGTTGTGGCGATCTTTGATGGTGACAGGTGGAGTATCTTCATCTGTCTTCCAGATGTCCTCCTCTGCCTCTCTAGATGTTATCTGTGAACTATTATAGGCTTGTGGTAGATACTGTGTGTACTAGATGTTTGTTTTTTGCATCTCTGTATGCTTCTGTGTGAGCAACATATTTGCTTTTGAGCAGTAGCAGATCTGTATTTTCTTTTGAGGGAACTTTGTGTTCATTAATTGAGAAAATGTTGGCAATACATTGCCTAATTTTAACTTATGAAACAATATTTCAGCTTCGCTTGTCAGCTTGCTTCGAGATATTGAAGTTTGTTGTTTGTGATTTGGCAATTATGCTGCAATTGCAACAACACCCAAGATTGATTTTGCCTCATTTCTTTCTGCACCAAGGTAAAATACTGTAGATTTGGAGCTCCGCAGCAGGTGCCTCACCATCATCTGCAAGATCACTGTATCTTTCACAGTTACTCAAAAATAATTTGACCAAAGTAGCAACTTAAGAGGAAGTTAAGGATAACATCTCTTAGCAGAGAAGAAGTTCTGTTACCATGTATTTTAATTAAATATTCTTGTTAAATGTTTGTTTTTATAGTAAAATAATGTAACAAGTCCCCTCAGCCTTCAACAAGACAAATTATTCCTTTAAACATATGGCTGAATTTAATTTTTTTTTCTTATTTTCAAGAAATCACATGAAGACCAAAACCAACAATGTGTTAAAGTGCACAGGAACATAATTTCAGTAGAGCGGGCTGCCATTGAAAAGTGCATGCATGTGACAGTTCACTTACATGCACGAAACAATGATAGATATACAGTTGTACATTTTCTATTGCCTGGTAACATCTGAAACTTGTGTGAAAATAATATGTCATATAATCGAGGATATTCAAACCTGCAAGAAGTTCAGTTGCTGCTGACTTGGTCAAAACTGCAAAACTGAAAAGAAAACACACAGGCTTAGGATGTATGGGCTGATTAACACTTACCTTCTTACCTCCACTGGTTGATAGTGGTTTAGTTGCTGCTCTGTGCGAGGACACAGAGATTCTGTTACAACAAAATAAGAAAACATGAGATTTACAGGCACAAAGCTGCCAGACATGGAACATTTATTTCAATCTGTATCAATATACCTGCGGTTGCACAGATAACATACAGCATCATTCTCAACGGATGTTGCGTCCCTCTTTTTCCATGTGGCTCATTTTTCAGTTGGTTATGGAATACTGAATGTGAAATAATACCATATTTTATGTGGTCTTCTGGGCCATTTGCTGTGGTCAGTCAAGTTCAGCAGCTCTTCTAAACCTCCATGCAGTCATTTCATAATTAGGAGGTACAGTAAAACACACATGCCCATATGTTTATCCATCAAATTTACCATATTTTTCATTCTTGAACCACAACAGAATAAAGCATCCACAAGCACTAGAATAGAAACTGTTTTTTGTCGGAGATTATTTAAAAACATGAAATGATATTATCATTGTGTTTCAAAGTTTCCCAGTATTTTCCAATTTCCCTGCCCTTAGGACTGCAATCAGTTTTTTTTCTATAGTCTTTAAATCTGTCATTTATTTTCCTCGATTTATCGAATAGTTGTTCAGTCTATTAAATGTCAGAAAATGGTGAAAATGTTAATCAATGTTTCCCAAAGCCCAAGATCTTCAAATGTCTTCTTTTGTCGAAAACCTAAAAATATTTAACATCTACAGCATTACAATGGAACATACACATGAATGTAGCAGTAATATTAATCTAAAAACATCAGATATAACTGTAAAACACTGACAGGGAACATTTTACGTCACAATAAGTACTTTTACTTAAAGTACTTTAAGTAGGCTACTTTTACTTAAGTAAGGTTATGAGTGCAGGATCCAAATACTTTTGGGTATTTTCTTCATACTGCCTTTTTATGTTTTAGGCTACATTTATGTTAGGCCTGGACCCACTGCTATTAGCTTAGAATAAGAATTATACTTATTGCCATGCAATTTTCATACGAAGAAATTTGGGACCGTGTTTTTCATTGGACTGGGTCCATACAGTTTTATTTTTGTTCAGGAGAAAGCAGATATGTCAGCTTATGTGCACTGAAAATTTCAGTTATTCAAATTTAATAAACCTCACTAACAATACATTATCTAGTAAAGTTGTTGACTTCTTTTGCTGCATCAATGGTATTATATTTTTTTCCTTTAGAGGTATTTAATAGGTCTTGGAAGTCATTAAATTTATACTTTAAAATGTGCAAATACCCAGCAGTATATAAAGGAGTTAAAATTAGCACAACCGTAAACATCTACACCAGTAAAATGCAACATACACATGAATGTTGCAATGATGTTAATCCAAAAACATCAGATATAATTGTAAAACACTGGCAGGGAACATTTTACTGTACAGTAAGTACTTTTACTTTCATACTTTATGTAAATTCTGCTCATGTGTACTTGTGGTGGAGTATTTTCATAGTGCGGTATTAGAACGTTTACTTAAGTGAAGGATCTGCATATTTCCTCCACCACTGATGGAAGTGCTGTAACAAGTTACCTAGTGCAACAACATGGCTCACATATGATATTTCAGGCTTTGGAGACACCCTTGTCGGCAGCATCAATTTATTGTTGGATTGTGTCTTTTTTTAAGGATTTTTGGGCACTGGATTTTGTCTTTTTATGGGATTTGTTGACAATTAGAAAAATGCAGAATATTACTCATCCTAATTTTTTACATTTCTTTTAGGTGAATCTTTTTTGGCTAACACTGTCAAAATGTTTGTAAATACAGGTAATTAAGTAATAATTACATGGTGCATGTGATGATTTATTCTGCTGATATTCATTCAGGGTTGTCGTCTTTCCTCTCAGTGACCCAGTATGTCAGTACCTTTATTAACCCTATACACTAAAGTCTTCTGTCTGTCTTCATTGGTGTCATCCATTTATCTACCATATGTCACCTGGATACCAGTGCATACATCTCAGCTTTAAAAACAGGGGTGTGCTGGTTCACTTTGACTTAATGGGTCATCTGTATTTATATGATCTGTAATTATAACCATGTTGTAAAGAAAGGCAAAGGTGTGTCTATGCAACATGTTCTCATGGTCGTACTGGGCTGTTTGTGACTGAAATAGGAGGACTGAGACAGAGTGTAGATCATATATTCTGTTGTACCCCATATCATTCTGACTTTCATAAATGATTACTAAAAGCTCATCATTTTAATTTGATTTTACATTTGCTGACAATTGTAGTGTCCCCACTCTCCTCTGACCAGTCAAATAGTTAATCTCCTCCTCTCTATATTTTAAACCAGACCCAAGGTAAGATTTGTATTTTTGTAATTGTAAATAACATGCTATCCCCTTTGTATTATCCATTATACTTGCTATGAAGTAACAAGTGTCTGGTATGGTCTCTTATTAACCAACTGGACATGACAAAACACAACTTGAAAGTGAGGTACTGTCTCTTCAGCAGCAGCAAATGAGCACTCCGTTCAGAGAAAGCTGGACTCACTCGTAATAAATATTTTGTCGCTCTTGTCTCTTTGGTATGAAGCATCACAGGCCGACCGGCTGATAAAGGAGCTTGCAGTGATCAGTTTACTGAGGTTACATTACAGGGTTTCTGGGAAATCAAATTCACTCAGAAAAACGGGTTCCTCTCGCTGCTATTTGGTGCTGCCAACATGCAAAGTTGCCAAGTGCAAGATTTAATCCTCAATAAAGCTTTGTCAGTGCGGTTCGTTCATTTTAGAGGATATAGAAATGCCGGTGGGACTTCAGTGCACAGCAGTGCCAGTCAAACAGAGGGCCAAAAGGGCTGAAGGTACCATAGCAGCATGACTGACACCTTTCATTTTATTTGGTACCTTGCAACCTCATTCATAGCACTGTTCACCGAGACTCTACTTTGACTTTTATTTTTGATTAGATGGCCAGTATACACTGCTTACATAAGAAAATGTACTGTTTGCATCTTATCATGAAATTACAGTACACAGAGCCAGACAAATCTGTGGACAGAATCGAGATTGTAATCTAACATGCCAAATACTTGCAAAGTCAAATTAAATCTAAAATATTGACTACAAGGGACCTCCAGATCAAGAATACATGCCCTTGGTTGGCAACAGACTGGATCCAGAAATCAGAAATCAGAAAAAATACTAGTACTGTCCGAGAGAGAAAACCAGTCTCTGCCCTCTAAAAAGAAAAGAAAATCTCAAGAACCAGTAAGCTGCTTCAGATCTGACTTTCTTAGCTTGTGTCCATTTTGTAGAAAGACTAGGAAACATGACTGAAATTATTTAGTAGGCTGTCACTTAGGCTGTCACTTCGGCTATAATTCCAGGGTCTGTAGCGACTGTACATTTCTACCTTTAAATCAAAGTTGTAAGAAAAGTGCACACCCTGGTTTCTACACAGAGGTTGTTCCAGGGTCTAAACCTTAGTCCTGAGCTGTGGAGCCTAACGGCAAATGTCCCGGGACAGGAAAAACTATGGTGTGTTACAAGGTAATTGCTGAGATCTCAGAATGCAGCGACATCTCAAAAAAAAAGTCCACAGCAATAAAAAGCATGAATGAATATACAATACAACTTCATTTGGAGGTATTAATCAATTATTTATTTGTCACATGAAATCATAGAAGGTACAACTCCAATGAGATGTGATCCCAACAGCTCCTTCAACATGTGCATTGCAATTTTTTTCTTCTGACCTTTAAGCTGCTGCTTTATAATTGTCCATGTTTCAGGATGGTTCTTGTAATCAGTGGTTTGTGGTTGTGGAATGATTCAACTGTAGTTTTGGGTACAGTTGCTTCTTCTTCTGTCTTATAAAAACAAAAGTGAGTGTGGCTGTGAGGTTGCTAGTAACCCAGCTAACAGTTTAGATTGCAGTTCTACTGTGTGCCTTTTTTCCCCTTTCAAATAGATTTGGCTAACTGGTGGTTTGTTTCAATCTGTATGATTGGCTGACTGACTTAAGTGTCGCTCTCATGTGATCTGACTTTGGTTTGGTAAAGATCCTAGCTGCAGCATTTGAACCAATACCAATTTATTAAGTTCTTATAAAAAGCCTTTAAACTAGGCTTGGGCAATATCTGTTTTTCATACCTACTAAAATTTCACAGGGGTATACAGTATATGACAGTATTTATGTGCAGCGCTACCTGCTGGTTAGCCAATCACCAACTCTGGTTTCGTCAAATAAACGCTTCATTCACCAAGTTAGATGCGAAAATATGATGTTTTTCCAGCCACCAACAGTCCTGTCACATTATTCCCACTGCTTGCAGTCGCCATGTTTCTGAGCTCAGCTGCCTGTTCCATCAGTGAAGACATACCTTTGGTGGTGTGTGATGTGCTTTAAATGCAATACATCCTCAATACAACATCTGTGTAAGAGTTTGATAGAAAGAGGAGTGTCTGGGGATTGGGATTTCTAAATATGCTGGTATACTGTAATACCAAGCTCACTTCAAACAGTGGGTTGCAGTAGTAATGATGAGTGTTAAGGAAAGTTTGGAAGAGATTATCACAGTTGCTCCAAGAGATAAATGGTGCGATCTTAGTAACGGTCTGGTAATTGAAAGAAGATTATGAAAAAGTTGGCAATATTCAGGTGAATCATTAGACCTGTGTGACAAATACGAAACTGTGAAAACCGATACCGTTATTTACAGATGGTGTAGGATAATGGCAGCCTATACGGACAGAAAAAAAAATGGGACCAAAAGCAAAGCCCTGGGGTACACCACAAGAATTAAATCTCACCATCTGTCTTTCAGTGCTGCGGTAGGGCATCTTCTTCTAACAGCGTCTTTGTTTGGTGTCTCAAAGGGGCAGTGGGACATCTTTCTTCTGTAGAATCTTTAGCTCCTCATGGAGGACGGATGTGATCAATGCTTCAGCCCTCTTATCAGGAGAACTGTGTCTGTTAGTCTGCTTTACAAGCCCGCAGTTAATGGTGTGTGTGCGTGTTGAGGGGGGGAAGGTTGATGGGAGAGATGAGAGGTGAGAAATGGTGGGGTGAGGGGTGGAGGATAAGAGATGGAGGAGGGAGAGGCGAGAGAGCAGGATGGATGAAAACAGGAAAGAAAGCCGAGGTGAGAGAGGGAGGAGGGGAGGGGAGGTGGATGGATGAGAGGAGGGGGAGAGGTGAGAGAGGAGAGGAAGAATAGAAAGTGTTGGGGGAAGATGGTGGGGGAGAACAGGAAGAGAGAGGGAAGGAAAAAAGATAAATGGAGGACAGGTGGGGCGCAGAATGACTTGCACACGACTCCCAGCCCTGAGAAAGAAAAAGACGAGAAGGAGAAAGGAGAGACAGAGAGAATAGCTTTTCCCCACCGTTCTGCCCGCAAGCCCTTCATTAACTATTCATTACCAACTCTGCACATCCTCCCTATCTATCTATCTATCTATCTATCTATCTATCTATCTATCTATCTATCTATCTATCTATCTATCTACCTGAACATCCTGCTTCTCCCTCTCTCTCCATATAACCCCCTATTCCACACATACAACTATCACACACTCACACACACACATGCACATAGAGAGAAATGCATGTGTGTGTGTGTTTGTGCGTAGTTGTGTGTCTCTTTGAAAAGAACCTGATTTCTGTTGAATCTGAAGGGTGTATTTATACTTAAATAGATCTCACTGCAGCCAATAGAACAATGCACAACACCAGCGATGAGAGACAAGGTCAAGTCAGTGTGTGTGCATGTTTGTGTGTGTCAGTGTATGTGTTTGTTGTGACTACAAAAAAAAAGAAAGGGGAGGAAGGGAATGATTTATTGACAATCACTCTTGCAACCACGCACATACAGCCACACAGAGTGATTTTCTTCATCAAATGTGGATATGACAGGCAGATACACACACACACAAACACACACTTTGCCAAGTATTCTCTGTTCGCAACACACACACACTTACATACACGGAGGGTTGCCCTGGGCTTGGTATTGCTGCTGTGCAGAGGTTAGTTGGGTGATGCTGCATGAGGGCCTGTTGTGGCTGCTATCATTCAACAACCAATGCTCATGTCTTTTTCTCTTCTTCCTTTTCACCCTTCTCCCTCCCTCTCTTTCTCTCACACTCTCTCTCTGTCGCTCTCTCCTACTCTTTCTCAATCTTTTTCTCCCCTTTCTTTCTGCCTTATATCCTCTCTCTCTCTCTATCTCCTGCTCCCTCCCTGGTTTCCATGGTGACAGCTGTGCGCTGCAGAAATCACACTGATCGGAGAATGAGATAGAAGGAGCTTCTCTCTTTTATACATGAACACACACAGGGGCACGCTTACACACACACACACACACACACATGCAACACATACGACAAATGTATTACATACAGTGTGATTGCAGATTCTTCCGTCACGACACACATCGGTTTCCTCTCCACATGCTTTTGTACAATTTATGAATGTACCATGCTTCTTTGCTCACTGCCTCACCAGTCTGTCAGCTGACTCACACACTACAGCACACACACACACACACACACGTTCAGCCCATGTGTGCAGGCGTGTTGCTGACCATGCCTTCTCGGGGTGCCATACCTGTCTGTGAACACACCTAATTGGTTTGGCTTCCATATCGCTCTCTGTTATTGGATCATGCTTAGCAAGAAATCAGATCAATTTTGTTGATGCCTGCTTTGCTGGACACCGAGAGAGTGAGAGAGGGAGGAGAGGAGGGAGGGAGCATCAGCTGACCTTGAAAGAAGGACCTCTTGATGGACGGCTGATGGGAGCGCTGGTCACGTGTGATTGGCCAGTGGAGCAGGCCGGTCACAGGCTATTGGCCAGACAATGCTGTCCATTTGTGGCTACCCTACCACCCCCCCCACACCCCCCCACCCACCGCCCCCACCTCTCTGTGTTCTCACTGAGGAATTCTCTCATCACTCAGTGATACAGAAGGCTTGGATCAGCAACTTACAGTGCACACACACACACATTCAATACACGTTCACACACACACAGACCATCACACGTATTCATCAGTGCAGACAATAAAATGCTCACGTGCATATCGGTGCATCACACATGTTCTCATGTAAGCACTCTCTCTCACACACACATATTCATGCATATTCACAGTGCTGTGGAAAATCTCTGTGTCTGTGTGTAAACTGCAGCTGCAGAATTAGACTTGTTATGGCTTGCTTGGTGCCTGTGGTGTGTGGGATGTGTGAATCTACTCTAATTGTGTTGGTGCACATGTATTTCACAGTCTCTCCCTTCTTGTCTTTATGCATAACATAAATTGTTGTGCAGGCTTTGCCTTTTTTAATGTGTGCAGTAGTACTAATATTTCCTTATCAAGCTAAACCTCAAACACAACATTTACAAATGGAGTCAATTTAAAAATCTATTTCTGTTTCATCCACAATATTTTTTCTGTGCTTGCTAGCAAGCAGTGCTGCCAAAAAAAAGGCATTTTTGCGAGACCTTAGAAGAGGTTTTGACGGGGCCCACAGGATTTATAAGCTGACTTGGATGTTCTCCAGTCTATTTACTAATCATTTTACAGGTAAAAAATAAAGAGGATGGTGAATAGGGTTTCCCATTTGGATTTTACAACCATCCAAAGGTTGACATCAGATAGTAACATAAAGGGCCATTATTGTACCAATATGGAGGTTTGACGGTCTTTTAAAGGGTTGAGCTCACTCTGTTTGTGTTGAGGTTGCTTTTTGCTGATATATTTTCATCTCACAAATGATAAATATTTAATGTTCTACCCTCTAAATCCCCTCAAAAAAACTCACTGTTGGTTCAATTGAGGAATCGATACAACAGTTAATCCCGATCCCAATTTGATCTGTCGATGGTTTGCTTTGCACTGGTCTGTTTTTATGAACGACATCTTTTAACCTTAAGAGACCTGCAGGACTGCCGGTCATCTCAGCTGACTTTTCTGTCTTTAAGAGGCTGTAGTGGGCTGAGTTTTGAAGGTAGACTGAAGATACTGCTACAACAATCCTGAGCTAGGCTAAATTTTGACGAGGTAAAACTGGCATGGCCATTTTCACAGGGGTCCCTTGACCTCTCACCTCAAGATACCTAAGTTCTATGGGTACCCAGGAGCCATGAGTTTAAATGTGTTATTTTTACCTATTGTATTTGAACATTTCTGCATACTGGGGTCCATAAACAGTCTCTGAATTGCATAAATTGGATATGACTGGAAAGCTTTGACTCTTGTGAATTCAGTGAGACCAGTTGTATTCATGTGTGATGATGTTAGTCACCATAGTAGCCATTTCATTGTCATGAAACCATTTTTTAAAACCGGATGTTTGTGCATAAAATGACCTATTGTGACCTCTAGGATAATCACAGCCTCATTAAAAACATTATGCAACCACAAACTAAAGACCTTGGGCATGTTTCGCTTTCATAGGTATATTGACAACAAAGGGGTTTCCCAACTGTTTCCAGAACAGAGGCGCTCACCATCCAGTTGCCGAAAAATGCAGTTCTTACAGAAATCTACAAATGTCAAAAGTTTTTGGTATCAGATGACAGCATGGATTTTTCTTTGGTGTTTCTAAAGGTCTTGGTGACTTAATGTGGTATTCTAGAGGGATTTTTGACACATCAATTCTTGAGCGGTAAAAATGTTTAAATTTAGCACCAAATGTGTGTAAGAAATGGTATTAATGCAAAATTCCTGCAAGGCTTTATTAGATGTAATTGAGCATGTGAATGGCCATCATATCCATCAGCACTCAACATTTGAATAGACGCCTTACCCAGGGGTAGGCGACCTGCGGCTCTGGAGCCATATGTGGCTCTTCAGCCCCTCTCCAGTGGCTCCCTGTGGCTTTGACAAAAAAATCATATGAAAATGCAACGGTTATTTATTTATTTTCATCATTTTCACTTTCTGTATTATCATTGTTGTGGCCTAAAAATTCTTACTTTCTCCAACTGTAAAAATGTGTAGCCTATGCACTGAATTTAAAAAACTGTTTTAACATTTCTCCAACTAAAATGTGCGTCATATGTCTAAGGCCTGGCACCTTGAGCCTCCTAGCAAGGTTAGCAGGGATTCCAAATCCATAACAGTAAAATTCTTAGATGGAAAATACAGACTTTAATAGTGGGTGGACAGGCATAAATCTGATTTTTTTTTTTTTTGGTCAAAAATGGCGCTTTTGATAGTTAAGGTCGCTGACCCCTGGCCTAAAACACAAGACACAATGTTAATTACATATTTTTAATAATAAAAAAATAATTATTAATCCTCAGGTTTCAGCTTTCAGATGATGTTTACCACTTTTATACGGCATATATGTTGACCTGCTAACTCCTCCTAAAGATCCCCTAAAAAAGATAAAAATGGGTCTATGGTGGCTGCCAGAGGGTTAATAACTTTCCCATGTATTTATCAAAGTAGGAGAGTCTTAGATGTTTATGAGATGTTGTGTTTTATGCACACGCAGTCACCTTTTTTGCCCTGTAGTAGGATCCCTGTGCCGTGTTACATGTGTTTCTGGTAATTAATGCAGTGAAAATGAAGGTCTAGGCAATGTGGCGAGATCGAAATATCAATTGAATTACTTATTTAAAACATCATCTGTCCAGTGTCCTTATGTACCCTATAGGTGCTAATGTGTTTCTGGCACAGAGAGAGTGGTTTTAAGACTTAATGGAGAACCCTTCACAGTAAATTCCTCCTCCTCAGCATTTGTGATTTGGTTTTGGAACATCGAGCAGCAACAGTAGAGTGAGCAGAAAGGTTGTTTATATGTTTTACAGCTTTTTAAGCCTATGAGTAACTGTAATTAAAGATCCAACCATTAAGAATGAGCCCATCTAATTAATTTATGAATTAATCATCACATCTAAAATAAGATCAGTGCAGGTCTGTGTTGATCAATCAGCTTTGAATTTAGTTTGCATTTAGTCATTAGAGTAGAAGGTGTTTGATGATGAACTGATGTCTGATGAAAGCTAAACTACAACAACACACACATAGAAATGTGCATTATTGCTAATTTTCATTGGGATCGATTTCAGATTATCAGTTATTTTGGAAGGACAAACTCAGACGGACGTTTGAATACCTAAAGTGAGTTGAAGTGTTATGTCAGATGTTAAAAATGAGTTCAAATTGGAGTGGGAATTCATAGCGATTCAATCAATCCGACACTGTCACACTCATGTAATGCGGACGTCACATCCATGAAGGGTAATTTCCTTCTGGTTTTCAGCTCACATTCCCAGGCCGACAAAAACTTCCATGTTGCCTGAAGAGAGCGTCCCAGAGAGGGATGTGCTCATTGGTATCCAGGCTCACCACTCACAGCTGCTTCAGGCTGACTTTCACCACTCATTCCCACACTTAGCCGCATAAAAGCCTGACAGTCTCACCTCAGACTCACCAGGTGATGAGTCTCATCTGGATGGTTGTTAAGTGGAGCTGCTGCGGTCGTATCCATCGTGCAAATATAGTCTAGAAGTGTTATTTTTCTTAAAACAAGTAAAAAATATGTGTCAGTGGGGTAAAATAATTTCACTTATCCCAATGCAAATCATCTTGTTTCAAGGATTTCCTTGAAAACGAGCAGAATATTTGGCCTCATTCTGCAAGTTTGTTTCTAGGAAGTGATTTTGCATCAGAAACAAATTAGATTATCACATCCAACTGGCAAAGTGATTTGACTTGTTTTGACGAAGAGTATGTATTAAGGATGTGTATGAGTACTCGAGTACTCAATTTGGAGATCGGTATTTGTACAACATATAATCGCATTTTTGTTTTCCTTTGTGAAAGAAGACATATGCACCATCATCCACAACATTAAAACCACTGACAGGTGAAGTGAATAACATTTTTGGGCTCTTTGCCTGTATAAGATAGCACAGATTGAGCATGAAAGGAGGAGAGAGAGGGTTTGACATACAGCAAAGGGCCGCTTGTTGGAATGGCGCCCGCGGCTGCTGCGGCAAGAACACAGCCTTAGTGCATGGGGCGCCAGGTCTACCAGGTGAGCCACTGGGCGCCCCCTTAAGTGAATAACATTGATCAACTCGTTGCAATGCAATGTTCTGCTGGGATACCTCGGGTCCTGGCATTCATGTGGATCCCACTTTACACTCACCACCCACCCCAAACACCGTTGCACACCAAATACGCTCCCTCATGGCAACAGCACTCCTTAATGGCAGTGGCCCCCCCAGCAAGACATGCCACACTGCAAATATTTCTCTATTGCCAGAGGAACATGACAAAGAGCTCAAGGTGTTGACCTGGCCTCCAGATCCCAATTCGTGAATTGTGCTGGTGGCCCAGAGGTCCTGTGTCCATGTTTCGACAGGTCAGAACCAAGTCCATTCCACAGTGGGGCTTCTGACCTGTCAAGGCATGGACTAAGGGACTCTGGGGGAGTCCTGTGGTGTCTGGTGGGTTGTGAGGTAGGGTATTGGCATGTCCCACAGAGGCTCAATATCAACGTATTTATTTTGAACAGGATACAGTGATGTATCTGCCATCTACTGTAGGTGAGGGAATCACCAGAGGCCCCACGATACAATATCATCTTTAGTCACTTAACATTATTATTGTGATATCTATTGTTTTGCGATGAGTATTGCAATAACATATTTTGCAATTGATCACCTTTTTTCAACTGTACAGTACATCCCCAAACAAGCGTTCGGGTATCGATACACTATTGCCAGACATAATATCCTGATACTATACTGTATCAATTTCAGCAAATTTCCCCATCTCCGAATATCTGCACAGATCTGTATATCAAAACTGATAGATCTGCACAGTTGCAGATAACATTCAGCATTTCCAGTCATACATCGCTCAGTCTAACGTTACAGGCAGAATGGCAGCCAGGCTGAAGAGTGTTGTTTAGAAGTATTTCAGCAAAGTAAACCAAAAGAATGTGCAGTGCAAGCTGTGCAACGTTAAACCTGCACTTGGTTGTTCATTTCAGACCCTGTTCTTATGTTAGATTTTTTTTTTTTTTTGTGAGTACTTCATAATAATTTAATGCGAGTACTTGAATATGGATATTACTTAAAATGCCTTGTATGTATTTCCAGTCTTTAAGACAGAATAATTTGTTAAGGGATGAATTCCCTCGAAAACCCATTTTGGTTGATCTAATTAGTTTCACTGTAAAATGTAATTGACATTATAGCATGTCAGGGTATTGACGGCAGGTAAATAGAGTTTGATCTGATTAGGTGGTTATGATGTCACTGGTCATTTTGCTATATATATATCTCATTTCCTTCCTGTTGGTATTTGCCCGAGGAGGACCTGTTGTTGGTCATTATGTCACTAATAAAATTAAAGGGAGCTGTGATTCCAGTGCACTCCTGGTATTACAGTAGAGTTTTCACAGCAGGAGATATTTCAGCGACCTGAAACATAAACAGTAAATGTCAGGCTTTCTCTCGTGACTCATCATGTTGGACTTACATTGAACAATCATACAGAATGACATACATTGCAAAGTTGTTTTCTCTTGCTCTCTCCTGCTCCATCCTTTTCTACAAGAAATTACTACTTTACTGTGCCAGTTACATTCAATTGCCTGGATTGTGTTCTCTGTAAGGGTGGCCAGTATGGCCAACATATTCTATCATGGTAGTGTGAAACGTGTTACTGGTTTTATGTTAAACCGCGTTAGAATTCCCCAACGGTTAGTATTACAGTTTCACATTTGAATTATCAGTAAAACCGTGTTTGATAACTGCACTTTGAAAAACTAAGAGTAAATACTGTCCATCATCAACCAAAGTTAGCAACAGTTTCCAAAACATAGTTGCAGCATGCAACATGGGTTTGGTTTTCTATCCATAGTTTACAGAGTGGGCGTGTAGCAGGCAAACCTAGTGACACTACTGGTCCTGAGTCCTAATCTACACTGACACACACACTTGAGCAAGCAATTCAAATATATGCTAATGCACATTTGATATGGTTTTCTTATGTTTCCATTAGGTATTGGCTGTTATTATTTAAAATTTATGCAAAGATGAACAGCATAATGTTGCTAATCAGTGGTGGAGAGTAAATAAGTACATTTACTCAAGAGCTGTACTTCAGTACGTTAAAGTACTTGTACTTTGTTTGAGTATTTCCCTTTTCTGCTACTTTATACTTCTGCTCCACGTCATCTTGGAGGTAAATATTGTTATTCTTACTCCACTACATTTATTTGATAGCTTTAGTTACTACTTTACAGAGTTTGATTAATAATACAAAATATAATCAACTAATAAAATATGGTGTGTTAATATAGATTAAGCTGCCCAGCAGTATCTAAAGTAATTAAAATGAGCTCAACCTTTACTGTCTGCAACATTAAAGTGATGAACACATTAATGCATCAATGAATATAATCATTTTTCTGAAACTGGCCAAATTCTGCGTAATGAGTCCTTTTACTTTTGGTACGTTAAGTACATTTTAATAATACTTTTTTACTTTCACTAAAATTAATAATTCACCCACAAAATGACCATTCGTGTATCAGTTAGTCATGCTGTGTTACCTTAAATTCATGAGAAAATATTGAACATATTGATTTATTTATTGATTGGGGACCATGTTAAATAACAGCAACACTATATCAAAACATCTATTTACTAACTCTCACACAACTCGTGCAGTATAATCCGAGTCTCATTTATCCAGTTGCATTGTAACTGAAAATCCTTACTATTTAAAACTGAACTGAAAGTGTGACTTATCTTTGCTCTCTTTAAAGCCAGACTCCAATACCGATTTTGTTTTTTAGAGAAAACATATGTGTTTTGGAAGCACTGAGCAAACAGCTGGATAAATGAGACTTTGATTATACTGCTTGAAATGTGTGAGTTTGTAAACTGATGTTCTGATATAGTTTTGCTGCTGTTAATCGTGGTCCCCAGTAATTCAATTAATTATTGCGTTCACCAATTTCTGTAGAGCCATGCAAAAAAAAAAAGCAGTGTTTTCTTCAGGAATTCAAGGGAACACATGATGACTAATTGTTTTACAAATGGTAATTTTGTGTATGAGTCATTCCTTGCACCACTCAAGGCCGCTGGATTTAAGAGATCACACGAGAATCCAGTCATGATTTGCTACAAAGTCTGTCCGAGTCTAACATAAGGTCAAGTTTAGGCTTTAAAAAAAGAAAAGGTGAGGTTAAGGAACAATTATGGTTTTGGTTAAATATAGGAACAGTAAAGATGTCCTGTCTTTTGCCTAAAGTCATAGTGTACCAAAATTGGATAATCGTACAAGAAGAAATATATCACAAGAACACAACCTTAGCATAAGTAAATATGTGGTTCTCCTTCTCCTATTATGTTATCACTACAGCTGCTTTTCCACTGCACAAAAACCCTACTAACACCCGTTAACATCAGGCTTTCGTATGTAATGGGAAAGGTTACAATAGGCATTCACACCCGGGTCACTGACTCTGCAGTTGCCACAGGTATTTAACGGCTCCCGCTCCAATTGGCAGTAATTGCTTATGTACATCCAGGAGAGTGGAGGGATAACCGGCCTTGGGAAGGCTGGTTATCTCGGGGAGCCAATGAAGATAACAAAATAATATAAAAGATATATAAAAAGAAAAAACTACCAAACATTTTCACTGGCCTCCATGCTGCTTTCTACTGTTTATTAACCTGTTCTGGCCTTTCTGTGACGTTGAACGTGACATACCAGAAAAAAAAACACACAGAAAGGCATCCTCGTCTGCTGCAGAGCCGTGTACACTGCTTTAGTTTACTGGCAATGGGAAAGGATTCTATAGCCTTTTTTAGAGGGTTTTCCTGTGTTTAAAAAACCTGTGTACATGTGCCAATTTTGGTGGAAAAAGGTATTTCACTCTCTTTGCTTCCCTGTAAACAGCAGTGTAGTGCAAAGAGTTTGGGCATTTGTTAGAGAGATGTGAAAAGGAAATGTAAGAATTCTGCCAGAGCATTAAAATACATTTCAACCTTTTATCACAGGATGTGCTGATGATCACAGACTGGCGTTATTTATGTTTACGAGAATCTGAGGACATTATTCCTTTAAAACAGGCATCTTGTGGAGCTCTGGCCTCACATTGGGAACAACACTGAGACAGAGAAACTGTGCTGCTCCTGCAAATGTGATTGAATTGACCACTTGAGGTAGTTTGGAAGGATTGATTAATAGATTGACAGAAGGATTGGCTGTTATTAAACACTGGATGTATGGACAAACTGGCTGTCCTCTCCTTCTCCTCCTGTGTGTCTTAACCTCCTACTCATGTGCGTGCTTTGCCAAGCTGTAGAAAAAACATTCCAATCTGTGGAGACCTAAATTTCATTTTAACACCTCACTCCCTTTCTCCCACACATATTGGTCTAAGCCATTTCTTCCTATTTTTGGTTCGCCTGGTCTCTTTTTGTAATAACGCATGTATAACCTCAACACTGTCATGCCCAGTCGTGTTTTACTGGTGTTTTTTTCTTTTCAGGACAAACTGGGCCACTAGAATATGTATGCTGCAGTGTTGTCACATGAATGCATTAATAGTTATATGACCATAGATTCAACCAAAAAACAAAATTGGGAATTAAATCCCACTGATATTTATTCAAATCACACATGCCACAATAGTGGTCAAGCAAAAACTATTTATATTTCTTTCAGAGCTCCAAGTGTTTTTTGTGTGTAAAGTGTTACTTTTGCCGATCCTGAAAGCAGTTCCTGTTTGTAATTAGACAGAGAGCCGTGTCACACTCCATGCACTTCCAGGGGGCCAACATCCTCACCCCCTTTTTCTCCTTGCAGTTTACACAGGTCCTGCGTCCATATGTGGCCCTCCTGCTTGCGTCAGGTTGATCAGAGATTGCCACGGGTAAGTGGCCACTCTGTCTCTAGGCAGGAGGGACCACAGCTGGGACGCCACACATCTGGACTGTCAGCTCCAGCAGGAAGGCCTTGTAGGTCATAGGTTCCTCCTGCTTCTCTCTGCAGAGCTCTTTGTGAAGGAGGAAGCTGTTTGTGGCTGCAAAGTAAAGGAAGTGAAAGAACAATGTCCGGTACCAGCGCACGCTCTTGTGATGTACTGAGTAGGACTGGATGAGCTGATCAGACAAATCAACACCTCCCATATGCTTGATATACTCCATAACTGGTGTTGGGCATGGGACAGATTTTGTAGTCCAGTTGCCATTCCTAGTTTTAACTCTCCTGCACGCAGTGCTTCCTGAGAATGCCTCGTGGATAGTAGAGCAGACAGACACCTCACGAGTGTCCATCCACTTCACAAAAAGTAGCGGACCATCACGGATCCACCTGATGGTGCCTGTAGGATCCTTTTTCTTCAGAGCATTTGAGTCTGTGCAGGGGCACCCTCGTCTATTGTCTCTATATGTGCCACATGCTGCAACATTCAGGCTAAACAGATCCTTAAAGACTTTTGGACTGGTGAAGAGATCATCCACGAACAGATGAAAGCCCCTGCCCAGGTATGCTGACTTTATCAATGACATGACAGAGTCATATGCAAGTCCAACACCTGGGGCAAACTGTGACTTTCCAGTGTACACAGAAAAGTCCAAGGTGTAGCCATTGCTGCTGTCGGCCAAAACAAACAGTTTGAGACTCCACTTGGCCGGCTTTGCTATGATGTTTTTTGGCATTACAGTTTGGCCCTTTGTCGCCACCACCCTCTCGTCAATTGAAATGTTCTGCCTGGGATGTTAAAATGCTCTGCAAGCATCTTTGAAGGTGTCCATAAGAGGCTTCAGTCGAAACAGGCGATCATACTCTGATGTTCCCTTCTTTCTGTCATACTCAGCATCTTTCTCAGGATCGCTCATGTGGATTTTCCAGGATATCACTCTGAACCTGTCCTGTGGCATCACGTTGGCTGGAAATGGCACACTGAAAATAGTATTCTTTTCCCAGTAATCCTGGATATTATCCATTTTCACCAAAGCAAAGAAGAAATTCAGTCCCACGTACTTGAAAAACTCCTTGTTGTTGATGTCAGTCCAAGAATATTTTTTGCCTTTTGTAATGTTTTTAGCAGCGTGTTTATTTGTGTTTTGACAAATGGTCTGAACTGCACTGTTGCTGAAAAACTGTTTTAAAAGGTCCAGTGGTGTGTATGTAGTGTTTGAGTTCAGTTGATGACCAGGAGGTCTTGCTGGGGCAAACTTGATCGGCTCTGGACGTACATCGGGTTCGGCCTCAGTTTTCCAGGAAGTGGCTGAGTGTTCTGGCTTTGGCTGTGGGCGTGCCTCAAGTGCCTCAAGGCTACTATTCTAATGGTTGATCTTTAATGAACAGCTACATGTTTTTTCACTTGGTTGTTTGCTTTCACTATTGTGATTTTTGCCCCATGCCCTCTATCGTAAATCAAATTCCCCCTTTAGGTACGATAAAGATAAAGATCGGAACATAACATTATGACCTTAACTTTGTACTGGTGTAGGTAGGTGTAGGAATATCATCTAATACCTTGATAACACCATAAAACAGCGTCTCTACCCAAACGATCAGTAACTGTACAAAAATATATTTATATCCACATACGTGTTTTCATTTTTATTTCAAATGTAGTGAACATAAATGAGTACTTACAAATCCTCAGCCGGATCGAGTCCCTGTTGATAAGCCATCTCCTCATCTGTGAGGACACTCTCTGCTCCTGATTCTCCATCATCGTCACTTTCCAGACTAGATGTACGCGATTTTTCTGAGCTTCTTTTGGGTCTTGAACCCATTTTAGTAAAAAATAAATAACAACAGTTATCCCGTGTGCACAAATTCTCTCCACATTTTTTCTCTCTCGCGAAGGATGAAGGAAAAAAGCGCCTTACGTTATATAAACATATTTGATATAATGCTATATTTTAGTTGATATAAGATTTTAAATATCGTGTTGTATATCATACAACTTTCATATTTTGGGAAAATCCCATATTCAGAAGAAAAAGTGGTCAGAAACCAAACCGACTTTATTAATGAATTTCAACAATATGGTAACATGTTATTTAATGTTAAGAACATAAAAAAAAACAACTATTAATACCTTCGAGTTATTAAATAATTTAATATGATGCATAAAACACAAAGTCAGGCATTATAAAATGTAAATGTATTTTTCTTTTGTTTATGTTTTGTTAGTTTTTGTTGTCTTATTTTGTGTTGTTGTCTATGTATCTGTATCTCTGTAAATTAATTATATTTGTGCAATGTGAAAAAAATGTGTGTAAAAAAGTGTAAAAACACAATAACAACCGTTTTATCTCAATGGATGTATCAGTGCGTGCCTTACAATACTATACAAGTGTGTAAAGGATAATCTACACATTATTTATTAAACTCACAACATTCTTCTTATTATCTCGCCTTCCCAAACAGCACAGATAGGATAGGGTCAATATGTTGGTTTATTTTCCCCCATAACTTTATTGAACACATTCAATACACGGAATATGAACATTCCCGATTTACATTATAAAAACTGCAGAAAATATATTAAATAATATGAAAATAATGTAAATTAAAGTCAACTACACAAATGCAGAAAAAATGAGAGCAACCTAACAAAAACAAAGACCATCAGGGTTTGTTTAAGAGATGGAATAAAACTGAAATGTCTAAATAATCTAATCATTTTTGCCAATTTACAATTTTTGAGTTTGGAATTTTTAACAGTACAGTATGTCTTAAAATTAGTATCTTAAAGATACAAAATATACAAGGAGGGGCCACAATAGCGCCACAATACTTCATTTACATTGGCATGTTGTGACACATTTGACCTCTATCAATTTGGATTGCACATGGCCATGTTGTGACTTCGCTGATATTTTGAATAATTGTGCAGCCCTACGTCTATATACTGTACATTCAGTATGTAAAATCTGTATTGACAGTGACAGATAATATGTAGATTTGAAAAAAATTGTACGTTAAAAACTGTAAAACCATAATCTATAATGTAAGCAGTGGAAGTTTTTGTGTTACAGTCTTATTAACAGTATTTGACTGATGTAAGTGTTCATCATAGTGGCAGCCTGTGGAAAGAAAGTGTTGATGTGTCTGGCTGTTTTGGCGTACAGTGTTCTGTAATGCCTAACAGAGAAGTTGGACCAGGTTGTGTCCAGGGTGTGAAGGGTCTGCAGTGTTGTTACCTGCCTGTTTCCTGACTCTGGAGGTGTCTAAGTCCTGGATGGAGGGCAGGCTGGCACAAATGATTCTGTCTGCAGTCCTGACAGTCTGTTGTAGTCTGTTCCTGTCCTGTTTGGTGGCTGATCCAAACCACGCAGTGATGGACGTGCAGAGAACAGACTGGATTATTACAGTGTGGAATTGTATCAGCAGCCCCTGCGGCAAGATATTACGAAAAACAGTAATTATAGTACTCTGATGTCATACATGACAGCACTTTGTGTGTCTTGTGCTGCAGTGCCACAGTGAAATGAAACAAATATGGTTAGTTTAGTGTAGCGTAACTTGGCAGTGCAACACTCATACTTAACTGATAGGTGTTTTTATCAATGATGGTCCAGTGTTTTTTGACAGGAAAGCTAAATCAGTGTCTTTGCAAGAGGTTTAATGTATGTATTTGACTACTGTGGTATTTATGTCCCCTTGCTATGTTTTCTTTCTTCTGTTTGGTGGCATTTCTAGTTAATTTACTGCTGATTATTTCTAATGTATTTACTGACTGTGAAGCACTTTGTAAGTTGCTTTTGAAAAGTGCAATACAAACAAAGATTATCATTCTCAGAGGTATTTCCTCATTGTGAGTCTAAATGTCAAATCTGTACTGCTGGAATTGGCCTAAAGTCGCCCCTCCCACAATGAAATCTCATCTCTTTTCCACATATGGTACATCGTTATTAGATTACAGTTCCCATGATTCCCTCATTGTCTCCTGCAAAATATCCATAGCAAAATGCTGGATAAAAGCAGCAGGCAGGCTGCTCATTGTCCTATGAAAAACTATTTGTCATGATAAGAGCAAAAAGACTTAACTGGTGAGTTCTGGCTTTCCGCATTTTTTCCAAATATAATAAAGATTCCTGGTAACTTATCTTTGTTTTAAATGTGTGTTACATGCAGAATGTTTCTTGTAATGACTTCCTGCTACCAGTGTCGCTCTGAAGCAGGGCCTAGAAAAGGCTGAAAAAGAAAACGCTCCTGATAGATGTGACCTATCGTATTGATTTAAAGAAGCATAAAGTATGTGGATGTTTATGTGTTTCCTTTAGCAATCACGTGGCGAGACAGATTAAAGGAGTACCTAACAAGAGTGTAAAGGTTGGGTAATCTCAAAAAAAAGTAGTGTGAACGTCCGATGACACCACGAGGAGGTTTCGAGTGGTCACAGTGGAAGGTGGGGTGAAAATCCAGCTCTCATAGCGAAGCTTTGGGTAATGTTACAGTTTCAGCAGTGTCTCCTGGACGAGTGTTGAGGCCTAGTGTTTAACGCAGTTGTTCACGTGAAAAACAACAGGAATAGTTGTGTAAGAAAAAGAAAAAAGATTGCTAAAGAGAGGGTTCAAACCTTGGCTTTTGTCCCACATGGGGCAGCTGTGGCTCTACCAATTGTAAAGTTGGTGGTTTGATCCCTGGCATTTACAGTCTACATCTCAAAGTGTCCTTGGGCAAGATGCTGAATCCCAAATTGCTCCTGATAGCCGTGCCATCCATGTGTTAGTGAGTGTGAATGTTGGTTTGATGAGCAGATGGCACCTTGTTTTGTAGCCTCAGCCATCAATGCATGAATAAGTGTGTAAATAGGTGAATGGTGCTGGTGTTATAAAGCACTTTAAATGGTCACTAAGACTAGAAGAGTGCTATGTAAATGCTGTCCATTTACCATTGCACGCCGGCCAATCACAGCAAAATGGTCAGACGCAGAAGGTGTGTGGGGGGAGGAAGTTTACGAAGCTATCAACCATCTGAAAAGCACTTCTGATGGAGTATACTGGCACCTGTACACACAGTGAACTACACTTACTTACCTTAGAAAAAAATGAACTTTTTTAGGAAGCATTGAATATTCTTTTTGAACCACGGTGAGGCAGAACAAATACACTTACCATTAACACATTATCACAATGTAAAGTTGAACCATTACATCCAGCAGACAGAAGTCCCATTTTCACCGAGTAGTACGGTACAGTTCAGTTGGGCACACTTTTTTTCTGTTTCCACTGTGAAAAGTTGTGGATGGTGGACCGTTCCGTACCGTCCCATTTTTGGGGTACCTAGCACACAGATCTCCGTTGATTGGTCAACAGCATTTATATATATATATATTAATTTCGGCCAGGTTATGTGAACTACATATAGCCTAATCCTAACTTGGAGCCACATTTAAGAGTACTGTTTGCAGTGGAGACGCTAGGGTCTAGATACCATGTTTTTTGGGTCCAAAGGTACCATCACGAAAGTGTTTGGTGGAAGGGGCTATCGACAAACAGAGTCGTGTTTCGATGACATGATGAATATAAGTCCACTACTCATCTTTTAGCTCTTTTTTTGGTCTCCACCAAACCTTTAGAAAAATGCTCTTTAGCTTAACGTTCCACTATGTTCATCAGCTAGTTGCTGACTTTGTCCTCTGTCTGGTGCAGTAAGCGAGTAGTGCAGAGGGTTTATCAGAGCATTTTCACAGTAAACAGCTGCCTGCTGCGTCTCGTCTCTCACTTTTTTTTCTTTGTTTGGTTCCATCAGTCAACAGGAGCACCAGCCAAGACCAAGTCTAGTTGAGCCAAGTCAAGATTCAACAGTGAATCTAGTCCTAACACAGACTGTGGCATCTGGAGCCTTGGAAAAGAAGAGAAAGTACCAGCTTCTTGAAAATACCAAAAATAGCAGGCAAATTACTCCAAAAAATATATGATGACAGTGACACTTAGTGCTATTCTTCAGCATAACTCATCACAAGCCAGGAGTCATGGAGAGAGAGAGAGACAGCATCTGGTGATGTTGAGATGATTTACTTTGGTGTGACGTGGAATTATACATCAAGAGTGTGTGTCGAGTCTGTGACAAGACTAAATCTCACAAAATGTGAGAACTGGATTTAAAGATGTGCTGCTTGTTCTGTTGTGAGTCTAAAAATCCTACTTAAATCCTACTTACATAACTGCAAGCTGTTTGGATGGTACTTCATAGAGGTTCTCTCTCTCTTTTTTTTTTACCTCCAGTCTGAGTTTGTGTTTTTTCCCCCATTAACATCCACTTGTGTGATAAGGCTGCTATTAATGTATATTTTTCTTATTGTGAACAAATCCCATGAAAAGACCAGCGATGCGTAAGTCCGTCTTTTGATACCTTATGACTATCTGACCCTATCTGTGGTACTCAGTCAGAAAAACATTTTTTCCTACTGAAGATGTGAAACGGATCACAAGTATATGGTATAATTTTCTTGTGATTTCCATTAATAGCTACGCTCAGACATTTTTAGCAAATGTTACAAAAACAAGTAAGAAGTTCATTTGTTGGGGACTATTTTTAGTGGCGGATTAATATCAGACATGTCAGGCTTGAGGCTACAATACTTGTTGGTCTTGATCTTTTCATATAATTTGTTGGCAGGAAGAAAAATAATGAATGTCACGAGCCTTGCCTTTAACTAAAGCTAAGGCATTGTGTCGTCCCAGTAACCTGATAAACGGACTGTACTGCCACTAAGCTTTCACTTCATGACGTTGTGTTTTATATTCAATGCCAATCAAAAGCATATGCTAATGTACAATTGCAACAAGAGTTGTTACTTTTAAAATTCAACTTTGGGCTTTGGAACTGGAGGAAATGACATCTATCAAGTTCTGATTGGCTGCTTGTATTGCCAACCAGGAAAACACCATCAATGGCTGCAACACCAGACCTATTTGAATCACTGAAATAAATTTAGAGTTATATCATAGATATGGACTGTAATTCAGAGCTCTAGAGTCTAGACCCAAGTTAGTGGCCCATTTGATTGAGATGTGTCTGCCATGTCCTCAGTTCAAGATTGGACCAGGGCTGTAAATTAACTGAAATATTATTGAAATCACAATATGGCCAAGTGCAATATCTATGCTGCAGGAGCTGCAGTTTTTTGATAAAGGTAAAATATGACACAAATAAAGCATTGTGGTGCTACAGAGATGCCCCGACCATTTCCAGATGTAAGGGAATATGCCCCAGCATGAGTCACATCATCATCTTTGTTTTGTTGTTTTTTTGTGTGAAAATGAAACACAAAAATTACCATTACTACTAAACTGCAAATTATCTGAATATTAGTCAACATAAGCGCAATAATAATTTTTTCCTTCCATGCAACCTTCATTTGGACGGGGGCCTTTGTATCATGTCATACCAGTGTCTCTCAACCACATGTTTCCAGTCACACTCTGAGGGATGGACAGATCTGACTTTTTAGTCATGATACTGATACAGTACCTGGGCTTTGGGTATCAGCCGATACCTGGTACCAATCCAATAGCATTTAATTAATAGGCTGTATGCCTCATTGTGTGGAAGAGACTGTGATCTTTCTTTATGGTGTAAGGCAACGTCAGGCTTGACTTAAATATTACTTTCCTAATTTTGTGAAACAAAGTGTAACAAATAAATACAAAGATATCAATATGAAAAACAGCTCCAAACAGCTGACATATTTGTTGTTACCTCCTTCAGCTATGTGGCACTGCTGACGCATGACATAGTATGCTTATGTGTAAGCAGTAATTATCATACAGTTGCATAGATCAGCCCCACTGTTATATATATACCCAATACAGCTGTTTGAATCAGCACTGGCCTGATATCCGATATCACTATCAGACCGGTGCTTCCCTCTAAACAATCCAATAAAAGCAAAATGCCATAATATAGCTTTTTAAAAATGCTGACAGATTGGCAAAACCTAATAATCTGGGATGAATTTAGACCACTCATCATATTACATTTAGGTTTGAAATCCTAAAGTAAGACTTGTGTGTTCTGCGTTAGAGAAAGACACAGAGGACTTTGAAGTTCTCCTACTAAAATTAAAACATAACTAAAATTAGAGTTATGAGGTTTTATGTGGGATATGCGGCAAGGAATATTCAGTATTTTGTATATAATGCACAAGATTTACGAGACATACACCGACTTTTAGACCTACAGTGGCTTGTTGAGTCTCAACATCTACAGTGTGTATATTAATGGAAGGATGCAGCAGCACTGTGAGGAGCTGTGGGTCTATACAACAGTTGCCTCACAGTTGATCAAGCGTGTGCTAACACTTAAACACTGTGTTTGTGTGTGTGTCAGGCCCACGTTTGTGCACACATGTGTGTAAAATACGCTGGGTGCTTCATTGGCTGTGTGTGTCTGTGTGTGTGTATAAATGGTACTAGATGGTGCTGAGTTGTCTCTTTGCTTTAGCTTCTATGTGCTTGTGTTGCCTGCGCTGGTGTCAGTGATGCAGTCTGTTGTAGTTTTTAAGGAGAGAAGAGAGAGAGTGAAACTCTCCTGAGACTGATGAAGCACATGCACGCACACACACACGCACACACACGTAAACACACCCACATTGCTCCATAGTGAAAATCTACTGCAGAGCATTTCTGAGGGAAGAATTTTTTCTCTATAAGCTTTCACTTTGTCTTTGCTTTTCAGGATTCAGACCATACCCAAGTGCTTTTCCTATGTGTGTGTGTGTGTGTGTGTGTGTGTGTGCGTGTATGCAGGTGTGTATGCGTGTGTGTTGTAACATTGATTTTCCTCCATTCTTTAACCATCTCTCATGTGAACTCTGACCTGTTTCCTCAGATTTTTACCCCGACATCTGAACCCTGGCTAACAGATTTTCATCTGCTACACACACACACACACACAAACACACACAGTCACAGGCACACAAACACAAAGATACACACACTCAGACAATTAAATGGATAGATTAATTGAATGTCTGTAGTTAATTTCAATAATGCAAGCTTTGATTTTCTTTCTCCGCTCCCTTCCTCTTGTCCTTCCTCTCTCTGTGCAGCCTCTGCTCCCAAGCTTCGGCTGATGCGAGGCCAGTCTCTGGTGGAAGGGGACAAGCTGTACTTGAAGTGTGAAGCGACGGGGAATCCCAGCCCTTCCTTCCGCTGGTACAAAGATGGACATGAGCTTCAGAGAGGCAGAGACCTCAAGATAAAGACCAACAAGTGAGTGTGTCTGACTGGGTTTTTTTTCTTAATATTCACACTACATACACAATATTCACACCAAAAAGTTTGAAAATGCCAAAAATCCAGACAGACGAAGACTCCCTAAAACACATGTTGTACATACTGCAGTGGCTCCTGGCATGCAACTAGTTTTTGATGACCCTAAGTAACTTCACACTGCACCCAAACTGACATTTACTAACTTCCTCTCCTGTTTTATTTCATTCATCAACACAGATGCAGTAAAGAGCACAAAAAAGTTTAAGTACATGTTCTGATTTTTTTCAAGGACATCTTAGAACAACACCATATGCCCATATGTCATTGGTCGCTGTACTCAGTGGCCCCAGAGCTGTACTTTCCTGGAATAGGTACACTGTTAGAGATGAGGGCCAAAATCCACAGTCTGCGTTCTGTATGAAAATGCATCGTGAAGTTCAGTCAGAAACAGAATCCAGTTTATTCCAAGTATGATTCTACCAGTGTTAGGGAGTAACTAGTTAAATGTAATTGTGTAAATGAGTAGCTCCAGAGACAGTTCTTTAGTGCTGCGTCTAACATGTGTAACAGCAGCAACAGAAAGTTTGCTTCTCCGGCGACGAGCCATAGAGTCAAGGATGTCAAGATGCTTGTTAATACTCAGGTGTAAACAGAGCCTCAGAGTGTGGTCCTTTCTGTTGCTTTCTCAGGTGAGTGACTCCCCCCTGCTGAGGTGAGGCAGGCGGAGCTGATGGATGGACTCCTTTGGGTGGTGTCAGAACTGTCCCATTGTATTTCAAAACAACAGTAGAGCTCAGGTAGTTGGTTCGCCAGGTGTAGGCTGTTAATGGAGTGGGAGGCAGGACAATATGGCCGCTACAAAGTCCCTTCTTTATGCCCCCTTTGCATTTTTACACTGAACCAAAGGGGGGCATCATGCCGCTCCAGTGCAGTGTGTGATTTTAGACAGCATACCAGCATCTTGGAATAAAAAGAGGCGTGACGGGCGTGATGTGTAACACAAAAGCATCGGCCTCTGGTATGACATAACGCATCTACAGCATTTCATAAACAATAACAATGGCACAACATGGCAATAACAAGAGAATAAGGAGCCTTATTGTTTTCCCAATTTGTGGACATTTTCAGCCGCTGTTCTTCTTTGAGTTAGCCGCTAACTGCTATCAGCCACTTTTTAAATCGACCGTGGTGGGTCGCATGCATCACAAATCGTTAAAACGTCACACCCGTGCCACCTATGATCCCGTCCCCCCTACTCCGAGATCCTACCTTATACACACCTACCTTAATGGTGCAATATTCCCCCTTGAACAGGCAGTGTAAACGGGGCCATTGACTGTGAATACTTGAAGTTTCTCAGAAGTCTTATAGCATCTCTTACCACCTTTCTGTACCTGCACATAGCCTCTTTCAGTGAGCCAGTCAAAGCTTAAATCAGGTTTCAGAAGTCTTAGTCTGAGCTATTGCAGAGGTATATGTCCTGGTATTCGCACCTAGTGGTGAGGTCATTACTCAAAAAAGTAATGTATTACACATAACTGGTTACTTTTAAAAAGAGTGATATATTTCTTTACTCAATTACTCTCTGTAGAAAGTCATTTGTTACAATACTTGTTTCATTACTTTTGTGTTACTCTGCAACATCACCTGAGATGCACTGTCAAATAATTGCAAGTTATCAATAATATAAGGTGAGACTTCTGTCTCACAATAAAACTATATCAACATGTAAAAGAGGGTGGCCTTCCCCATACTGTGTAGTACAAATATGAATTGCTTCAAAATAATATGGCAATAGGCCTAAATAAAATAATTAGACTAGCCTTTCTAACATCAGTTGATGATGACAGACTTAAAGGGGAAAAAATGTGTATTTAAATGGCATATGACTGGCATTTATTAGGCCAAACACACTTGTCCAACTTATTTGATGTGTTTATCAGTAAAGCAGTGGTGTTACCTTATGAGGGGGAGATTCTCCAACTGTTTGTCGGTAACCTGTTCCTCCACAGAGTCAGCGCAAAACTGCCCAGCTGAAGGGCCTCTCCATGGCCACACTGGATGGCGTCGTTGTTGTTGGCACTTTCAATGTTTTTTTATCTGCCCATTATGCAGATAATTGAGGAACTTGTGCAACACAAGTAACGACGTAGTTGTTTGATTAGTAACTGTGATGTGATTACTGAATTTAGAACAGTAACAAATTCCATCACTGTGTCACTGACAATTGTAATGAGATTACAGTAACGTGTTACTTTGTATGTTGCGTAACACCCAACACTGGACGCAGGTAGGTGTGTTGCTGGGACTTCATCAGTAGGTACATGTGACAGTTTTCTTCTGACCCAATCGGGACAGACAGATGAATGAACTAAAGATAATATTTAATACAGAATATGGGTGTGCGGATTAACAGATGATTTGTGCTGATTAAGATTTAACAGAAGTCTTTGGCGCTTAGACACCAGGGGGAGATTTTTTTGTGATCGAGGGACATCTGAGTGGCAGCAAGACAAATTCCCCCTCGGAGTCTAGACACTAGTCGAGGTGGTGGTGGATGATGACTTTTAGGCTGATGAGGCTGTTGAGGCTGATGAATTGGACAAGACTAAGCAGTAATAGGGAGATGAAGGGCGCGCATGGCTGCAGCATGAAAGAACTACAAGCAGAGAAAGAACCATGTTTAAAATGAGAAGCGGTAAGATGATAGGCTAATGGAGAAGGTGTGTCGCTGTGCTATTGGTTGATTGTGAATCAGCTGTAGAGCAGCTGATGACTCAGTTGACAGCTGCAGACAATGACAGCCAGAGATGGAGAGTGAACATGGAGTGAATGACAGGGTGAGACAGAAAAACTACAGTCTGAGCATGAAGTATTGTCCTCCTGACTGAACTTTACCCAGAGCTTCATAAGCTAACTCAGCAACTGAAGTTAGCTTTAACTGAACTGTACATTGCATTTTCATACTGTACATGGACTTTGTATTTTGTCCCTCTTTCTTATAATGTCTTAAAAAGGGACTGCTTTGCAGCCAGCATGGAAAGCAGGAATGAGTAACCCACAACTCTTTCAGTGTGTACGTGGAGTGTTTTTTTTTTTTAAGATAGATGTGGAAAAAAATTCAAACAAGTCCTCTCATGAGCACAGTGAAAGTTTTGCTGACTTTGATGCATATCTTCCAAAGCAGGCAGTGTCCTACTTTTGTTGCATTGGTTACATCACACATTACTTACCTTGTATAATCACAGATCACATTTTCACCTGCTCAAAATGTTCAATCAGTCATAAATCCGCTGAAAAAGCCCATTTAAAGCGACACAGTCGTATATGACATACTGTATACCCTATATGTTACTTTAGAGAGGGAATCAAATACTTATTTTGCATTCATAAATGCTAGTAATGTCACCCTGTTATTCACTGGTGTAAAGTAATATCAAGTTTTGGTTTGACTTTTTGCTGTAAATGAATGTTTTAAACAGATTTTAAAGTTATAACCTATTTTTCTGTGGTTTGTGTTTTCAGTTCAGATAAAGCGCCATTTCTTGTAATCAGTTCCTGTAATGCTGTAAAGATTACAGGAAGACTGTGACTGGGCCCAGTTTAATAATTGTCCATTTGCTTTGATGGCCAATCACCACGAACATTTATGTATAACGATCAGTCGTTTATTGCTTGTCTGGGCTGGAAACTAGAATTAAATTTCTCATCCAGTCAGAGATGAGTCTGATGGTTTTTAAAACAATAACTGACACTTTCTTTTCATCAGCTCTGTATCACTCTCTGTCTCTCCCTCTTTTTTTCTCCCTCCTCTGTTTCTGCCTGTCGTTCCCCGTCACTGAAGAAAAAACTCAAAGGTGCAGATCAGTCGTGTCCGTGTGGAAGACTCGGGCAACTACACCTGTGTGGCTGAAAACTCACTAGGACAAGAAAATGTCACGAGTATCATCAGCGTGCAGATCTGTGAGCAACGACACCTCTATCTATCTATCTGTCTATCTGTCTATCTATCTATCTGTCTATCTATCTATCTATCTATCTACCTGTCCGTCTGTCTGTCTGTCTGTCGTTTTGTCTGACTGTCAACACAATCCGATCAGTTCCTGTTGATTGTAACAGCAATTGATAATCATTAACATGGTTGTCCTCATATGCTCTGATCTTCAAGCCTCCGTTCCTTAATGTTTTTTTTTCATAGAGTTTCTTTCATCTGTCACTCTGAAAATCTAAAACTTGATACTGGGGCTTTCTGTCCATGTCCTAAGATCAGTGGGTATCTACTCTTGTACTGGCTGGTAAAATTTGGTCACACTGTATTTTGACAAAAATATGAGAGCTGTTATTCTGTTAGCATCAGCATCACCTTTCAGCAAAGGTTATATTTTTTCCAGAATAAGTGTGTTAGAATAGAATAGAATCATGTGTTTATTATGACAAATACTTAAATTCAAAGATGCAGGAATCTGAGCATGTAATCAAGAACCTAATTTGTCAACAGCAGTCAAACTGTGTTGTATAAGGGCCCCGACACACCAAGACAACAGTTGGCTGTGTCATGTTGTGTCCCTCACTGTTGGCACTAGTCGGCCCTTGTCACCTGTTTTTCGGCCACTTCAGCATGTTGAATCAACGTCAGAGACGGCAGAGCCCGTTGGTGAATGCAGTCACTCTGATTGGCAGCTCAGCTCAGTGCACAAAAAGAGAATTGAAAGTGAGGGAAGCAAACAAATGACCAAAGTCAAGAGGGCGTGAAATTGAAACAAATATTATTTTTTTATCCATTGAGCTCTGTTAAAAACAGTTTGTAACTGTTTGTGGTATTCTTCGTTGGTGCACGGTAAATATCCTCAAAACACTGGGTTGTGTTGTTAATGTGCTAACTGACTAACTAGGCTAACTAGCGTCTTGAATCCGTCTGTCAGTCTTCAGGTTTCACTTACAAAATGGAGAATACAGACTACCACCGTTTGTTGCTATGGAGAGTTATTTCCCTTATGCAGGCACAGAACGCACATGCTAGCTGGCCATTGGCTGTAGTCTTTGTGGTGTGTTCGTGTGCAACTTTTTGGCCGAGGCACAGGCAACATGAGGTGATGCAACAGTCGGCCTTTATCGCCACTAGTTTTTTGATGCTGGTTTGATGTGTCTTGGCCTTTACCCAGCCTGTGTCATAATATAGTATCTGTCAAGATCAGTCAGTTTTTGAAAGTTTGAAAAGGAAGAAGACAGAAGTGTGTTGGGGGAGCAGGTGTATCCGACTGAACCTGGCTCTCTCCACTTACAAAACCAGCAGCTGTGAGCTGGAGAGCTGCAGTGAGCACAGGAAAGTGACTGATGCCTGCCTAAAGAGTAGATAGATTTGTCACACTAAGCTCTTTGAAATTCACTAAAGAGGTCTGAAAGGTATGTGGCATACTGTGGTGTATGATATTTAGTGCTATGGCTGCCATAAAATTTAACAAAAAACGTGACAGCTTTTTTTGCCTGTTTTGTGTCTGACTGTCCTCCTCTTAGTGACCACCACCACCCCGTCTCCAGGTGTGAGTCATGTGAGGCGCTGCAACGACTCGGAGAAGGCCTACTGCGTCAACGGAGGAGACTGTTAGTATTTTGTATAAAATGCACAAGATTTATGAGACATACACCGACTTTTAGACCTACAGTGTGTTGTTGAGTCTCAACATCTACAGTGTGTATATTAATGGAAGGATGCAGCAGCACTGTGAGGAGCTGTGGGTCTATACAACAGTTGCCTCACAGTTGATCAAGCGTGTGCTAGCACTTAAACACTGTGTTTGTGTGTGTCAGGCCCACGTTTGTGCACACATGTGTGTAAAATACGCTGGGTGCTTCATTGGCTGTGTGTGTCTGTGTGTGTGTATAAATGGTACTAGATGGTGCTGAGTTGTCTCTCTGCTTTAGCTTCTATGTGCTTGTGTTGCCTGCGCTGGTGTCAGTGATGCAGTCTGTTGTAGTTTTTAAGGAGAGAAGAGAGAGACTGATGAAGCACATGCACACACACGCACACACACATGCACACACACATGTAAACACACCAACATTGCTCCATAATGAAAATCTACTGCAGAGCGTTTCTGGGGAAAGATTCTTTTCTCTGTGAGCTTTCACTTTGTCTTTTCCTGCCCAAAGAGTAGATAGACTTGTCACACTAAGCTCCTTGAAATTCACCAGAGGTCTGAAAGGTATGTGGCATACTAAAATTTAAGAAAAAGGTGACAGCATTTTTTTGCATCTGTTTTGTGTCTGACTGTCCTCCTCTTAGTGACCACCACCACCCCGTCTCCAGGTGTGAGTCATGTGAGGCGCTGCAACGACTCGGAGAAGGCTTACTGCATCAACGGAGGAGACTGTTAGTATTTTGTGTAAAAAGCACAAGATTTATGAGACATACACCAACATATAGACCTACAGTGTCTTGTTGAGTCTCAACATCTACAGTGTGTATATAAATGAAGGGATGCAGCAGTACTGTGAGGAGCTGTGGGTCTATACAACAGTTGCCTCACAGTTGATCAAGTGTATGCTAACACTTTAACACTGTGTGTGTGTGTGTGTGTGTGTGTGTGTGTGTGTGTGTGTGTGTGTGTGTGCGCAGTCTCACAGATGTGTGTCAGGCCCACGTTTGTGCACACATGTGTGTAAAATACGCTGGGGGCTTCACTGGCTGTGTGTGTGTCTGTGTGTGTGTATAAATGGTACTAGATGGTGCTGAGTTGTCTCTTTGCTTTAGCTTCTGTGTGCTTGTGTTGCCTGCGCTGGTGTCAGTGATGCAGTCTGTTGTAGTTTTTAAGGAGAGAAGAGAGAGAGTGAAACTCTCCTGAGACTGATGAAGCACATGCACGCACACACACACGCACACACACGTAAACACACCCACATTGCTCCATAGTGAAAATCTACTGCAGAGTGTTTCTGAGGGAAGAATTTTTTCTCTATAAGCTTTCACTTTGTCTTTGCCTGCCCAAAGAGTAGATAGATTTGTCACACTAAGCTCTTTGAAATTCTCTAAAGAGGTCTGAAAGGTATGTGGCATACTGTGGTGTTTGATATCTAGTGCTATGGCTGCCATTAAATTTAACAAAAAGGTGACAGAATTTTTTTTGCATGTGTTTTCTGTCCGACTGTCCTCCTCCTAGTGACCACCACCACCCCGTCTCCAGGTGTGACTCATGTGAGGCGCTGCAACGACACAGAGAAGGCCTACTGCGTCAACGGAGGAGACTGTTACTTCATTCATGGTATTAACCAGCTGTCCTGCAAGTAAGTTGGATGCTCAGTCGCCCCTCCCGTCCCTTCAGTCATCACTGTATAGTCGTTCCCCGTCTTCCTCCCTCCCTCTCTCTCTCGGTCTCTGTCTCTCTGGTCTCAGACACTGTGTCGCTGGTCACTGCGCTACATTGTCTTCTGTTCCCTGGTTGTACCCTCCCCACATACACCTGCAGCCCACCCAGCCACTCACCATGCACCGTGTCTAAGGCTTGTTATTTATAGTTTTAACCATTGTCACAAAAGAGGTTTTTGTGTAGAGCAGATGGCTTAAACAGATCTTCACTCAGACATTATGTCCATGTGCACTCAGATTGGTTGTATGTCGTTCCAAGCAGATCACTTTACAGTGAGTGAAGTTGGCTTGTGACAGTAGCACGTAAAATGCTCATGGTAACAGAAAGTTGTGAATAAACAGTTAAACCATTGTTTGTTTTCATGACAAATTACGTTTATAAAATCTTATTTTGCTTTTAATATTCTGCTGGTGGTGTGGATTCCTTCTGTTAGTAATATGGTATGTTAGTAGAATCTAGGGCTGTACGCAGCTCAGAATTATGTCACTTGAAACAGTTTTGGCTGTTATATACAAATATTCGTCTATTCCTTGTTTTATGTTGAGTTTGAGAGTTTAAATTGACGTTCAGGTGATAGTGACATTCATGTAATATAGTGAACAAGCTGAGTTAGCCCTCCGAGCTATTGTAGGCTAACGCTAACAATGCTAATGACGAATCAGAAATGTGAAAAAGTTTTTTGTCAACTCTAGATATTAAGCAATGCCAGAGACTGTGTTGTATTGAGTTGCAGTGAGCTGTAAATTGACCACCTCTAAGGAGAAGGCAGGAGATAGAGTTTTCTCTGAGCCTGGCTGGGTAAAGCTTCTCTTCCTGCAGGCAGCTGCCTTCGTCTCACTCAGACGGGGGTTAAGTTATGCTCAATGTAAGACACAGACAGACGTAGCCTTCTGTCCATACTCTGCGTTCATTTTGTCCACATTTGTGCACGTTTTCTGAAAGCTTATGGATATGTATGTAATAGAGCAGTACCACCAGAGTTTGTGTGGGCAGTGTAGCGTAGTTCAAGTGAGATACGACTGTAGGAGACAGGGAATAAATTTAAATAATGGAACGGAACAAATTGGTAATATAGTGAAAAGAACTCTCCATGTTGGGATGTATATAAGGTGCAATATCACAACCTCCTCCATGGTCACCTAGTTTGTTGTTGTGTTGAACTTTTGACTCTGCCCTCAAGTGCCACATATTGGCTGTATCTATGCTATCATAAAGGACGCGTGGAAGTATGAGAGCAGTGATGTTTACAATGTTTGAAATGGTTGAATCTGTTTTTGTACATAAAGGGAGTATACAGTAACCTTTTCCTGGGGTCTGGGTCTGCAGCTGCCTGTAACGGAGAGCAGCGTGAAAGTGAGAAGCACTCACTCTGCAGTTAAATCTGGGGACTGAAACGTCCCCAGAAGAACACCACACACTGACTGACCAAAAAAAGCAAAATAAATAAATAAAATGACCGCTCAACTTGTAGAATCTCAGTCGACTAAGCTGAGCCAACTGCAGATTCAGAGCTTTGACTTTCAGGGGGCAGCCCCTTTAGAACCCTGTGGAAACAATTTGCATGAACCTGCATATATACACGGTGCTGACAGTGTATGTGCGGCAAAGTTATTGATGTTACAGTCGATAATATTTTACAGGTTTTTAAGCTCTATCAGACAGTATAGCAGGCTTTTGTTTCCTTTGTCTACGTTCAATTAGCAAGCAGGTTACCTGTGTGGCATGGCAGTTGATTCTACTTTTGTTGACCTTGTTGCAAAAAAAAAAAAAAAGTTTCTGCAGAGTGCAGTGTTGCTCAGAGGAACTTCACAGGCATGAAAAGTTAAAGAGGACATCCTGCTGACGTAGTATATCAGCTTCTGCCTCTGTTGTCGGTCACACTGTTGGCATGTAACCATGAAATGCTTTCCATGCTGAGGGCACCTAAAGCAAAGAGGATGGAGGAGAAGAGACAGGTTTGAATGTGTACTATGATCTGTCCTGAATTTTTATTATCATTTAACTGTCAGAGAGGCTGCACAGTTAAGAACGTGTTAGCCTACCTTTTATTAACTTATTCATAGTCACTCACTTCCATCTGTCAGTTGTCACTGTTAGCTGCTATGCTAGTTAATGTAGTCATAATCACAGTATTGCTAATTCCTAGCTAACTACAAGTATTGACTGTACATGTAACTATCAGATAATAGTCTGACAGTATTACCTTAAGCAAGATAGTCCCAGGTTAAGTATTAGCATTAACTTAAACTGATCTGTTGATGGGAACAATTTGATTATAAACAGTGAAAAGTCCAAATATGGTGAACCGGTTTACTTTCTTCACTTCGCTCTCAGTTGAAAGTGAGCAGGGGATTGTGGGGAAGCTAGCAACATAGCAAAAGTGCTTGTCAGGGGCACAAATCTGAGTCTTTAAACATCTGACAGTGGTTACTGACAAATGACAACAACAGTCACACAGCATTGTTTTTTACTGAGGCATGATCAGAAGTAAATATGATACTTGCATACTGGTATTTAATGTACTGTCCATCTGTTCTAAAGTTGTATCTCTCTCTCTCTCTCTCTTAGTGGACTACTGTTCTGTAATTATATTGTTTCTCCTTCATCAACGTTCTCACAACTATCACAATATACTAATGTCCATTATTCTTACTTATCCTGCTCTGTACTTTTGGTAGGTTGCTCTGTGACTGTGCAGCTGAGGCTTGATGTTGTGCTGTGGTGCGTTCACATGCTGCGTCAAACTCAGACTTCCAAGACTTGAGAGTTGTTTGATGCGCATTCTAATGGGCAAAGCTACCAAATCCACATCATCAAAACGATTTGTATTTTCATATTGTTTCTTTTTTTAGCTTTTACTTTGTGACAAGAAACCCTGCAACTGCTATGTTGTTTGGCAGTCGACACTCAGTTAGATGTTATGGATGTCAGGAGCTCACACACATGCATGAACGCATCAAGCAGACAAAGAGCAGCCAGTGTAATTTTTTTTTAAACTGAACATGTTGAGCAGGTGCTTAGCTTCTGTGTGGAGATAATGTGACTAACACATACACAGCTCAATCCTGATAAACACCAGTCTGCTAAATATCTCTTTCCTTTTTTCTCCTTTTCTCTGCGACTGTTTGTGTCACCATGTTTTGTGTTGTCCCACTAGAGTGGAAACAGGATGAGCTGCTTGATAAACTAATGGTCACAGTCATGCAAGCTGGATCTGAAATGTAGTAATAGTGACGCCACAACTATTTCTGCATTGACGCAGACCGGGAGTGGTTAACAGGGTTCACTCTGCATGCTAAGTATCTAGTCCTTCTTCTTCTGTTTATTTGAAATAAACTGTTAACATAAAATGCATCACTTCCTGTGAGTGGGAGGATTTTTCCCAGGAAAGAGCTACCAGACTGGTAGGTGTTTAGAACAGCAAGTGCAAAAAATTTCCATGAACTGGATATCAGATGAATCACTGCTGTGTTATATGAACTTATTACTGAGAAAAACAGATATTTATTTATGTGAACATGTCACAAGTTACATTGACAGCAAATACAATAAGACAATATGCATGTTGACAACAAAGTATAATATTAAAACCCTGGCTACAACATATGTGTAATGTGGAGGTTGCAGCACCGTACACTAGTAGAGGTTGAAAATGGCATCATATTAGTGATGGTCTGGTAATCTTTATAAAGAGAATCTACATATGTATGCAGAATCTGACGGTGATGGGACAAGATTTTGGAAGTGTTCTGGTTTTTGTTTGCAGTCCGAGTAGTATTGACCAATCATGTTTAAATGGTAGGTAAACATTTTGTGTGGAGAGGCGGAAAGTATTGGTTGAAATGCACTCACGGAACCCAATGGCTATCGTCTGACAACGAGATAATTTTTTATTGCCTTTTTTAAATGTATCTGCACTCATACGCAGATATCTGTTTATAGAGGTTAGCCGAAATGACCGGCAAATGGAAAAGTAAGTTGCGGCCTGGATATCTGCTGGCTACACTGGATCAACCCGAAATATTGGCCCCTCACCCCCACAGGCTTATTGTCACCAGACCAGTAGCCAGTGGGTTTCGAGATTGATCATCTGCTAATATTGCCTCTGTTCAGTATACATTAAATGGCACAGTAGGCCAACAACTGTAAACTCAATGCAGTGCAAACTGTATTTGCAACCCAACTTTGTATTAAAGAGATGGTTCACCCTGTACTTAAAAAAAAAATATATATATATATATTTCCACTTGCTTACAGTGCTGTTTTTCACTCTAGGTTATTTTGGTGAGAGTTGCCGAGTGCTGGAGATACTGGCTGTAGAGATGTCTGCCTTCTCTCCAGAATAATAAAACTAGATGGCACTTGGCTTGTGGTGCTCAAAGCGCCAAAAAAAAAAAAATTTGAAAAACTGAAAAACTCAACAGCAATGTCTCTTCCCAGAAGTCATGAACCGGTGACTCAAGATAATCCACAGAGCTTGTTGTGAGCAGTTTCATGTAGGAACCATTTTCTTTCTACTGAACTACACCCACCAACTGTATCACTGCGCTCTATCGCTGCACTACTCTTGGACGAGAGACTCATGCTCATCACAGCACGAGATGTAAACATTAATGGCGTCCTCCTTGGCTGAGCTGGAACATTAGCGAGCACAGTGGTACTAGATAAACTAGCAGTAGATGCATGCTTCCTCCTGTGTGGTGATAAACGGTGTAGGTCAGCAGAGGGAAAATAGTTCCTACATGAAACTGCTCACAGCAAGGTCTTTGAATTAGCTTGAGTAACCAGGTCATGACTTCTGGAAAGAGACACTTAAGCACCACAAGCCAAGTGCCATTTTGTTCAAGACAAAGTAGATATCTCAACGGCGGATATCTCCAACCCTCAGCAACTCACACCAAAACAATCTAAACTGATAAACAGCACTACAAGTAAGAGGAAGAGTATGTATCTTTGATTTTGGGGTGAGCTGTCCCTTTAACCTAAGCTAAGAAAAAGTATTTGTTTTCCTCTTTGTGAAATATGTATTTTCTAAAATGAAGTTTGTAATCTTTCAGTTCCGACTTGCTATACATACGGGGTCATTTTGTAGATGTGTAACAGACACTTCCCCTGACAGTGCGGATGACAGATGGCGTGTATAGACGTGCATGATCAAGAGCTTTGTTGTTATGCTTCCTGTACAATTGGATGTATCTGCTAGAAATCCATCCTTAGATCCTTTGGTGTCTGTTCCAGATCTACACTCTTTGTTTCTCCATTTCCATTTCTTTCTATAAATACATATTTCCATCCCTTGCTTCCCCCCTTCACTCTCTCTCTCCCCCTGCCTTTCTCTCTATCTCTCATCTGATATACCTTCCGGTCATTGCTGAAGGATAAATCAGGATTTTTTTTCATGGTGCTGACAAGCAGAAAACTTTGTTCGAGAGGGTGCATATAGGCATTACAAGCTGCGTATATAGCAATTTAGGAGTACAAAATGGGCAGGACTGTACAACCTCCTGTGCGTGATTGTGCTACATGCGAACACACTGCATATATCAAGAAGCTACAGCAGGCTAGCAAGGTAGCAGCAGACCGGCCAGCAGTTTCCAGAGAGTTACTGTAGCTTCTCAGCTTTGTCATCCTTTGTTGGCCTGTCTGCTTGGGCCAGTGGATAACAGGATGTAAATAAGACGGCTGTCTGTAGACTGTCTGCTCGGCTTGTTCACTTCAGAGATATGTAGACCCCCACTCACACACTCACACACCAAGACACTCACGATGCAGTGCACCACATGGCACTGGCAGGCAGCGAAACTTGTTAATATCCCTGAAATTTGAGGTGGTATTTGCAAGCTCCTTTGTGCCGACCATGGAAACGTATAATCTCCTCTTCCCTGAAGGGGAAAGTAATGCTGTACTGCAAAATGGAGTCTGTAGGTTAAAGTGGAGGACAGCACATACAGAAAGGCACCCTGGCTAAAACAGAGTGTGGAGGTTAAAGTGGAGATCAGTACATGCAAACATGCCCCCTGGCAAGCTGTTGGCAGTGAAAGCTTGGTGTGTCTTACTTACTCAGTGTTCCTTTCAACCTATGTTATAGCTTTATGTGTAGAGTTGCAGATAGCTGTGATTAATCTGAAGCTTGTTATGAAACTCCAGTCTGGCTGCCAGCTGTAAACATTAGCCCATGTATTCCCAGCTATATGTTAAAAATGCCAAATTTCCCATTTGGATCAATAAAGTGTAATTAATCTAATCTACAAATGCCATGGGTTCAGGCTAGTATTGAAGCCTCAACATAACGTCCATGGCTGTCTGTGGTTTTTTTTTTTCTCTAATAAATGTAATGAGCCTTTGTATAATGAATATAACAAAATGAATCACAGGCTTTGCTTTCATTCAGATGGTTGGAACAAAAGGTGTGCTGGCTTTTCTTCCCCTCTGTGCTCGTTCCCAGGGCAGAAAGAACAGTACAGTCGGGGGAGAAAAGAGAAGGCAAGCATGTGCAGATAAAAAAAGGGTGGAGAGAAGAGGGGAAATGAGAGGCAGAAAGAAAAGAGGCGAAGGAGAAAAGAAATGATATACAGTAAAAGCTCTGCCGGCATAGGGCTGCCTCTGCTCCGAGTGTCTCCCACCTCTCTCTCTCTCTCTCTGCTCTATTTATAACTCTATGGGAAATTGCTGAGTGGGCTCTTCCGAGGGTTTTTGCTGTAATTGATTCAAAAAGCAAGTTGTCTCTTTAGTGGTGAGAAAGAGGAGAAAAGGATCCCCAGTCAGTTATATAGACAGTATATGCATGGGGGTAGACGGAGGTCCTCGCCTTTTAAACTGGATACATTTGTTGACCAGATATTAAATCACTGTAATAAATACAATCTGGCTATTAGAGCTAGAGAGCTTCTGTTATGCTATAATGACTGTAATGGGGCCACACCCATGATATCATAACACTGTGGTTCATCAATTGCTGTGATTCATCTACGGTATAATGTGCGCTGCAGTTGGATCAGATTTTCTATAACATGCCTATTTTTCATTTGACTGCAGTAAAGGCTGATCTACTATCACTTATAGCAATAAAGAGATGAAGTCAATTACGCCTGGCTGGGTAAAAGCCGTGACACTCATTATAACACATAATTCAAGACATTTCAGAATTTGAAGCACTCTCTCGAAAAGATTTCTTTATTTTCTCAAGGACATCAATTGAAATGAGGTCCTGTAGTGTTTCGGTTAAAGATAGAGATTCATAGGAAAGAATGGCAGTATCAATACTTAGCATCAAAAGTAGCAAAAAATAACAATATTCTGGACTATATATGTATATCAGTTTTCGAGTGACTGTGATGCAGTGAGGAGCCTACTTGTTAGTTTCAGTGTTGTGAGTTTGATGGCTGTTGCCTGAATATGAATCATATTCAGCCTGTGGTATCACTGACAGCTCGCCACCCATCCAGAAACAAAACACCACATTCTGCAGCTGCATGTAAACTGTTGCTGTTATTTATGCCCGAGAAATACCAAAACCTATTCCAACCATTTTCATGCTCACACACTGTGGAGGGCTCTCTCTCTGTATCTCTGTGTGTATGTGCAGTATGTGTGTGTGTGTGTGTGTGTGTCTTATGTTCTTGTTAAAACCAGTTAAATTTTACACAACACCATTTTTGCATTTGTCGGAAGGTCATTTTGACAACTGCATGTAGGGATTTTTTTGTTGTTGTTGTAACAAGTTTGCGAAGGGTTACAAGGCTTTCACACTCAAGCACAGCATCACGCAAAGCAAGGATGTTGTTTCCACTGCAGCTGCACTCTCCTATACCGCTGCATGTGCATGATTAAACAGGGCACACCAATTTGATTTCCTGCTGGGTGTTTCCACCCCAAGTTTCAGCTTCATTAAACCTTGACCTCAAAATTCACTGACCTCCACAAGGCACAGTCTACTTATGTGTTGGTTGGACTTCTAACCACAGCTGTAACAGTACACTGCATCGTATTGATTAAGTCATAGCAGAAGTATCCAGGAGGCCAGGGATGCAGTATGTTTGTTTGCATATTCTATATTAGTGCTGACCCTGAGTAGTTGACTGTTTGACAATTTGATCCTAGGAGCCTGATTCGACTGCCAATATATAGCCTATTTTGGTATGAATTTATGAAGGACAGCAATTACATACGAATATAGCCCTAGCAGAGCGCTAATTATTTTTTGAATTCATTTACAACTCTCTTTCAAAATCAGAAAGGCACATATAGAGAATAGATCTCAGGGATGCACCAGGCTTTAAAGACAATTTTTGTAGTGGCCAAACAGTGGAATTACATCGTCATGTGATGCCTTGTGGCCCAAAAGGACTTTTTCCGTTAGACTTACATTTTGAAAGAGATGTCTGTAAATCAGTGAATCATTTTTTTTGAGTGTCACAAGCCCTGCAGAATGACTTGTTTCCCTATCAGAGTTTGATCCATTAGGTCAGATAACATCTTGAAAGTCTAGAGGAGCAAAATGATGAAATCATTTTATCCCAATTCAAGTCAGCAGAGCACTAAACTACAAGTAGCCATCTTGGACAACCTGGTCTCACTCCAAAGTCGTCCTAATCCGGCAGTTGGGCAGTGACTTGCAGCGTCAGTCACCAAAGATGAAAGCCATCCTTTAATGTCGGCCTGTGACGCTGCTGGTTGCTATTGTAGTTTAACAGCACCCAGCGGCTTTAAAGGGAAACACAGTGGGACAAGAAGGAAAGTTAAGGCAGCGAAAGTCCGACTGGGGCAGGTGGGAGGGGTGGTGGATGGGTCCAACAAACACCGACTTTCACCTGGGAGAGTGGTGCTGGCATCCCATAAGATTCTAAAGCCAAACTCGGTTCTTATTCCTAAACCCAACCACGTGCTTTTGTTAAACCTAAACCCAAATGCGTATCCATCTTCCATCCACATTTTGTATGTGTATAAAATCATTGTTTTAGCACATTGTTGTTTTAGAACTGCATTGAAGCTGCTTCAGTTATTATATTTCTACTTACGGTGGGTCAAATGTGTAATGTGAAAGGTGTCGCTTATTGTGCCACATGCTCTGTCCCCTATGTGAGAGTATCAGACGGTGTTATCTGATTGGTCCAGTCTGACAGATTGACTCCCGATCATAGAGACCACAATTACCTGATTGATGAATGTGTTTGGGACTATTGCTTGTTCTGCATTGTGATGGTCATTTTACCGTGCCTGACGAAGATCTGTTAGATCAAAATGTTGCTCTATCAAATTACATTGCCAGGTGCTCTCAGTACAGTGTGCAGATCTTTTGTCAGATTTTTGCCTTCAGTTTGTTTTCTTATGCAGCACCTGTGGAAGTTTTTCAGAGGTGCACACCCCTACACTCTGTTTGTCCCTTGTAGTGACAAACCCACAGAAAATGACTTTTCTTTCCCGTTTCCTCAGCTCATCGTGGTTTCTTTAAGCTCATTCTGTGAGTGGCCCAAAACTTTAATGTTTAGGTTCACTGTCACAGCTCTTATCAGCCTGATGTCCAATAAATGCAGTGAGCTGAAGCCCACTATATGCTGCCTACTCAGCCCCAAACAGCAGACAATGTTAGTGAAGGAGAAAGTGGAGCATTAAGCTGCTAAAGAAACAGGTAGTTTTCGTAGGAGTTGGTGGAGACTTTCTGTGCATGTTGCTTAACATATCCTGGCTTAGATGTTAGCCGATGAAGATGATCTTGTTCCTGTAATGGCCAGCCACTTCACTTAGTTAGATTGTTTTGTTAATCTTGGATAATGTCAGACTCTTACAGAACATACACTTATTAAGAAGAACTGAATGTGATGTGGAAAAACAGCTGACCATTCATTAAAAAAATAAATGAATAAATTACTCACCCAGCATACAGGTATAAATGCCAGAAAACTTTTCTCTCCTCTTACTTTGCTCCTGCTTTGTGAGACTCACTTTACAGTTCACTGTTTTAGACATATTTTATCCTGTGTTTAAAAAATCTTCCTTTGCTTTGCTTCTTTATTTCATCATAGTTTTGGTCAGAGGTTAAGAAATGGATGCAATGAATGAGAGTCCATAATAACGCAATCATTAGTGTGTGTTTGTGTGTTTGCGTGCACCTGTGTTTGTGTGTGAGAGGGGTTGGAGGTTAACGACTGTACGTTTGACCCCTCCTACTTTCTGCACCACCATCACATGACCCTCATGACTGTGAGGATGTCTTAATTGTGGCAGTGATGTCATTTTGATGGCGGTGATGTCACGGTATGCAGGTCATCTCTCTCTCTGTAGTTGGTGGATTGTGCTGTTTCTAATCCCTCATCTCTCTGCTCTCTTATGTCTCCCTCCTTCCCTTCCTCTCTCCTTTGCCCTCTTTTCTATCTGTCTTCATGTACTTCTACTTCTTCCTCTCCTCCTGTTTTACCCTCTCTCTCTTCCCTCTGTATCTTTAACCCTAACCCACCTCCCTTCCCCCCTCTGTGTCTTGTTTTCCCTCCATCAGGTGTCCCAATGACTATACGGGGGACCACTGTCAAAACTCCGTCATGGCCGGTTTCTACAGTATGTCCATTTGCTCTTGTCTGTCTCCTTCTCACTGAGATGCTGCATGCTACATTTGAGGGGTTGGATGGAGGGAGCGCTGTGTGTGTGGGTGTGTGTGCGTGCGTGCGTCAGTGTGTGTGTGTTTGCAAACCTGCTCTCGTGTTTCATGTAAACTGACGTATGTGTGTGTGAATGTGAGTTTGCATGCCTCTGTGTCCACCCCTTCCTCTCCCTGTCTCCCCTGGTTCCTCCGTGGTGCTCCTCTGGTCACCTGAAACAAACAATCAAGACATTTTATAATTTATAATTCACACGTAAGACATGTTTCACACCAGTTCATCTGCTTGTATTCTTAAAAAGAGCCCACTACATACTGGATACTTAATCTAGAAAGCTGCGAAAAAAAGCACCAGAATTGAAAACTCAGCACCAAGTACCACATTTTTACATTGTTTCTACTCTTACATTTTAAAATTCTGTGTTTTTTTTAGCTGTAAATTGCACACAAAACATTTCTATTGCAGCTTGATCCAGAGAACTGCACAAGCAGAAACAGAGGAGACAGAGAATTAACACAATAATAAATACAGGAGGTTTGATTTATTTGCTTTTATTGGAACACTTTGTCACTTTTCTTTGTAGATGGTCCATCGGTGCTGTTTAGACTTTTACAGCAAGAAAATAAAAAAAATTGGACAATCAAGGCTAAACTATGTGATGAAAATTCTGAATACAAGGTTGAGAGTTCTCATTCTGTGCTGTGCCTCCCTTCTAAACAAAGAGAAAAGTCTCATTGATTTTGTTTTTTGGAGTACGAGCACGACTGACAATTGGAGGCTTTAGATGGAGAACAATGTAAGTCCTTCTGACATTGTTTTGAACAGCTGCCAGTCATTATGAGAAGCTACAGTGTGTCCAAAGTCCAAATAATTTGGCAAGTGAATAAGAATGAGATTTAGGGTCAGCATATGTTCAACAATTCAAGTCTTAATGTAATGAGATTTGAAAACATCACTCATGGTTATATCTATCGGAGGGTCAGTCTCTTTGTGATATTGATTTCATGTACGTTTCAGTGGATTCTGTCTTGGACTAAGAGATTAGGATAAAACCTCAAAGTAATGAATATGATAGCTTGTTGTTTACACTCAGCATCCATGGATCATCTGATAAAATCTTTCATTATGGCATGTGGCTAAATGCTGCTTGAAATGTTCCAGGGTTGACTTCTACTATGTTCAAAATGGTGTCACATGTTTTGCTCCTCATTAAAGTGTAATTGAATTAAAGGAATAGTTTGACATTTTTGTGAAATGTGCTTATTTACTTTGGTTTGTATTTTTTATCTGAAACAACAGCCAGGAAAGATTTGGCTTGGCTTAGCATAAAGACTTAGATTTCTTTCCTAGGATGGCGAAGGCTTGACCTGCCTTACTCTCCCTCTGATTGGCTAGTAGTTGTTGCCTTTGTTGGTTGAATTGGTTAGGTTAAGGCAAGAGGAGTGAGACTGGTTAGGGCTTAGGGTAAGAATGTCAGGGTAAGCCAATCAGAGGCAGAGTGAGGCCTAGTAGGACGGGTCATACCTTCGCCTTCACAGGGAGCCTGGTCTCAGTCCGAAGTCGTTGAAATCCAGCGCTTGGGCAGTGACTTGGGACATCAGAAACCAACGAAAAAAGACATCCTTTAATGTCAGCATTATAAGCATCTGGTTGCTGTTATAGTTTAATGGCACCAAGCGGCGTCAGGGGGAAATGCGGCAGGACAATGATGAAAGTTAAGGCGGCGAAAGACCAACTGGGGCGGGCAGGAGGGATGGTGGATGGGCCCAACAAACACCAATCTCACCCGAGAGAGCGGTGTTCACGTCCTGTAAGATTGTAAAGCCAAACCTGTTCTTTTTTCCTAAACCTAACCACATGCTTTTGTTGCCTAAACTCAACCATGTGCGTTTGCTGTTGAAGGAAAAAACATCAGTTTGCGGTGTTGTACCGATGTAGTGCGTTTATTTTGAAAGAGACTGTATGTAAAAGTTAAATTTCCCTTGAAAATGGAAGTGTATTTTGAAAGAAGACAATGCATGTAACAGGCAGAACTTGAAACGGTGTCCCAGGACGTCAACAACCAACACACCCAGGGTACCTTGCACGTGGACATGGACAGTCCATGACCAAGCATGTCAATACGTGATGAGGTCGGAGTCAGAATATGTTGTCACTGGGGAAACAAACTTGAGCTTCAGACAGAGGTTGGGTTGGATGGACCGGACAAACACACACTGGACTTTGACCCAGGATACTGCTGTTACTGTCCTGTAAACCAAAAGTCAACGTAAGTTTAACTCGTGTACGTAGGTTAACATACGTAACATAATACTTATTGCACCCAAACAATGATCTCTTCCTAAATCTAATCAAGTAATTTTGTTGCCTAAACCTCACCAAGTAACTGCAACCGTTTCACAGCCACAACCGCGTGTTTAAAACTGTGACTGTCAACAGTCATTATGTTGTTTTTGGGGTTATTGGCAAACGACCTATTCTGTCATTAAGATATGAGGACATGTTGCATCATTAACTGTAACTAAATTGTAAATTACGTGTAAAAACTACAACTTGTGGTTTTACATGCTGTCATGTGCCGAACTATTTTTGGGCATTGTTGATAGCCTGAGGTAACTCAGAAACCGGCTGTTCTAATCTGAGCCAGGCTTGTGTCCGTCTGCTTCCAGTCTTTATGCTAAGCTAAGCTAAGCTAACAGTATCCTGGCTCTAGCTTCATATTTACTGCACAGACATGGGATTGGTATCAATTTTCTAATCTAACTTTCAGCAAGAAAGCAAATTTGCAGATTTTCAAAAATGTCTAACTATTCCTTTAAATCATAGGGATGCAGTGGGGCATGTTTTGTCACTCTCCTGTGATTGCATGGGCAGTGACACTGAAACACCTATTGGTATAATCAGGTGATAACCTGAGATTCCAGGACTTGTGCATAAAAATTTAGCACTGCACAGAAGGTCCAATGATTCCTGTTGGTTTGGCTTTGTTACTTTCATACATTAAAAAAGTGCTCCTCTCTCCATCGGCTGCGTCATGCTGCTGTTACTGGCTCAGCAATCACAGGGAGATAAAAAAGAGGGATAAAAATCACCCTCTTCTTCTTGTTTCCAGGGGTTAAACACTGTTGCTCCATGTCATGTTGTCTTGCTTTTTGTCTGTTGTGGAAGTTTTCACACTGAATAATGTCTTTAAACCAAGACCAGGTTTTACATCATGAAATATCACTATATGTAATGTATGCTTATTTTGACCCCATCATCAAGCCTTGTCCACATGCTGAAGTCTGTCTGCGTGCTTTTATTTTGCATTGTGACGCTCTTTCAGTCAGCTGAAGGAACGCTTTCTGCTGTTTTAAATCCATGTTGATTTGTTACTGGTGTGATCGTAAAGCACTGTCAAAATGTAGAGTAGTTCAGGTCAGGGCGGACTTAAGATTGGCTGACTTTTCATATGGGCATCTCTCCTTACAGCCAGTAATGCATGCAAAGCCATGGAAATTGGGAATGCCGAGATGATTTCTCTGTAAATCATATGAAAGGTTATAATAGCTGTACGCAGCAGTAGTGGGACAAAGTGCTATACAAGAGGTATGCTGTAATCAATACGAAGGCACACAATTGCCATTAGTCAAACGAGTTACAGCGCCCACCCCCATTTGCTGTGCCAGCCTCATCGACTGTACTGTGTTTTTATGTTGGAGAGTAACTCACTGCTTTTTATCTTTTGTTTTTTTTTTTTCTTTTGTCTTGTTTTTTTATTATTATTATTATTTTGTTTTGTATTTCTGTCTGTTGTTTACTCCAGAAATGAGGTCTAGTAAATATAGCAGTAAGTGATGTGGCTTCTTGTCTTGCTGTCTTTGTCCGACTGTCTCTGCATGCCTTTTCCTGCCTGTTGGCTTCTCTTTCCTTCTGCCTTTGGTTCATTTTCTCCCTTCGCTTTTGATTTGGTTTCGTTCCGTTTATTTATTTTTTTCCTATCATTTCTGGGGGTCACAGAGCTGAGGCTGTCTGAGTTGTCTGTCTGTTACTGGACGGTACACACGTCAATCACTATGATTGACAGCACTAATTAACTTATATTCTGGTTCAGCGTATATAGGACATGAAAATAATCTATCTGCTCCAAAGTGGACATTACACCTGACCCTATCTGTCTCTTTCCTTTTACCACGACAACTTTCTGCGCTGGCAGAGATTCTCAGAATTAAATTAATGGGTATGGAACATTATTATTCATTTTGCTGTGCTTAAAGGGTTTGCCAAGATCCTCTCACAGTCACACATTATTGTGCCATCTTCTTTCTAAAACCAACAACTGGGTCTCCCTCAACCTGTCCCTCTTTTTCTCCTGCCCACTAACCTGCTATTAAGACACGTAACCTCCCCTCTCTGCATGCACTCTTCTTACAGTCTGACAAATTTGGACAAGTGGAGACAAATTAACTGGGAAGGACGCATTAATGAGAGAAAGTGCAGAAAACACAATGTAATGGGCCTGATACGAATCAATGCTGTGTTTACCTGGACACCATATCAGAGCAAAAGCTACCTTCTTTGTCCAAAAATCAGAGAACGTTTCACATCATCGATAAATACAAGTATCTGGCTCGTCCTCTGGGCTTTGGCAACGTGCGTATTGGCTTCAGCAGCCTGTCGAATAAAAACATGCAAGCTGCGAGTATTTTTGCAAACCGTTGCCAAGAGCGAGCAAAAGGCCTGACCACATAGTCTGTCCTTATTATTCTGCCCTTGATTGACTCAGTGTCAGAGTCAAGAGCTCGCCTGTCCTAAATCACGATTGCTGTTGGCTCCACTGTGCCAGCGAGCTCGCCTTCCCATTTCCCTTTGCCTTTCTGTATCAGTACCCTGTGACACACACACAATGCCGGGCCAAGGCTCTCGTAGGCTTGTCAATCCCTACAGAGGCCCTTTATTTAGAAACCCCCCCTTCCCCTCCTCCCTCGCCCCCTTTCCTTCCTCTACAGTGGCGTGTCTAGAGCTTTTTGAGGGAGGGGAGATGGGGAAAGGTGAGGTGATGAATTAGGTAAAGGGGACAGTTTTTGATTCACCTGCCCCTGTCTCAAGCTGATCTCTGAAACACAGTAAATCAATAAAGTCAACATTCTGATGTATTTTACTGAATTTTCAACCAACTTTTTTTCCCATAAGAACCACAGCTAGATAAATAAACAGATAGTCTCATAGGTGTCACTGTGTTCAGCTTCAGTTTTTAAACATTTAAACTAACACATGTTTGTGTAACAGAAGCTTTATGACATTGAAAAACAATGATTTATCTTCAGTGACTTTAATTCGGCCGTAACTAACAACCCCAGGGCTTCTATAATCCAGTTTTAGTTGATAAGAGGACAAAGTCAGGCCAGTCTGTGGTTTCTGGGGACTAGTTTCTCCCTGGGCTTTTCGCCCTGGACACGCCCCTGCTCCCCTCTCAGCCCCTGCTCCTCTCCCTCTGTCTACATGTTTCCTCCTGCTCCTCCTTCCTGATCTCTTAGCCTTTCCTCCTTTTCCTCCCTCCCTCTTCCCCTCATGTTCTGTTCTGTTCGTTGCTCCCTCTGTCATTGTGTCGTTGCGCTTTCTGTTCTGACACAGAGTGTTACACCACAGCAGGCCCAGAAATCTAAATTAACCTAGATACACCAAGATGGCAAAGTATTCACACGGCATCACCACAAACCTGTTGGAAGTTAATGTTGTGTAATGTGATCCAAATCTGTCTAGAGATGTTCCCAAATGCAGGTTCTCACCATGACATTAAAGTGCTGTAAACAACTCGTCCTGTCACCAGCAAACACTTTGTAGATGTCCTACAAGTCTCTCAGATGTAGTCTGGAGAATTGATAGTGAGCAAACAGTAAAATGTAAAAGAAGTATATTGACTACTTAAAAAATTATTTCTACTGGTCATTTCAATAACCTCATAAGGAAAAGTGAATTGTCTTTTATGGTAGCTTATATTTGTTTCCAAATGTATGTGACTGTGATGTAGTTAAAGCTAAAACTGTCAAATTAATATATAAAATTAATGGAGAAATCAGAAATAACAACATAACAATTTCACTCCATAAAACAACTAATACTATGGATTTTTGTGAGTTAAACAAAGACAAAATTAAAAGTCAAGGACAGGAAACTAAAAATCATAGACAGAAATTAGAGTTAGGTTTAGATTACTAAAATATTGTTCATACAGTAAGTTAACATCCCCTGAAAATCTTGTTTAATTGCTGACCTCCAGTGGCTTACATCTCAGCTTGCTGCAAGGATGTAGCAGTGTACTCCAGGGCCTCGTGACATCACTGTTGTGTGTGTTTCCTGGTGCAACAGAGCAAACTTCTGACGGTACCAAACCACACCTGTCAAAGATGCTGGCTGTGGTCAGAGGTGAAACAAGTTCCAAATTTTTAGCTAGAGACGGCGGCAAAACACAGCTTTCATCCTGCTGTTATGTTACTATTTTATTATAAAACAAAGAAAGAAAAGAAAAGAAAACCTCACTCACAGTGGGAATCAACAGATTAATTTTATGTTTAAAAAAAAAAGCACTTTTGGAAATGCCACTCTGTATATATACCTTTGATACCAAAAAGACCTCCCCTAAACGACTTGTATCAGCTTCTGTGAATAGTCAAAACCCACAGTGTCATAGTTCATGCTTTACAAGAGCTCGCTCAAAGTTCATTTCACACAATAACAATAAATTATTTCACATTCAAAGTTTACAGTCACAAAAAATGAACTGGTTTACGTTTAAGTCTTTCTGTTTTTTTATTTGATGTGTTCATTGCCAAAATTCGTTGCTGATGTGGCGGACATTTTTTTTTTAGACCTGACCGGCATAATGTGCATAAAAATGTGAGATTTTCTTCCGCTGGAATCTGCACTGATTTGCTCTTGAAGCTCCTTCAAACATTCATATAAACTGGATTCAGCTGTCGTAGTAGCTACGTTGTCTGAATTGTGAGTTGCACTGACATTAGCCATGCGGGCAGGTATCGTAAATCTTTTGGTGCACACATTGTACAAATTTACATTCACTTTCATTAGTTACAAACAGATACGTTCAGTTTACTGTTCACCAAAAACATGTTAAATGAATGCATTCTTTTATGATGATAGCGTACAAAAACATGACCGTGTTTTATAAGCACAGTAAATAAAAGGTAAAATAGCTACAGATAATTAAAGCATATACAGTATATTCCTGTAATAAATTACATAAATTATTGTCCCAGACAGTTGCAGTTAGGGCTTGGCAACATATTGATATTGTATCGACATCATGAATTTAGTCATCATGAATTAGTGAAAGTACCAATAGTCAACAAAAACAATACCGATATCGAATATCGCAACAGTTGATAAAAAATATAGTGATGTTTATTTTTCTCCGTATCGTCCAGCCCCAGTTACAGTTAAGGTGAGCTCTGTGAATATCAAACTTTTATCCTCTCAGGCCACTGTGGTGTCAACACTTTGAAAAAAAAATGCTTTTATAATTTTTTCATTGTGACGACGTGTCTTTTAATTATTCCATTCATACAGGCATGCAGTCAGATCCCCTCCAGTGCCATCTGTAGCATTACATCCCCATGGCCATTGTTAAAACACGTGTGTAGGGACAGCAGGAAGTCTCAGTCAGGATGCTTTTCATCGTAATATTTCTGAGCTTGTAGAATTACTCGTGTGTTGTAGTAGCACTGTTTGACTGTAGTACAGTTAAAACTGAAAGGCATGTGACATGATAGAGCAGGAGTTGTTTCACAGACAGCACAGGGGATATGATGGCAGCAGATAATAGTGAGAAAAAAACTGTTTCTGTAGTTACCATCAATGGAGTAAGGCTCATGCTGCTCGTGTGTGTGTCTGTGTGTGTGCGCGCGTATTCTTGTCTGTTCTGTGACTGTCTGTCTGCCAATGCATGGGTGTGTGTGTGCATGTGAACATGTGTGTGTTTGTATGTGTGTGTGTTTCTATCCACAGAGGCTGAGGAGCTCTACCAGAGGCGGGTGCTGACGATCACAGGCATCTGTGTGGCGCTGCTGGTGGTTGGCATCGTTTGTGTGGTGGCCTACTGCAAAACCAAGTATGTGTCTCTGGAGGAAACATGACCGACTCCTGATTTATGAAAGGCTCAGAACCTTTAAATTAATCCACTGTTAACAAAAAAATTGTAATGCGCTTCTTCTTTTCATGCTGTAGAGCAGTGGGGAAGAAGTTTTCACATCTTTTACTTAAATTAAGTTCAAACTGTACCTGAAGTGTCCAAGACACTTTTCTACTTCAGACAGTGTCTCCTGTGAGTGATAATATTATTTCATACTACATTATTAGGTGGTTACTGATGCATCTCTGTGTAAATAGAAATTTACAGCTGGTCAAGGTGGAGCTTGATCAGCTCATACAGTATACAGTTTAGTCTAATGGTTCCCATACTACAGGTTGGGCCCCTACAAAAGAGTCACAGGTAGGGTTGGGGGCCTGTGTGAAATTTTTCTAACTGGTTTGATATTAAGAGCCAGACCAGTATACTGAATTTTACGCACTTGACTCAGCAGCCACTCCTAACAGCAAACATGTGTCCGACTATTATGTTGCATTGGTAACAACGGAGCTCTCTGTCCACCCTGAATACACTAAATGTGCACTTCTGCTACGTCATGTAAACAAACCACGAAACTGTCAACTGTGTGCTCCAGATCAGATGTAACCACTTGAAAGATGAGCGTGTAGCGTACTTGCTGTTTTCTTACGTGTATAACATTACTTTTTAAAACAGAAAACACTTTGTATAGTGAGATATTTACTGGAAATGCTGTCAACAGCAAGTAGCTTAGCTTGTTATTAGGGACGGTCATTTACCTTAGCACAAACTTTTATCTCCCTGGCGAACTCCCTGGAGCCAGTTGACACCTGTTGGTTTTTGTAGTGAAATAACGAAGTGTCAGCCGTTCCTTGTTCATTGCGGAGCTTTCAAAGCGTGCAACAGGTGCTCTATACATAGAAACAGGCAACAAAAGTTCAGCTCCAAACAGTGCACAACATCACCTGCAGCCAGTTAGGAGACCTCTTCCGTAGGTTTCAAATCCAAAATGCTGCCTTATTGGTGCAGTTTTGTTTTACTTGAGAGACTAACTCTGCTGTGTCACTCTCTCACTGTCATCACCCAAAAAAAACGCAAACGTTCCAGTAAACAAACATTGCGTGTGCAGCTCCCACCTCTGCTGAAATTTGACCTTCTTTATGTCGGCCTGCTCGACTCATGGCCTGTCAGATACTGTTGTCTCCGTTGATCCGTTCAGATACAAACACATCAGAAAGTTTGGCTACACAAATTTCTATTCACTTTTTGGACTTCAGTCTTTGCATAATTTGTAAAACATTTGATAATTTGACCTCTTTGAAGCTTGTTATTAAAATGAAATCATCAGAGATATTTAATGGGGAAATATCTCTAACAGCTCATAGACATCTGAAACATGACAAGGAGCCCCAACTACACATCATGTTTTTGTAAGAGGTCACAAGCCAAAAAAGTGAGAACTACTGATTTCATCTTTAATAATGCTTTGTATTGTATAGCATTCCATGTGATTTTTTTAAAGAGGTAACTCCAGCTGTCAAGTTGCGTTAAATTGAAATATTCAAGTAAAATACTTCAAAACTGAATTTGTGTGAAGTACTTGAGTAAGTGTACTTAGGTGCTTGCTACCAATACTGCAGAGCCAATAATTCAGTTTGCCACATTTTATTAGCAGAAAGCGAATTATTTGTTCGTTTGTTGGTGGGTTCGTCCTGTTGGCTAAAAAGAGAAAACTGTCAATTCTAAAACTGCCTAATACTCATTCACATCAAACTGACCAAGAGCCCTCATTTATTAATTAATCCCATGTTATATATATTTTTACAGTCTTGCCCTCCAATCCTGAACATTTTGCAGTAAATACAACAGAGGAATAAGCTTTAATTCACAGGTGGTCAAAACATGTGCATTTGAGACAGTGCTGCTGTGCCTTGATAATATTACTGTAACCATAAAACGGTCATGTGATGAGTGAAGTGCGAAGTCATGAAAGCTATGGACAGTGACATCAGTCACTTTTGCCTTATCATTTATTTTTCCTTCATCACCGCCCCTCCAGGAAGCAGAGGAAGAAGATGCACAGTCACCTACACCAGAACCAGAATCAGTGTGTGGAGCAACCCAACCGCATGCTGGCCAACGGACCCAACCACCCCGGTCCCGGTCCCGAGGAGATCCCCATGGTTGACGTGAGTGCAAACGGTAGCAGCACGCAGCAGAGGCAGGTACAGGTGATCCTAAGGTCAGGTTTAACTGACAGGCTGGAAGTAACGTCACCTCCTGATGACCCTGCACTTCATGCTGAGAAGACACCCACAACAGGTCACTCCTGACAGGGTCAAGAGTTTTTCAGAGGCAGAACTGCTCTCAAGGCAGAAACAAATAAGTAACCACCCTTTTTCTTTTACATGGGACCTATTCTGCTCATTTTCAGGTTCATACTTGTATTTTGGGTTTCTACTAGATCATGTTTACATGCTTTAATGTTCAAATAACATTTTATTTCCCTTATATTGTCTGTGCTGGAACACCTGTATTCACCATCTGCTCCTGTCTCTTTAAGCCCCCCTCGGAAAAAGCCCAGTCTGCTCTGATTGGTCAGCGTGTCTGGGTCTTCCGTACCTGCACTCTCAGCATCTCTGCACCGTCATAGCAGCTGGGGAATAACTGTAACAGAGTATAGTGGCACTATCTACCGAAAATAGATCCAAAATAGAGAAGAAATAAAAATCATGGCAACCAAGATTACATGTTTACCTGACGTTAGCATGTAGCTACATGTAGCTGTGTAGGCTACATGTATTCAGAACAGTCTGAAGCCTTAAGTTCTTACTCACAGGTATTACTTTTACATATGTTTACTTGCTCATTTGAAGCTTTAGTTTAATATGAACATCTTACATTGTTATATATGATATATATTTATGTGACAGAAAATAAGGAAAAGAATGATAGGTCCCCTTTAAAATGCAACAAAATGAACTGACTTGATTGAATGTCAAAATAAGGAAAGTTATTCCTTTCATAGCAAGTAGGTTTTTTTTTAGCTTTTATTATTATTATTGTTAGAGATGCTGGTTAAGCATAAAGTTTGTGCCATAGTGGGTGCAGTTGCCCAACTGTACCAAAAACATTTTTGGCATCCATGATTTTGGTAGCCAACAATAACAATAATACAGCACAACATAATCAGTTTACAGTTATCTATTTGCTACCAATCAAAATGCATACAAGTCACATTTTGTAATCTCCAGGCTGACTTTGTTTTATTACCTGCTAAAATAAAACCAGATATGCCCATGCTTTGAATTAAATATCACTGTCCTATAAATAGGATTTTGGTGTCAAAATTTCCAGAATACCCCCAGATATGCATTAATGCTAAATTAGGAACAGAAGAGGAAGTGCTGGATTTTAACTTCACCTGAGCAAACGGCACAGGAAGTCCACAGGGCCTCGGCCGGTTCATGCGTCTTTAGATGGAGTCACCGGTACACTTTGTTTAGCTTCGGCACTTAGATTTAACTCTACCAAGAAGCTTCTTTTAGCCTTCAGAGCAGTTTTGCCTCCGAATAAGTCTTTGTGTAAATAAAACTCTGATCCACTGACAACACAGGGAAATACGGTGGCACAGAGCTGACAGACGTTAAAGAGAGGGCAGAAACACCTACCATTCTCCTGGAGACATAATGTGCATGAGTCAGCATAATAGCAGCAATGAAAACAGTGAGCAGAGAGAAGAGATGAGGAGTTAACACAGGATCTGTGCAGGAAAATCTCTCGTCATTAGACATCACTTCATATTCATGTGTACTTAATCTATATTTACTGTGTGATATGTTTTGGAAAACGAAAACATAAGTATTAAAATGTGTGTGTGTGGGTGTGTGGATGTATGTGTGTATTGCAGTACATCTCCAAAAGTGTCCCAACGACAGAGTGTGTGATCAGCCACGGAGCTGAGGGTGCAGGCAACTACGCAGGCAGCCGAATGTCTACCCGCTCCCACCACTCTACCACTGCCTCACATGCTTCCAGGTAGACCTGCTGCCACACATGCACATCCAGATGGACATGTATACACAGGCAAAGATATTCCTAGCTCCTATATTCCTGGTTTTTCATCTTACGTTTTCAGTTAGGGACTATTTCTTTTATAGAAAGTAGCTCCAATGAGAACTATCGGCAGTGAGGTCTGTGGATTATCCAGAGGAACAGGAACATTGTCTCTGGAAAGAATTATTCCTATTTTTGGTTTATTTTGTTTTAGTGCCAAAAATAACAATAATTCCATTTATCTCTATTGTAATAAGGTGGCAGCAGAAATCTAAGCGACAGCTCTCACAAAACCTGGGCAGTTAAAACCAGAGCTGCCTGCATGGGAAGAAACCACAGGAGCTAGAGGCTGATTTATAGCTGTATGTAGGCTCTACACTGAGCCTGTGCAAGGGGCCTAAATGTGAGCATTTATTCCTGTGTGGTGGTGTGCCTGTGCTGCTCTGCAATTACACCTCCAAAACACTAGTTGGCGGTGGGGTTTCTATGCCGCTGTGTCGTGTCTCTGTGACGTGCAGAAAGTTTTATTGAATTCGACCAACACACCTAAAACACATAAAACATGGTTTAACAGCAACAACATTTAACAAAAGTACACAATTCAGCCCCACTGTAACTCATGAGGTTCACAGGCAAAACAATTGTCTTTTGCCAGACGCATTTTCCCCACAAATACAACGTGCTAACGTTATTAGCATGAGTCTATGACATTTTACATTGCATAGCTTAGCCAAGGTGTAGGTTTATTAATTTGCACAGTAATAAAAAAAATACAAAATATACACAATAAAAGTAGTTTCAGTGCCTGAAAGAGGTGGGCTGGCAGTTAGCTGACTTTTCCTCTGCACATATGATAAATCACACTCTAGATTTCAAAGCTGTTTTGTTGTCCTCCTATGACATATCTAATTTTAAAACATATCTAAAAATCCATGAAATAAAACAAAATAAAAGCTTTGCTTCCACTGAAGGACTTTTTTTTCAGTCATCGAAAATAAACAGGAGGTCTGGGTCACCACAACGTGCAGTTACATTTCTGGGGAGGTGCACATCAGGCTACACTGTAGATAAACCAGCTTTAAGTAAGAAAATCCAAACCTTCGACAGCTCTAACAGCTTGTTGGCAGTGTGGTTCAACTTGTTTTACAAAACTTTGGCAGTTTATTCCACAAGAATCATTACAATACCAAATGAATCAAGAGGATAAAAACTCACTTGCACTGGAAACGCACACCAGTGGCAGTTTTGTCATTTTATGAAATTAAACATTTTAAAGCTGAATTATGCACAAACTTTAACTTTAACTTTGATATACTGTATCAACAACTCACCAGGCTTTCATGGCTGTTAGCATTTTACTGAAGCATACAGGACACAGAGCAACAAAAATATGACATAAGTCTATGACATAGTTCACACATACATAGGATATTTTTTTAAATTGAGCCTTTTCTACGTATTTTGGACTGAAAATACTATCTGAGGTCACTTAAGATGAACCTTTTGTAATATACCTTTCAGGGTGAAGATGTTCAGAAACAGGAAAAACTGAGTTTTGGGCTTGAGACATCAAAGTGTGTGCCATTATCTCCTTTGGGAGATGTCACAAACAACGCGGTATTTCATTCAGTGGTGGACATGAACAAAATAGTACTGGCTCGAATGTTAACAGGACTTTTTACATGTTATCACCTTAATGTACAGCTACTCTTCCACTATATCGAGGAATGTAAGTTAGCCTTCCACCACTAGCTTTTCTTTAGGCCTCTGATTGGCCAACTTCTTCTGCGTCTTTGGTTAATTGGCCAACATGGCTTTAAGTGTTATATCGCCACCTGTTGGTTTGGCATGTTCTCGACAGTGCTTTTATTTTTTGTTCATGTGTATGTGTGTTGTCATTTGGTCAGTCCTTTTAAATGGTGCTTGTGTGGACAAATTTTTGTTTTTTTAAATAAAGGAGGAAAAACCTGTTTTCAAAAATTCCCATATCCTCATGGACTAGGCCTAACACTGATTCAGTCTCTTGTTAGGCTCCAACTCTTCAGAAAAATGTGTGTCTTTGGCTTATTGATGCTGCACTGTCATCATCAGACACTTGTTTATTTTGTCTAGTCTCTATTTCGTGCTGGGCAGGTAGTATACAATCAGACTGTGGAGAGTTGCACAGTTGGCTGTTGAGTCAGTGTTTTAGTCAGTGATTCAGTGTTGTTTCACTTCACTGTTCTTTCAGAGACATTGCATGTGAACATTTTAGCAGTATAGTCTCTTTACCCAGCGTTCCTTCCTCCTCTGTATCCTCCTGCCTCCTCAGTGCTGTTGTAACCTTTTAAACTTGTTCTGCTGACACCCACACCTGCAGACACGAGGAGCAGACGTGGAGCATGGAGCGAACAGAGAGTATGAACTCAGACTGCCAGTCAGGTGGGCTGTCCAGCTCTATAGGAACCAGTAAGTGCAGCAGCCCGGCATGCATGGCGAGGAGGGCCGCCCACTGGGGCTGCACGGACATGTCCGGACCAGGAATGCAGTACGGGGATTCATACGACTCTCTAAGAGACTCGCCTCACAGTGACAGGTAGGGAAGGTGGTCGTTTTTGTGTGTATGTGTACGTGTATGTGTGTGTGTTAGGTTTTAAGCCTGTCATGACTCTACAACACTTTTACTTTCTGCCTTTTAGCACACCATCTCCTTTACTCTTTGGCGACCCCAAGTGGCAGTTAGTTGTTATGAATTCTTCAATGTCAAGGACTACATCACCCAGATACTGCACCTTGTAGTGTGACTTTATAAACCAGTGCTGTAGTGGTGGTGAAGGTAATAAAATCATTCAACCACTTTGACTCAACCTGATCTGTTTTTACAGTTTACTAGTTAGTGGTTTCCTACATGTCCCAGAATGCCCTCTGACTAATAAATAGACTTGACATGACTATATTTAGCTGTTCGTGTTAACTGTATGCAATACAATAGTGCAGTTTCTTGATGTTGAACATGAATATCTTTCTTTTTTTTTACATTAAATATGTAAGGAATGTGGTATAAAGCATAGTAAGCCAGGAGGAACAATTTTATTTTGTCTGCCAGACGTAAAACTGAAGGGTATCATTTGTTTAGTTGTGTGTGTATGTGCAAATGTGTGATTGTGTTTGAGTGTGTGTATCTTTCTGTTTGCAGTTAATCTCACATACTACTGGACCAATCAGCCTAATATTCTGTGTGCATAGGTATAACTGTGTGATCAAAGACCTCTTTTGGTTGCGGTTATTCACAACTGCTGAAAAACCTGTTTTATTGATTGTTTTATATTGTCATTAACTGCTGACTCCTTACTCCTCTTAACTGGTTGGTAGGGGGCGCAAGTGATCAACAAAATCACACAGCAAAAGCACAGAGCAAGAGGTGTGTCTGGCAATCATTTTGACTAAAAACAAGAAGCGGAACAGTCTATTGCAGGCCACATGTTGGCCTTGTTTGTTTTTTTTAAACCTGACATCCACAGAAAAGTTTGGTCTTAATTTGAACTGGATCAGCTGCAGTTTTGACACAGATATGTCATGTGCCTCAAGTGCCCCGAGGAATGACATTTTTCTGTAGGCCGACACACAAGTTTGTATTACATTGGTTACCTCGTCCCGCTAACCCCGCTAACATTAGGCTATAAACAAACTATGCTACAGTCGCATGACCTAACGTCACCACCATAACAAGACTGTAAGGCCGTGTTTGGCACGGTTCAGTGTGATAATGTTCTGTAGTCTCATTTAGCTACTTGTTAGCAGCAGCCTTTTTTAAGACACGTAGAGCCTTCAAAGTTCAGGAGTGAGGTATTTTCTGAAGTATTTTATGTTGTAGAACAAAATGTGGTAGTCTCTTAAGCTTGTGTTAACCACAGACAACACAGTTGCATCAAACTAAATACCATTGACTTTGAAATGAGGGAACTGTAAGGGGCTAAAATGGTATCTTATTCCTGGGTTTTAAGACTCTCTCCTGGGGCACTTTTTTGTCTACAGTGGCTACGATCAGCTCCGGCAGCTGTTTTGCGGCCAGAAGACGTCTTCCTGACTTTTCTAGTTTACAAAGTGACATGTTCGTACAACATAAACCTGCTGTGATCTGTTTTGTGTCTTCCTATTTAAAAATAAATTAAGAGTTCCAATAGATTTTAATGCAACAATGATCTAATTCGTGATAAACGTAAATTATTTTGGTGCTGAATTTTCTCTGTTTTAGAAATTTGAATTTCTGCTGTGACAAAACTGTGTATTAGCATCTAAACTCAGTGAGGTGCAGCAGTCATACACTCTCACCAAAGGCAGTTGTTCAGTAATGTTTTTCATATTCTCGGGACAGACTGAGTGGGTGGCGAGGTGGCACAGCAGTTAACACTGTCGTTTCATGGCAAAAAGGTCCTGTGAGCCTGAGCCAGCTGGCCGCAGTGTCTCTGTGTGCAGTTTGTGTATTTCCTCCCGCAGTCTGAAGACTGCAGGTCAGGTGGTCTGGAGACACTAAATTGCCTGCAGGTGTGAATGTTGTTATTTGTCTGTGTGTGTGTGTGTGTGTGTGTGTGTGTGTGTGTTAGCCCTATGATTGACTGGCGACCTGTCCAGGGTGGACCCCTCCTCTTGCCCAGTGCGTGCTGGCTTTGCTAGATGTTTAAGGTGGGATTCAGATACCTCAATAACCTGCTGTCATCCTTCCTGTCCAGGTATGTGTCGGCGCTGACCACGCCAGCACGGCTGTCCCCGGTGGAGTTCCACTACCCCCCGTTGCCGCCCCAGGTGCCCACCTTCCAGATCACCTCGCCCAACACAAGCCACGCCCTCTCCCTGCCCCCCGCTGCTGCCGCCTACCACAGAGATGACGACCAGCCGCTGCTACGATGCCCAGATGTACGTAAGCAAATATAGTACACACACCAATGACTGTCATATGACAGGAGCAGCATGGTGATGGTGACAGCACGCCATCAGTCAACGGATAGGGCTGGTTATGTTCTATATATTACATTGTCAACAAATCCAATGGACAGACTGAAAACGAGAAATGCATCAGTTCATCTCTCTTTGTTTTGTGACTTCCTGTCTGTGGCATTTATTGTATCCATTTATTCCTACTAAAGACATAAATCTGTAGAAAATGTGTCAGAAACATTTTATTTTAATTTTGTTTTTTAAGATGTAATAATATCCCAAAACAGCTGGACACTGTTTGTAGTTAATGTTAGTCAAACAGGAGCAAGTAGTGCGTTTGATGGGGACTATTTTTAGACGTGGAATAATACACATTTGGTGCTCTAAAGAGTACCTACCATAGATTGTAAAAATTATGGACAAAGCCAGTGTGACTTCACCCATTGGTTTGTACATGCGTTTTGAAGCCTCAAGTTTGGCATTTCGGCTGTTGCCATCTTGGTTTTTTGGAACCAGAAGTGATTATATATGGGCAAGAGGCTGGCGCTGTGGAGGACACTATTAGCAGAAAGCCTGTCAATCAAAGCAGCCAGCCCTTAATTATGCGTAACAATAAGCCTTAATATGACAGGTTATAACAGACAAGTTATATAAAAATTCACCCCTGTACAGCTGTCATGAGGCAGGCAACCAAAGCAACCAAAACTTTTTTGCACCGGGCTGTAAACATGTTCATTTCTGCTGTAAAGTCGGGCATTTTAAGATGGGGGTCTATGGGGATTCATTGGATTCTGGAGCCAGTCTCAAGCGTCCATTTAAAGAACTGCAGTTTTTAGCACTTCCGTGGCTTCATTTTCCCGGCTCAGAGATTGCTGCTATGGACTCACAACAGCAGGATGGTGTATGTGGGATCAACTCAAAATAAACTACAGTGTGTGTGTGTTCATGGTAATGTAGGAACATGTCACCCAGTGCAACAGTGTGACTCACTGATGTGTTTTTAATAATTTCTGAATAACACTGGAGCTCTGTGGCACAGAGGAATAAGCTACTGAATATTAGGCTTTAGACACAGTAGATATGCTTGTTAGTAGAGCTGCAATGGTTAGAAGTCGATCGAAGTCAGTCAATAAAATATTAATTGGCAACTATTTTGTTCACTGAGTAATTGTTTTATCCTCTATTTTAAGCTTCTTAAATGTGAGAATTGTATGCTCTTCTTTGTGAATACATGAGGATAAACTGAACAGCTTTGGGTTTTTGGACTGTTGGTCAAATTAAACTTTACACAGGGCATGTTTCACTATTCTCTGACATTTCATTGCCAAAACAATTAATTGACAAAGTTTGTGCACATCTTAAACAATACATTTCCATGACTTTTTCATGACTTTGGGGCAAATTTTCATGACTATACATTCTCTGAAATGGCTTTGTTGACATAAAAAACAAAAGTAAAAATTGATGTTAAAATTTACCAGTCAGTTTCTTAAAACACAGCGCCAGCCCAAAAGCGGGGGCGTCTGCAGGATTACATTTCTTTGTATGCACAGGAACTGCCCGCCCACTTGTAGGATACCTCAGACAGCGAGTAAGAGATTTACATTATCGTAACGGACACAACACCACCATAAAACTCTGATTAGCCTACCATGTGCATTTCAATGACAAGCCAACAGACCTGACAACAACCAGCAAAATAATACAGTACAATACGATATAATAGACTGAATCTAGCTCAGCGAACAAACAAGCATTTAGCAGACAACAGATTCCCTCATTTTGCAGCAGCATCACATCAACATCAACAGTTAGCTATAAAAAATATACAGCAACAATATGTGACACGAAACCCAAACCAAGCTGCTACAATAAACAATAAAAAGGCCAGATGAGAAAGTTAAGTAGTACTCCTATCTGTTTGAAGTTCATTCTGTGTTTTCCTGTTGCATCAAACTCCTGCAGAACAGAATTCCAATATCATGATGATCCCGGGGCTCATTGCTTTGCGAAGTGAGTGGATCCTGGACATGTAGCTGACTGCTAGCCTCTGTCGTTGTAACGGTAATGCTAGCAGGAGTAACGTTAGCAGACTCGGTGCTCGTGCTGCTGCTCTCTGTATATTCTTTGCTGCTGAAGCTTGTTTGCTGTCTTATTTGAAAAGCCTGAAAAATGTGTGCAGTTGTTTTCGTTTGCTCATTTTTAACTGCTTTTGCTCACTAACACACAAGTGACACAATATTGCTCGCATCACAATTGAGTGCCAGAAATGTTTATCATTCACTGACCTCTGGCCCGTGACATGTGCACCAATCATCGACATCCAAATGTATTTTTATCATAGTGAGTGGATACAGACAAAAAATGCATCTCGGGCACATTCATCAGTAAAAATGTAGGCACCACTGAGCACTTACATTCACTGTATGCAGATCGAGCAGCTATCTGGTTGTCAGGGAACATGACCTGAAAAAGCTGGCTTGTGTCTTGTAGGAATAGTGATAATTAGTCACCTTAAGCTCCCCAGTTTGGGTTTTGTTTCTGGACACAGCACCTAAAATGGTCCCTTGTCTGATTGTGGTGCTACAGCCGGCAGCGGGTGTCACGTTGGTCACCGGGGTGAGAAAGCTGGTAATGGGTGATACAGTGCTCAAGATTAGCTCCTTGTCCAATGTTAAAAATGTCAAACATTTTACCACACAGTCCACATTTGGCACGCCCATGGTCCTGGTCTTTCTCAAGCCATGCCTTATACTTGTCCAAGTTAAGCCAGACATTATTAAATCAGCATTTACCTGGCATTGTACTTACATCTCGTCAGTCTGATGTTACCCTCGCAGAGGGCAGTGATATGACCGATCTACCCGAATATTGAAGTGTTAGTTACCCAATGTAGATTTCTCAGTCGATCTTTACAGAACCACATTGCTCTAATATACAGGTGAGGTACATTTTCATGACCCAACTTTCTGGGTTTATTTATTTTTCTAAAACTTCTCCAGGCTGTAAATTCCATGACTTTTCCAGGCTTCATCATGGTACGAACCTTGAATCAAGAAAATAATGATTAATCAGTAATAAAAATATCGTTAGGTGCAGCCCTACTTGTTATTAAGATGAGTTAATTGTTGGTTTTGCTTATTTCTTCAGATTGTGATAGACATGTTGCGTATAACCAGACTTGTCTTTTAACCTGATGGTTCAAATCCCTGTGTTGGCATCCACCCTGCTGAAGTTCCAATAGGCAAACCACTGACAAACATACATATTTTACACATACAGTTTTTCTCAAATTCTTTCCTCTGTTTTGCTCTTTAGGACGGAAGTTTATACAGACAGCCCCGTCGTCCGCGGCGACCCTACCTGACGGAGAGCACAGGAAGTCTACCGTCCAGCCCCTACCGTCTCCCAGATGACGAGGCCTACGAGACCACGCAGGAGTACGCCTCTTCACGGGAACCCATCCGAAGCCGGCGCCGCCCGCGACGCAATCGCCTCAACGGACACATCTCCCAGCGTTCAACGGGCCTACGGGACTACAGCTCACAGAGCTTCAGCCAGTCAGAGGAGGAGGAGGAAGAGGAGGAGGAAGAGGATGCTCACGGGGAGAGCACGCCTTTCCTTAGTATGCAGAACATGAACATGGACCCACCCTTAACCGTTCCGGGTTACCGCTCGTCAACCGGTGCGGACACACGGACTCACCGCGGGCTGAGTCGGCCGGGGACACGCAGCAACGGGCAGAGCCGCGGCTCCCAGTCGCAGCGCTCCAAGGCTGACAACATGCCCCTTTAAGACTTAACCCCCTCCCCCCCGCCACCACCCACCCCTCCACCTCACACACTCCCCTCCCTCCTACACACAACCAGTGGACTAGAGACCTGCACCTAGGAGAAATATTTTTATTTTGTATAACAGACAGATATTCTAAACAAATGAAATATTTATTTTCATTTCAGCAAAAATTGTCTACTAGCTAACAGCAAAGACTTTTTTTATAACGGGGGGGAAATATTTATATGTAAAGTTTTTTGATTTACAGCATTATGAGAGATGAAAAAATAAGAGAATTACGTGCCAATTTTTTCACAAGTTAGATAAATAGAATAATATTGTGGTGCCTTTTGCTGTATGCTGAAGTCGGAGGTCCCATTGAGTTTTTGTAGCCTTTCTTATAAAGACTCCTCGTTTTTATAGAGACCAACCCTCTTCCTTCCTTTTGCTTTGGTTTTCTCTCTGATTTGGGATCTTCCTCTTTTTGAACTGTGATCTGATTATGTCATCATGCAATATTGATTCCTCCTGTGTAAAAGGTGTCTGTTTACATGAGTATGATCCACGCGATGCGCTCGTTTCACAGGGACATTAGTCACTGACGCAACCGGAAGTGTAGGGTAGTTTTTCTTGGATGATTTTTTTGGACGAATCACATTGGTCATTTATGTCCTCGTTCGCTGCCTGTCAGTCATTTGTTGTTATTTCTGTGAAAACAAGAGTGTTAGGGAATTGTTGAGGGGAAGTAACTCCAGATTCCTGTGTCGGTGTTCAGGGTGCTGCCATGACATTGGTGGTGGTTGCAGTGTGTGTGTGTGTGTGTGTGTATGTCTGTCTGTATGTGCACCTCATGAAGCCTCATTTGGTCGGCGCCTCAGTTCACCTCAGAAAGTGTGGTCCCTTGTTTGACTGACATGCTCCTCTCACCAATCCTCACGCTGCCAGAAGCTCCATTGCACTGTAAGAACCTCCCTCCGTGAGCAGTCATTGGCCAGGGAGCTGCCGATCCAAACCGAACCTAACCAATCCAGTTGTAATCCAGCCTGACTCTGGCCTCCCGTGGACTGCCCAGCCCGCCCGTTTCCTATGCCAGCAGCTTAGAGCCGCACTGTGTCTCAGGACTTCCCCATCACATCACAGCCAAAAGACTCAAAGCAGAGAGCGCACATCATCTCAGTCACAGTTCAGTCCGCAGGCCAGATCCACGTCCCCTCACTCTCCTTCCTGTCTGTCCGTCAGGTTTGTTGTGTTCACTCGTGGCCATGATTAAAGGGAGCGTGGGTGAAAAAACTCTTTGAATCAGAAGGGAGATTAAGTTGCTTTTTTTTTTTCTTTTTTACTTTAAAAGGTTGTGTGTGAATGTGTGAGTGTGCGCGGGCATGTGTGTCGCTGTGTGTGGGTCACGATGACGATGAAAAAAATGATGCGGAGACCACATCTGTTCACTATGTTGCAGGGGCGTAGCTAGGAATTCTGGGCCCCCCTGAGAGGAGGATATTGCTCTGGGTTCCCCCCTTTTCTTTTTTTCTTTTACTTATATAAACCTACTGGAAACTTTACGGGCCCTCTCCAGCTGTGGGCCCCTGGAATCGCCACCACCTTTCACCCCTGTAGCGATGGCACTGCTCTGATGGGGGAAAAAAAAAAAGTTAGCGGGTCGCTGCGTGCAGGTTCACACTGCTAGAGAGCGAGTTTCTGAGTGTGATTCTACTTTTTTCTTTAGCTCACAGCCAAACGGTGGTATATGATAATACTGATTACTGCATCCTTGATTTGCATTCCTATACCTTTTATTGATTGAACTTCTTTTGCTTGGTCATATTGACTGAATGATCTGTTATCTGTCTGTCTCTGTCTGCCCCCCCTCCACCTCACATCACCCCTCACCTCCATGTCTTTCTCACCCCTTTTACCGACCTTCAGAAGCAACTAGCGGATGAATTTAGGCCCCATCTCCAGATGAGTACACTGAACAGCACACTGACAGTAGGCTGATCACGTCAGAAACTCTTCACCTTCAGATATACATCGGGTTTAGAGACCCCTTTCAAGCTCACCGAGGTTAATGATACTGTGTCAGATACAATATGTGTCCCTATTAGAGTTACTTTCCAATACGTAGAGTTCTTTTTCTTCTTTTTCACACAGGAGATGCATGGATCACAGATATAGAAAGTATCTTAAAAATGGCGACAACCCCCTCAGATTCAGGGGAATCATGCTAGAAATTTATAAAAACATTATTTGGGTTCACGGCCCAAAGGTCTGGCTAGTTTTGTCTTAATATCACTGTAATCAATCTGGGATTTGCAATGTGGAAATAATGCAAGTGAGGGTAGTGTGCTTCTAGAGCTAGTTGAATTGTTAACACCCCCTCCGCCCTCTTTCTCCTCACCCTGCACTCCCCCCTTTGCCCTTTACATACACACATACATTTCACACTCCTCACACATACTGACACACACACATACACAAAAACCCTCATATGACACACACACACACGTGCACACACACACACAGAGCCCTACCATGTTTGTGTTTGTCAAGCAGTTTGCCTTTGTCTTTTTTACTCCCTCTTTCCTCCCTTCTCTCCCCCCTTCCTCCCTCTCCCCTCCTCCCCCTCTCCTCCCCTCTCCTCTCCTCTCACCCCCGACCCCTCTGCATGTCCTAGTGGTACTGGTAGTTGGGTGCATGGAAAAAGCAGCAAGCAAATCGTTTTTCCACTCGGTGAAAAAATAAAAAAAACGTGTCTTCATTTTAACATTCAGCAATAAATCCCCTTCTCTTCATGTCCATCATTCTTGGAATATGCTAGAAGATTTTTTGCAAGTTTTATCAAAAACATACTACTTGTAAAAGAAGAAAAATCCAAAACCACCCCTTCATATGAAAAATAAAACTTTATTCCTACCATTTTGAAACAGTCCTGTCATCTTTGTAACAAAAAGCAACTGTTTTTTCTTTTTATTTATTTTTATTCAGTTGTTTGTTGTTTTTAATTCACATACATTTAGAAGCAGTGGTGACAACATCAAGAAGCCAGTGCACCAAATGTACAGTAAGAGTGGAGATGCAAAGTTATGACCAGTAGATGGCGGGATTTACCATGTCTATAATTTGATGGTGCCTTCTGCATGTTAGCACACTGGTTCCTCAACCTGGGGTCCTAACACCCACTAGGGGTCGCCAAAGCTTCACATGGAGTCCAGAGACTGTCTTGATTTTAAGGGGTGTGAGAAAACTTTTTTTTTTTAAGTTTGCAGTAGGCCTGTATTTAACCATTTTAATCATTTCTGTGAAGAAAACTTCATGAAATTGTTATTTTTAATGTTTGGGTCAACTATTTAACATCATAATTATTTAACTAAAACAACCAGGGAGCTAATATAACATTGACTAAGTGTCAAGGAGAATAAAACACTGAATTTGTCAAAAAAAAGAAGCCCTTTAAGTACATATGCTTGTTAAAGATTAAAAATAAGAATACATAATACAGAGGACACAACTTCCTGCAGCTGTTGTGTCCACTTTTTGGTTAATTGTACAGTTTATTCGGCTGTTCTGCGCTGTTATTGTTATGCATTGAATATGATATGAAATATCTATAAAATATGCCCCTTAGTCATGGGCTGTCGGTTTACTCAATGATAGACAAGGAGTTCATCAAGAAAAAAGGTTGGGAACCAGTGTGTTAACAGAAAAAAAACAGAATTTTATGCATAGAATATCTGCAATATTTCATACTACTTTAGAGAACGCCTCTATTTTAGTTGAATTTTACACATTTTTAAATAACAACTTATTGGAGAGTATGTAAACTTTTAAATTCAATTTAATTTAAATAGGCCTTTATTTCACAGCAGACACACCAGGAAAACCAGGTGTGATTAGTAATAATACTCCATTTTGTTTTGCCACTTCCGGGGTGCTGTGACTGTGTAAACTAGCTCATTGGAACACTTAAACATTACAGTTTTCTTGTTAATCAATGACATTAGAAACAACTGTGATTTTCCTGCAGTAACGATCCAAAATGTCCAAAAATATCCAATTGGTCTGTGCCTATATTTTAATTGTTTAATTGTTATGACACTGTCTCAGTTTAATACTGAAGCCTCAGTACGATCTACAGAAGCAAATGATTTTGTAATGTCTTTCCCCAGGTCAGACAAAATGATATAAAGCTCACAGACCAGAGGAGGCCATGTTTACATTTTCCCAGGCAAAGTTTGTCAGTGAGTGGTATATTAGCCAGTTGGGGAGAGTTTTATTTTGGCATTATATTTTGTGGTTATGCTAGGTACAGGATCAGCACAGAGAAAAAGAAAAAAACTGACTGAAGAAAAAAAAAAAAGCTAAAAGGGACAGTAATAGAACATGAGTGAACACAGGAAGCAGCGCTGATCAGTCACTCAACAGATGGAGAGAATTTAGACATCTAAAATTATTCAAAACTAATCCGGACTTGTCCCTCTTCCTCCTAAACAGATATTACAGAGCAATCAGGTCTGTTGGTTGTAGGCTTACATGTAACTTGAATATATGAACATTACTAAAACAAACTTTGCTGCTAACACCTGCAGGTGCCAGCCAGGTCAACATCTTTATAACAGGAGGCTGTGGTGCTCACGGAAACACTACCGCTTTCATCCACAGGGGCCGCCACAATCAACACAAAGTGACAGTTCTTTGTAGCCGCTTTACATTGATAGTTATAGATTTAAGAGGCAGCATTTCCATCCAGTGGATTGCTTTTTTTTCTTTAAAGATATGCAACAGTGTGTGACATATTATATTTTTAAAGCTACTCTCACACACCAGCTGATAACAAATTTGATGAGCACATAGAAGACTCGTCCATCTTCCTCACAGCTCTGCATCACCACTGGTCCATCTAATCCTTCAAACCATGGCAGTGTCTGACATATTATACTACAGTCTCTATTTAGGGCATTTTAAAGTGTATTTTGGGTCATTTGTGCCTTTATCAGACAGTGAAACTTTGACTGGGAATGACAGGACGATGACATGCAGCAAAGGTCTCTGGACCCACTCAAACCAGCGATGCTGCAATTATATGGAGTGTCACACCCCTCGGCCACCAGGACATCCACACAGTTTTAGATTCTCAAGGCAATTCAGAGTCATTTTAAGATGGAAAAGCAATGGTGCACAGTGTAGAAATGCATGATCAAAAAGCTTTGTCAACATTAGAACAGTGGTATAAAAATATATATATTTTCTTTTCTTTTTTATGAAACTAGAGTTTGTCCACAGGAAGACATATTTGGTTACTTGAATCTATTGTCACATGATTCAACTGACCTAATTACTTAAGTGAATGAACCACTGAGCTAACATCATCAACTCGAATTTATCTAAATAAGTTTGAATACAGATACAAACTTCCTATCTTATTTAATTACCTGATAAAGAGGAATCAAAACAGTGCAGCTGTAGGGTGGAGTGGATTAATACACACTGACCACTGACACAAATACACACATTGTTACAGGGCCTGAATCCAAATATATATGTGTGTGTGAGAGAAAGAGAGAGATTTCACATTTGTCCGTTTATCCAGTTGGTAGAGAAAAAGAAATGATGAATAAAACTTGAACATCTTTTCATCACGCTACCCTAACTACTGGCCACATTCGAGCATTTCATGACGTTTTTCAATTAGCTCAGAAATGTAGCAAGTTCATTGGAAACAGTGGTGTGAAACAATGATGTGAAGAGACCTGCACCATGTCAACCAGTGTGAATTTTGCTGCCTATGTTGCCTATAGGAAGATCCACCACTGGTTGTACAGTAGCTTTGAACGGACACACCAAAAACTGGCTCTAGATAGGGCCATTTGGGGTTTTTTGTTTTGTTTTGTTTTGGGGTTTTTCACATCAGCCACTGTAGTTTTACACACATGACACACACCTCACCCCTAGATGCCACTACATCCTGCACACTGGACAGCGTTCATGACCTTGCCCTCACATTAAGCCTTTACTATATATTATTCGTTCAAAGCTAAGCATTCTCAAATAAACAACAAATTTAACAAGCAGTCAATTAATAAGTCCTTGTTGCTTTTATTGTTTTCTTTCCACATGACGAGCGTGAGGGCGTTCACACTGCTGCTGCTGTTACATGTCTTGCTGACTGATGCTACAGGCTGAACTGAAACTGCCGCCACAAGTACCAGAGGTGTTGCAACACCAAAGTTTCATGATGCCAGACACACTCCAGGCATTCCAGGGACTTGACCCCCCTCCTCACGGTTAAAGTCGGGTGAGGTCAAACTTCCTGTTTGACCTGATGAGTGCATGGCCATGAATAAGTCAGAGAAATGATGTGTTTGTATAGAAAGATTCCGCTCTTAGAGCTGTTAATCAGCCGCTAGACCTGTTCTGTACTGGTTTCACACAGCTGCTATATTCAAGGTGGCAGAATGATTTGACATTATAAAGTAACACCTGTCTTGAATGCAGACTACAACCTCAACATTTGCAACAGAATTCAGACTTTTGTATTGATGAAGATCAAACCGTATTTATTAGAGAGGGCGCCAATCCCAGGACAGTATTAGAAAAATTCTCCATATTGTAGATATTATCCAATACAGAGTACAAATATGGCTCTGGTTAGTTTGTACACCGGATGATCCCGTCCTCTGCTTGGAGGGTAAGAGCCCCCAGACCTCATTGTTTCCCAATTTGCGGAGTTTTTTGCCGCTTTTCCTTCTTTGAGTTAGCTGCTAACAACTACTCTTTAAATCTCCTGTGGTGGGACGCACACATAACATGTTATCAAAACGTCACAGTTGTGCTGCCCATGACCCCATCCTGCCAGCCTTTCCATTTTTACAGGAGCAGTTTCGGCACTATTACTACCTCCAGCTTAAAGGCGAGACAACTCTGTCCTGCCATTCTTAGATTGTACCCTTTATACATAACGGTGAGGTGGCATAACATTGTGAAATCCCTGTCTTGAGGAAGCAGTATAAACAGGGCTACAGACTCACTATCTAACATGTTTGAGGCCAATTATGATCAAATAAGTGAGGACACAGAGAGGTGGTCTACCCATCCTTTAGAGTTCAGTGCCAGAATACAAACAGTTAAAATAAATATCTTACCAAAGCTACTATATTTATTCCACTCTCTCCCAATCAGTGTTCCTAAGTCAAGTTCATAGCCTGGGATAAGATGATCTCAAGAGTCATTTGGAACGGCAAAAAGCTACGAGTAATAATTATGACACTTCAACTGCCTAAAAGTAAGGGGGGAATGTCTTTACCAAATCTTGGGGAATATTTTTCTGCAGCTCAACTCAGACTTCTGGCCTGTTGGTGTGGACCAGACTACAAGTCTAGAAATGGAAAGGGAGATACAGGGCTACCAGACCCAGATCCTGGTGGGAGATAATATTAGATGGGGGCTCTGAGACATGCTATGGATCCAATAGTAGCATTTACACCAGAAATATGGAATGTTATAATCGGTAAATACAAGTTAAAAGAGGAGTACACAGAGGTGGTTTGCATATGATTCAAAGTGTCAGCCATGTATGATTCAGTATTTAAAGGACGGGCACAAAAAGGCATGACAGCGATGTGTACAGTTTCAGAAATGACATATTTATGAGCTTACAAGAGCCAAAGGTAAAGTAAAGTCTTGAAAACAAAGCTTTTTTTGGTGCATGAAGTTAAGAGACTATTTCACAAAAGAGGTAAGGTCTGAACCAGACAAAACATCATCTCTGCTTCCTACCAAGCTTTGGGGGGAAGCAAAGGATTCAATGCTATAGACAAAATAAGAAGCTGGAGACTGTTTAAGACATTTTAGTTAAGAAACATCATGTCTAACTAGAAAACACTATAAATACTGAAACAGTTGCAGACAACCAGTTATTGTTACTTTATATTATTATTTGGTTTGTGTATTATATTGTACTATGTTTGTGTCAAAGTGGATTTGCTTGTGTTTATGTATCTGTGAAAACTTAAATGAGAAAAAAAGCAACACCCGTTGGAAGAGTTAGCCCTGCTACACGTGGCCTCTGACTTGTTAGCAGCCCCAGAGTCTGTGACAAATAACACAAGTCTGTTATATATAGATCATGCTCTTACAAACTGTTGTGTTGCCCTATGTTCATGGCTGATTCCAGCGTCACTCATCACCAGCAGTGACCAACATGTCATTCCTGTTTGCTCTCTTTGTGTGTGTGGGTGTATCCTCTGTACACACACCTGACTGTGTGTGTGCTCTCAAGTAAAGCTGATCAGTGGAACTTTGTGTCACACAGACCTGCAGGTGCTACAGCAGCCTCCGTTGTCAGCATGCCAGGAGATTTCTGACTGAACAAGTAGAAGAATCTTGACTCACTGTCAGCGTGACTCTCTGGATTACGCCCTTCGTTCTTATTAGAAAAGGAATCTTTATTTCTTTTTTTTGTTTTCTGTGAAATGAGCTGATAATGGGACCATCAGATTACTAGCATGGACCACCAGCTTTGCTTATCGAAACAGATCACTATTCAGTGAATGAGAGAGCCCTCACTTAAAACAGGTTAGTAAACAAAGCTGCTGACTCTTCATTCATATTTCAGTACCAATGATCTCATCTCGTGACATGACGTAGTGTAAACAACCTGTAAAAACTGTAATTATGACCGTTATACAGGAAGATTATTATTAGTAACATGGAGATTTTGCGGACTGCGTTCATGTCTGTATTCATCTGCTGATAGAAGTGCTTCTTTTTGAACTCTCCTGCCATCATTTTAAAGTAAGAGTATATTCTTGACACTGGGAGCAGTAGTTGACAAAACAATCTTACTGTGAGATCCACTTTGTAGCTGACATGGAGTTTTTAATCACATCACATGATGCTTGCAAGTAGAGGTGGTTAGCCCCGTTGAAATGGAATTGTAGGTGTACAAGTCCTCAGAAAAATGGAAATGTAAACATTTACAATTTCCATTTTAATTGGGCAAAATCAATCTGCCGACTAACATCATGTGATATAATCCAAAAACTCCAGATCAGCTACTAAACAGACTTTTTGATAAGACGGTTTTGTCAACTTTCATTCAAAGCCTTGTGCTATCTCATTGCTTATTACTGAATGGGCTCTACTAGGCCCAGGGGCCCAGGGGCCCAGGGGCCCAAGGGCCAGAGCCTTTGCGTAAAGTTGCTGTTTATCTGTTGGACTTCAGATGTGCTCAGTACTCTATGCAATACAGGCCCTTCAACTCTGTGGGGAGGAACAGCAACATGTTGTACCTGTTCTGTGGGGGTAGAGGGGCTTTTATGCGTCTGCGCCCAGGGGCCTATGTGTCGTAATCCACCCATGCTTGTCTCTTTCTTTTATCTCTTATGACTTTGTTTTAATTACTGTCCATATGTATGCTAACTCTGGCCTTTCATGGTACATTTAATATATTTTAATACTCAGAAACCACACAGATTTTGTCTAAACTGACATACTATTTGTACATTTGCAGCTGGATGGCGCGGTGCTACTGTCGCTGGCGTCGAGTGTTAATCTGCATATGCACGCCATGCATTTCCCTGGCCCTGCTGTTCGTCTACGTTACTGTCATGCTGTGTATGGAAATGAACAGCACATCAGTACCAGGGATCCCAGTCCAGGGCGAGCAAAGTTCTCACTTTGTGGCCTTAGGATCTTTGAGGAACAAGAGCTTCGCTCCACTCCCTAAAACTTTCTGGGATCTCCACCTGCAGGACGCCTACTGGAACCACCTCCAGCAGACCATCGACCGCCATTTCAACCCCATCCTGCGCACCAACAACTCCACATTGAGATTTAAAAATAGTACCTTTTATGAGTCTCTATTGAACCAAGGTTTGCCTGAAATTACCAACTCGAAGAGCATGAAGAGAAACTTTGAGCAGCTTCCACAGCTGTTAAAAGACTTTGCGAGCAGCATGCACAGTAGGGACTACCCAACCCTCATCCAGCCAGATGGAGTATGTGGAGTTGGGGCGGATGATGAGACGGAGCCTCCTCTGCTTCTACTGGCCATCAAGTCAACAGAGATGAATTTTAAGAACCGACAGGTCATTCGACAGACGTGGGGCCAGGCAGGATGGGTAGCAGGACAGAAGATCAACAGCAGTGAGGGAGGAGGAGAACAAGGAGGATTCGTCCGCAGGGTGTTCCTGCTTGCCACAGAAAATACTGAAGAGCTAGGTGTGGACTTAAATTACTTACTGGAGATAGAGAGTAAACGGTATGGAGACATTTTGAAGTGGGACTTCAAGGACACATTTTTCAACCTCACCCTGAAAGACGTGCTCTTCTGGAGATGGTTCTCACATTCCTGCAGCCGGGTTCGCTTTGTCTTTAAGGGGGACGATGACGTGTTCGTCAACACGCCGAAAATAATAAACTACCTCCAGGGCCAGTTAAAGATGCCACAAGCATACAAGACATTGAAAAACTTCATGGTTGGAAATGTCATAGAGGCAGCCTCACCAATCCGGGTCAACACGTCCAAGTACTTTATCCCAGCCAGCTTCTACAAGGGCCTCTATCCCTCGTATCCAGGTGGTGGAGGGGTGGTGTACTCAGGCCTGTTGGCCAAACGCCTGTACACCATGTCTAAAAGGGTTAACCTGTACCCCATCGACGATGTTTATGTGGGTATGTGTATGATTCGGCTTAATGCTCACCCCATCCATCACCCTGCCTTCCTCACGTTTGACTTTCCTGATAAGGAAGAGGAGGGACGCTGTTCATACCACACAATCCTACTGGTCCACAAACGGAGCCCAGACCAGTTAGTGCGACTGTGGGCTCACATGAGAGAGACACGGGAACAGTGTAAGGATGTGCCCCTGCGAAAGGACAAGGAACCAAAACTGTGAGACCACCAAGTTTCTCTGTTGAACATGTTTACCACTGTAGTCTGATAGCAAACATTTTGGTGAGCTGCTGTTACTCATGATGAAGAGACACTGTATTAACCATATACACATATTATATTTAATTTATCATACTGGTTATATTTAATTATACTAATGTCAAAACCTGCGGGTCCATCAACGCGCCAACTGCCTGAACAATACTTTATCTTACTTTCTAAACCAGGATTTTTTACATTTTTTAATATATTTTAAATATTGTCATGTTTTTTGTACTTAAATGTGATTCTTTCAGGCAGCCGTTGACTGTCATTTATTTTATAAAAATAAACCATAATGAGCTGGGACTGCAAATCAATACTGTGACCATGTCTATTCGCACATTTTGACAGTTATATCACTGCTTTTTCCAATTTTAAATGAGTCTACACGTATGACGGCAACACCAAAAAATAATAACATAGCTATGACTATGTTTGCTGCAAGTCTGCAAACTGAAATTAATGGAAGTAAATGGAGGGAGAATAATGCAAAAGAAGAAAATCAAAACAATACATAATGCAATAGAAAACTGTAAAAAACTAAGCAGTAGTTTAGATAAATAATAAAACTGCTGTATAGCATTAGCTAAAATGCTAAGCTACCGTAACAACAGCACAAGAGGAGCAGAGACATGAAGCCTGTGAACACACCCACTGATGTGAACTACACAACAACGCCTTGCTAAAGATTACTAACATTAGCGACATTAGCCACCATAGTTGTCATAACGGACATAACAAGAATGTGCCAGCAAAACTCCACTGTGTATTTAATGAGGCAGTAGTGTTTTATTGCTTATGAATTATATGTTTCACTTGTGAGAGGAACAACCTGTTACTCCTTGGTTTGAGGGCTAGTTCACTGTACGCTTTAAGCTCTAATTATCTGTCAAGGTACATAAAGAATTTGCTCAAAGCAACTATGCTAACGTAGGCATTGTTAAAATGAGTTTGGGGTTACAGTGGTTGAGCCAGTTTTTCAGAGCTGAAACTGGAAAGCCCTCGGTGTGTTTACATCATCTGACATGAATGAGCTGCTGGTGTCAGCCCCACTCCTGTTAGGCTTGCTATAGAGAACTGACTCCTGATGAATGTGTAAAATACATTTGTGTACATTCCTGTTTTTCTGGTTTTTTCGCATCCCAATAAACTTTAAATACAACCGACGGGCTTACTTACGTTCTGCCCTGTTCAGGCAACTGGTACAGACAAGGGATGTGCTGGTATGAAAGCAAATGTAGAAAAAAAAAACCTTATTCCAAATGTGATAATGCAGGCGTCTGGAGAGCAGAGCCCCGGGATGAGAACAAACACAAAAGATAAAAGAATACTGCGGTCACACCAAAATGGAGTCATACACAAAAAGTGGAGTTTGTGGCGTTCTGCATCTGTGACAGGAGTGTCCCCTAAAGAGTGAGGAGCAGACTGAGCAGACTCACCCTGTCCAGCAAGAGTCTTTGACATTAATGTTTTAACAAGTCAGTCCACTAAGACAGCTAACTTGTATATAATATAAACCTTTTTTGGATGTTTACCTATTTTATGTTTAGATGTCTTTGTTCAGAGTCTTTATTACAGTGTTATGGTTTAAAGGTCCACTGTGGAGTATTTAGAGACATAAAGCGGTGAGGTTGCAGAGCTGAAACTTCTCCCATGTGCCACGCATGTAAGAGAACTACAGTGGCCAATTAGAAAACGTAAATGACACTATCTAGAGCCAGTGTTTGGTTTGTCTGTTCTGGGCTACTGTAGAAACATGGCGGACTCTGTGGAGAAGGACCTGCTCTGTGTATAGATATAAACGACTCATTCTAAGGCAACTAAAGCACAGTTCTTATTTTCAGGTGATTATACACTTGTGAAAACTTGGCTGTGATTATTATGTATAATTTCTGTGAATACGTTACCTTTAACAGATACAATTTAATATTAAAATACATCTCCAAATGCTCTTGGTGCAGTTATTAGTTATACTCAAAGTATAATAAAAAAAAATAAAAGGAAGTAAAATTTTGAGAACTCATTGAAAAAGCATAACTTCCACTGAGTATGTGGAGAACAAACTGTGTGTTCCAATCCTCACATTACCATACTATAAAAAGATTTAGTATGTCCCAACACATAGTATGTCAAATGCAGTATGCCGAAAGGATGTTCTACTACATCCTGTCTGACTGCAAGCCGGCATGCTTTTCTGGCTGTTCTGACCCACAGTCCACTGTGCAGCGGACAATAGATCACATCGACTGAGCAGCAGATGACAGACTGACAGCTGTCAATCATCTGTCAGAAGCTGCATTAACAGATTACCAGTCGAACAGTAATAGTAGGAATATTAATTAAGTGAACAAAATAATCATATATATTACAAACAACAGGACTTAACTACAAAAATAACAGTGACAGAAATGCAGATGTAATTTCACTGTAGCTAAACCTTAAAGTTTAAAGTTAAATTACGTATGTTGCAAAGTAACAGCAGCAAAGCTCTCCAGGTTGATCTTCCTTTCTGGTGAACTTGGTGAGTGGCGCTCCTTTTATTCATCTGTTGTGCGCATACCACATGCAGCAGTACATATTCTTTAAGGGCGCTAGGAGGACCAACCAAAAGTGAAAGGAAATAGCAGACATTTCAAGACTGCATTGCTCTACAAGTAAACAGCCCAACACCCTTGGCTGATCCAATTAACAATGACTAATGTTCAAACATGTCAGAATATTCACACGCTTCAAGAATTTGGTGGCATCCCAGTCTTTTGTTAAACAATCTTTCTACAGAACTGCTCTGATAAAGCATTATTGCTTGATAAAAACATTTTCAGCAGAAGTATTTCACATGGCACTTAGTTTACAGCACTACAGGCTTCCACACAAACATTTGAGTGTACGCAATCAGCACCACCTTGTATATGAAGCATGTTGTCTCATTAAGCTTCTGCTGACACCTCGGGGGCAAAAGGTGTGAAGTCAGAAATTCCTGTTCAACTGCTTCCAGTTGTAGTACAGATGACTCAGTAGCTCCACGTCAAATATTGTGAGCACAACTTTTGGGAATTTATACGCTGTACATATGAAAAATACTTTTATATCCATATTTGTATTAGTACAGCACAACTGCAGATGGTTCTTTGAATGTGAAATAAGAAAGACGGACATTGTTTACAAGTGGAAGACACAGCTCAAGAATTAATCCATTTCCAAAATGTTCATCAATACACAAATCAAAAATCAGCAACTGCATAAGGAATGTCTGACAAAGATGAGTCACAACAACAAACTGAGTACCATGTGATACAAAGTGAAACCAGAGCATGTTGATCTTTCAGTGTCTGTGACAAAGTAAATCACAAAGCAGCTGCATTTAGAAAATCGATTCATTACAATGAGCACGACCAGGAGCTTTGTAAAGGAGCATTAACTGACCAGCCAGTTTAAAGAATGATCTTCAAAGGACTGGTGAAACTGAAAGATGTTTCAATTACCACCACACCCTGGAATTTTTTAACAGTCTAAACTAACAATTAAATCAAACTGACATACGTGTTCTGGCAATAGTGCCAAGGTTCTGAGTCACACACTTTTTGTGAGTTTGTAATAGATTTATTTTGTCCTGTAGAGGAGGACGAATGGATATAACAATTAACCTTGCAAACGTACAGTAAGCCGGGGTGTGCTGTGCATCCTGTCATGTTCTGCACTTGAGGTCAGAGTATAAACATGCATGAGTTTGAGACACTGAGAGCAGAGTAGAAACCGATCCTTTGGAATTTCAAACATGATTCTCATTCAATTTGACTTAAAGTTTGACATCACTGATTTCTGATTTTTCAAATCAATTATACAAGCGAAACTTCTTTTGTTGCACTGAGTTTAAGTCCGGTCATTGAGCCCAGGCAGTCCAGAGGCAGTGACAGCTGCATCACAGCAGAGCACACTGTCTCATGATGTTCACAACCATCCCTCTCGATTGTCCGTGTCCTCAGTGCTGCCACTATGAGCCATTTTCTGTCCTTTCCTCTTTGTCATCATCTTCCTCCTCACTGTCCTCCTCCTCACTCTCACTGTACTCATAGTTACAGCGGTTAGTGTTTACAAAGAGGTCGCTCTCGTCATCTTCAGAGTCACTATATTCCTCATCTTTCTCCTGCGTCTCCTCTTCCTTTTCCTGCTGTTTGTGTGTTGTTTCCTGTTCTGACGGCTCCTCTGTAAAACCCTCTGGCCTGGAGGAAGTCAAGGAAAAACACAATAAACTCAGTTACATATGACAAAATGATGCTGGTTGTGTGATGTGTGTTTACATGTGTGACTGTGCTCACCAGAGATTTTCTTTTTGCAGGTACTGAATGTGATCTTTGTAGAGAATGAAGCTGATTTCTGCCTTCACCTTCTCTCCCTCCTCAATGGGATCCACAATCACATAGTCACCTTTGGGATCAGAAAGCAGGCATTTATGAAATGCAAACCAAAAAAAAAAAGCCATTATAAAAGTCCCATAGGTATGGATATTGTGGTAGCATATCTAAGCTCTATACATTAGGGAAATTAAATTCCTGGAAAAGATACCATTGGTCAACTAAAGATATTTTTGGAGTGGATTTTAGAGCCTAAAATAAATGAAAGACCACATTCTCCAGCTGCATAATTTCTACACATATTATTTCAATATTGAACATCCTCAAGAAATCAAGTATGCAAAACTAGATAGTCTAATATTTACCAAGTTTATGATTAATAAAACCAACTACTGCTCATTCATAAGGCATTTCCCTGTGAAATACTGCCATCTGTCTCCCAAACCTCAGTCTTGCACTATATTTAAAAGGTATCCTGTGGATGTTTAGTTGCACTATGGAGCTCTTTCTTTAGGGCTCTTGGCTCTTTCAAGAGGACACACATTCAGTGATTTACAGGTGGCAATAATGCACCAACACAGGGCTGTAGTGTACCATCAAGGGCAGAGAAGGAGACTGCGTGAAAGGAAACAATGCAGGGTTCAAAATGTTCAAGAAATCTGCTTTGCAGATGTTTTATGTGAAAGGAAACGCACTCAACAGGTTTGTTAGACCTCAAGGTCTTGTTCTAGTGAGCACTAGCTGCAGCACTTAGATATTAGAGCTGGTTGATTGATACTTGCGTTGCGGCAGTATACAATGGTATGAAAATTGAAGGTTATCATAACATGTGCATTTGCTTATCTACAGTATTGAAAAATAAATGCAACTGGACAGAAAATCTCCTCTGAGCGTGCACGTCTCCTTTCCTCCTCCACTGCCAGTCAAACTTTTTATGCTAATTTGCATAAAAATATGGTTTCAAGTTTCAGTTACAATAAAGCTACTGTTTCTATCCCTCTAAGGGTCGCTGTAACTGATGATAACAACAACTGTGTAATACCGTATACCATGATATTTTCTGAGACGGTTATTGTAATGTGAATATCTCATACAGTAGCGACCCTATTTAATACTGAATATTCTCTGTTATTATCTATAACAGTGGTTCCCAACTGGTGGGTTGCAGTCCAACAGTGGGTCAGGTACAGTAAATTTCTGGTCCAGAGCTTTTATTTTTAAGTGCCGTGTCCTGCTGTGGAGTCTAGAGACTAATGGACAGCTACATGACAGAGACAGCAAACAAGCTGAATGTCACGGCCAAACAAAAGTATGACGCTGAATATATTAAACTGTGTGGAGCGTGAACTAATGATAAGGAAAAACCAGGACCGTGCGGCTGGACCAGTTGGGAACCACTGATCTATAGTACTTAATCTCACCATCCTACTCCATCGCTTACCCCTCTTGATCCAGATGTTTTTACGGAACTTGGTGGGCATGCTCACAAGGAAAGTCTCGCCCTGGGCGGTGACAGTTTCATGGAGGTTGTTGCCACGGCTACCAGTGATCTGCAAGTGCACAGGCAGAGGATGGAGATGAGAGTCAGGACAATGTCTTGCTGTAATGTGGGTGGTTGTTTACAACAGGTTAAATACAGGTCAGTCCACACACAGCTCACCTTCACAATCTGCTGGTTTTCTGTGGGCGTGACAAAGTCTCCAAGAACCTCCTTGACAACGTGTTTGCGTTTGGTGGCCTGTGACATTTTAGACACTGAGCTTCAGCTTCCTTCGCCAGCTGAGGAGAGAAGAGACAGTGGTCAAAGTGCAGGTAAACAGCAATGCCCTCACCTGTGCTTAAATAACTACATATTAAGGAAACAATGACAACTTTCAAATTGATAAACCATTAAAAATAAGAGCTAACACGTTAACGTAAAACTAGCTAAGTTCACAAATATGTTACTAGTTAGCTTCGCAACTTTTATACAACTTTGGCTACTACGCGGTTTAAATTATGTTTGGACGAATGACAAAACGTGACATTCCCTTAACTTATAAGGCTAGCTAGTTAGCTCGAAACTTCAACAAATAGCTGCTTTCTCACAATTAATATCACATTAATATTACCAGTGCTTTAGCTGACTAAGCTAACATTAGCTATAACATTATCCCCGGCTCAGCCTCGTTAGCAGATGACATAACTACCTTAAAAGAAAGAAAAGAGCGAGTTAAATGAGTCTCTTTGAAACTGAGAGGGTTTCTATGCAGCTTGACAGCAGCCAAATTTCACTTCAGAAAAAAAGACACGTTGAAATATTTTAGAAAAGCCGGACCACATGCGTTCCTGTTTTCCAACAACACGACATGTTACACTTCCTGTATCACGTGGTCTGTACTTTTCAAAATAAAGGTTGCTATCTATTCTTCTTTACCTGCAGGCTAATGACCATCTCATTACTGCTTCATATTACACTGAATATTTCAGACTTAGACTGGGCTTTAGACTTTAACTTTGTCACGTTAGCATCACCTGCTATTAGCTGTCTGGATATATTAGTGTCTCACAAGTTCAGATTTTTCTTTCCTAAACCCTATTGCGCCACACAGTCTACTTCTTCCGCTGCAGTGCCTTTGCATTGTGGGAAATAGAGTTTTGTTTTCTCTCAATTTGAGCAACATTCAAGATCACTAGAATTCAATGTTGTCAACGTGTTCTCACACACAGCTCAAGGCAAACTATTCTTAAACAGGGTTAACTTTCAAATTTCATTTTTGCTTAAGGCCAATGAATTGTTAAATGCCATTAAGCAGACCACAAAATAATTCATTCCCCATTATAGAAGTGGATGTTTATAAAGTAAAATGTTGTCTCCACTTGCATTTTCTGAATATCTATCTGTTATTCTTGATACCTATCTGTTTAATTTGTCAAGTTTCCATTTGTATTAGGTGTTTATTTTGTTATGCCAGTGGTTGACTTGTTAACTTTGTATCTGTTATTTCTTTTGTTTTGTGGAATAATAACTGGAATAATGTTTTTCTTTCAATGTGTCTCAATAATCCCATAAAGGGTGGGCTGTGATGAAAGGGCCTGACATGAAAATAACAATTCATTCATTCATACATTTGATATAGGTCAATATAACTTCAGTAATTTGATGCACCATTGTTCATTTCTGAACAAGGTCAATATGTAGACCATAAACTGTATTAATATAGATTGTATAAAAGTGGCGCTCCCAAGACAAGATGATTACTGCATCTTATGAAACTAGACAAGCTAAGGCATCCATTGGGACCAACCATGTTAGCATAGCTTGTCAGGAAGAGGTTTAATAATGCTTCAAACTTAGGCTAAATTTTTAAAGGGGTCCCTTGAACTCTGACCTCTCTGACTTCTATCCTATCCTACCTGACATCTAAATTAAAATGGGTTCTATGGGTACCTGCACTGTTGTAGAAATCAAAATGATTACTGTACCAGTGTTAGTTTATGCACAAAAGATAATTAGTAATATTAACTCTAAAATAAAAAGTCAAAGCAATTCCTTTTACCCTCCATAATGACATGGTTTTCAAATAGCCTGTGTGCTTCAAGAGCATAACTGAATTCCTTAAATGTAGCTATGGCTTTTGGTTTTGGTGTGCCACCCCAAGATTGTCACTGGCTCCGACTGGCCACCCCTGTCAAAAATCCTGGGGGCACCACCGTGGTATAATCTATAAAAAATTTACATTACATCTGTTTGTGCTTTCAATTGATGACGTTTCAGTCTGTTGTTCCAGTGCATATGAAATAACAAAACACACAAAGAATAGGATTCCAAACTTTTTATTCAACCTTCATTCATTTCTTTCTGTCTTACAGCAGTTTTTACAATTATATTGCAGTTATGTATTAATGTGCAGATCAGTATCAGGGAAAACCCTACACAGCATTAGCACTGACACTTGTAACAAAACATCCAGGAGAACTCACAAGACAGAAGTCTAACTAGGACTAGTGCACGCTCTTCATCAAACCAGGGCTCTGTTACTGTGAGGAAAGATGAGTTAAAACCAACACTGTCTAAAACACAGCAATCATATGACCTGACGGACTAACGGAATGAAATGCAGACATAAAATCTACTTTAAAATTACTATAAAATTCCTCAGCAAAGCTAGCTTTATTAGAGCTGGTACATTTTCAGTAAATTGACACAAGGTGTGAGGTATGAAGGTGGAACACTCGTCTGGTTTAACGGAAAAGTAACATCATTCGGGCCTTATGTGTCTGATTGTGATCCTTGTGCATTCTGGATCGTGTGTGTATGCGTATGCGTGTGTGTGTGTGTGTGTAGTGTAAAGGGGGGGCAGCTGGTAACTGTAGTAAATGTAGTAAGATGGTGTGTGTGTGTGTATGTGTGAATATGGGGTATTTGTGCTTTAGTTGACTACAGCAGATGAGCACATCTTGTTGATCCCACAGGCATTGGACCCCCTGTACAGGTAGTAGTAACCCTGTATGAGAGAGAGAGGGGAAAAGCATACTCACAATGTTATATGGGCAGTAATAAAGTACAAAAGAAACTTAATTATTTTAATTTATTGTTATCTTGTGGGGTTGTATGAGGTGATTATGACAACGATGACGGAATGCTGGTCACCATCGAGATAAAAGGATGAAGACAAAAAAGAAGACCTTTTGCAAAAGCACACTGAACAGGCCGAAAAAAAGAGCGTGAGAGAGGAGAACTTCTGTGGAAAGTGGAGGCCCAGAAAGAGCAGAATCTTACTGTGAACTGTAAATGGATGCTCACAAACCCATATTGCTACTGCTGCCTGGACTTCGTTACAACACAACCTCAGCATCTTTCTGTATCAGAAGATTCCAGTGCTTCACACTTCTCCAGTTGTTTGGTAATTTATTTGTAGTTATTTCGTGTAATTTTACCTGATAGTTGGGTCCACCAGTGCTCTTCAGCAAGTGTCTGGCTTATTTGGTGGTGATATTACATAATTCTCTTGAGAGAAATATTCGCTGCAAACTTTGAGTTGTCTCAGTCTTGCAGATGTGTTAATGTCTATATTCAGTGCAACTAGCCACAGCTGTTTGAACAGCATGGAAAAACACAAGCACGAGCCATCTTTCAAATCTTAGAAAAGAGAAGTTTTGTTTCAGTCGGATCACGCAACAGCACTTTCTGACCCAAACAGCTGACCTGTGGCATGATACAGTGCGTGACACAACTGCACTTTCACAAAGGAATACAGAAGTTCTACATTTGCAAAAAGGTTGTGTCAAAGGAAAAGGCTGTCTGGAGCAAGATATAATGGTACAAATATTTTCAATATAGCGTCTTAGACTGATACTGACTCTTTTAGGTAAGCCTTTTATAGGTGGCTATAATAGATTTTGCTGCTAACCCTGATCCACAGCAGCATATCGCTGAGCTTCTGTGGTGGTACTCCCATCTGCTGTTTGAAATGGGGGCGTGCTGACTGCCATTAACTGTAGGTAAAACACTAACTATGGATAAGCACCTCATACAGGCCTACTTTAAAAAATCTGAACTATCCCTTTGAGGTTTTGCAGCGTCAAATTCTACTAAGGTCACTAACACATTTCCATTAAGACCTGACACTGGGGACTGGACATCCCTTTGTCTTTTCAAGTCAATAAATTCTAGTGAGATCTTTAATTTGAAAATCAGAACATGGATTCTAGTTGCTCTATTTTCAAGAATAGTATACATAAATAAAAATACTAATATAAACGTTATGATTAAAAAAAAAATTTATGCAACCTTTTTCTAATTCACAAACACAGGCTGTTCATAGTTGAGGTTGTCTTACCTGCTCTCCATAATCCTCTCCCCAGCTGTTTTTGATGGCCCAGAATGGGATACCTTTACCTGGAAGCACAGAACTGTTAATATAAAGTGATAAAAAAAAAATAAATAAATAAAAAACAGGCTAACAACAGAATAGAAACACTTACGTTCTCCATATCCGACCATCAGCACAGCGTGGTCGATCATCCAGGGGTTGCAAAAGATCTTCAAAGGGTGAGACACACCCTTCCTGTAGAACTACAGAAATTTAAGAGAAAAAAAATAAGATGACATGAAAGTGAGATGCATTTTGACACAATGCTATTATCTATTTATGTATAATTTACATGGAGGTGATGACAGTAGTGATGGCCAAATGAAGCCGCATGAAGCATTTTCTTTATTTTCTGAGCCCACTAGATGGCCTTCTTGGTTTAAAGAGAGAGGCTCAAAGAATAGCAATTTAGTATGCCATCTAGTGGGCTCAGAAAATAAAGAAAATGCTTCATGAGGCTTCATTTGGCCATCACTAGATGACAGCGTGTTAAGTGTGTCAAATTTGGGTAATGCAGTCATTGCTGTAGTGGACAAAAGCGCTTACCTGCATGGCAAAGGCATTCAGAGCGACAGAGATTGGTCCATTCTCAGCCAGCCAAGCTGCAATTTCTGAGGAGAAAAGAAAGTCCTTTAGTCCATTTCACAGCACTTTGTTTCAAACTGCCACATGACTGATTTTCTAGTTACAATTAATATACCTGTTATATCAACACTATGTTTGTCTTTGAAAATGAAGTGAGGAATCACTGGTGTTATGTCATTACCATTTGTTCATTTAATGTAGTTAGTGTCACTTTAAGATAAAAAAAGGCTTCTTTGTGTGTATTTTAGTGATAATTTCTGTTGACATGTTTGTTAGTGTTTGGTCTTCCCTTCATTCCCTCACTATTTGCTCAGCCCACTCACCCTTCTCATCTTTGGACAGTTCTACAGAGCTGTTGATGTAGGCGGCCACCTTCATGGTGGTGAAGTCACACCTGTCTTTTTTCCCAGTGTAGGAGTAGTCAGTTTCTGTTTCAAGACCACCTTAACAACAAATAAACCATGAAGATTAAAAGGTTAAGCTTGCACTCAACATCAGCACAGTTCACGTGCATGCTTGGCAGACTGCTAGGAGTCAGTCAACAGTTGTAATTTCCTATGAAAAATAATAGAGATTGGATTGGGATTTAAAAAAAAAAAAAGGTTGCACACATCACTTGTCCTCCACCCATGTCTCTCCTACCTAGTTTCTCAATAGCTTCATAAGCATTTGATGGCAGCCCTCCTCTGCACGCCTGATCCAGCCCATCACAGTCAACCAGCTCTGTCAAGAACAAATCAATGAACCAATCAAATCACGGCTTTTATCTTAAAATACAAACAGTTTTTTTTTTGTTCTGCAGAAGAAAGTTATTGAATTATTGCATCATCTGTGTTTGTTTGGGTCTGTGCACATATGTGTGTGTTACCTTGTTCAGAGAGGGACAGCAGTGTCCCATTTTTCAGGAACCACTGGCCTTCAATGTTGCCTGTCACAGAAAATGCCCAGCAGGATCCACACATACCCTGCAAGAAACACACACACACACCAATCAGCATGAAGTAGGCATACAGTATAATTTATTCATCAGCAGCATGTTATTTATAGAGACTGCCCTTTGATTCAAACATGTTTTTTGGTACCTGGTCCTTCACGGAACTGACAGCTCCATGATCCCGCCAATCCCAGCTGTCAGGGGCGGGGCCTTGGGCAGGAGCTGCTGGTTTCATTGGTTGATGAAGAGTCCATTGGCTCAGCAGAGGGTTCAGGTATGTAGAGCGAAACTCTTCCTCTGGAGAAAAACAGAAGGGAAGGAGTCAGACTTTTGTGTTACTTCAGAGGATTTTTGCAAAAATGCTGAGGCAACACATGAAAAGCAGAAGGTACATTTCCTTTTTGGAAGCTGTGTGGAAATTAAGGCAAACACACACACACACACACACACACACACACACACACACACGTACCAGTTAGGTCGCTGAACTTGGTGACTCCATACTCGGCTGACCCTTGATCCAGAGACTGGAGCTTCTCAGCAGTCTTCAGGTTCTCGTGGAAGATGCGCAGACGATGATCTGCCTCTGCAGGATCAAAGGTCAAATAAACACATTAATAAATGATTTGGCATTTCACAGTGAAAGACTGTTTTACCACCCTGCGTTACAATTTTTTACATTTTACATTTAAAACACAATGAATGAGTAGATAAATGTTAGAAAGGTGCTGATTAGGGCTGTTTTGACAGAACATATGAATGCAAAGCAACATGTAACCTTTCATTTCCTGTGACAGTCTCATAGTGATTTTTGGATGTTTTGGATTTTCTACATAATTAAAATATTTTAAACAGTCCGTGCAAAGGATTGTAGGTCAGCATAGCTAGGATATCAGGCTGGCTTGCAGACTGCAAAATGCGACCAGGTGTAGCAGGACATCCTGGTATTGAGACATACTTCTGTCTCTGTTTCTGGCATACTAAATAGTGTGATGGGTACTGGAACGCACCCCCAGTACCAGTCCAGCCTCCCAGCTCTCTTCTCAAACAACCAGTCAGTCCTCATCTTATATTTTATTGATTATCTATTATCTGACACTGACTGAGACAAACAGCATCTTTGTGTACACCTGTTCATCTTTTTATTCTCTAAAATCACATTCACTTTTTAAGTTGTTAAACAGTTATGATGCATTTAATGTCTCATGGGATTCTTTGCTATTCTAGATTTCTTTCTTTCTTTTTTTTTTTTAATTTAGTAATGTTTAATCTCTGTTGATGAGATGCTCATCGCCTGTCAGTACACGTTATGTGAAAGTTGTTTAATGTTGCTGCTAATTTCCATATCGGTGCTTTTGTTTTTCTACTGTACGGTGCTGTTAACATCTGTTTTCGATGTTATTTTACTCATTTGTATGGAGCCCCTACAGTCCCAAAAGGTGTTTTTTTTTTTTAATCTTGTGCGCACAAGTTAATATTTTGTGGGAACAAGTTATTTATCTTGTGCGCCCATGATAATTTACTGTGAACTCATATGCGTCTCTAACAACTTCCGATGCACACAGCCAGCATATAATGGAGAGAACTGGGCTAATCAAGTTTTATTTTCATCTTGGAATGTCAAACAGTGAAATTCTTGCTGCTCTTGCACGTAGACAACAACTACAGGGTCCAGGGAAGACGCATGGGTGTAGATGGATGTTTACAAAGTGTCAAGAAAATGGCCTTAAAGCAAAAAAAGAGGAAGTTAGAGTTATAGTAGCTGAGCTTGATCCCAAAGGGTCAGCATACAGACAGCAACGGAGGGATGTTCATTAACGAATCCTGCTGTCACCTCACCTGGCGAGTCAGGACTAATGACTGAACTAATAGCAAACGCTATAGTAACATTGCCAGTGTATTCCATCTCTGCGTTGTTTAATTTACCAATAGAAAATCTACTTGGTATTCTCTCAGCAGATTATACGCCTGTATTATAACACATACTATCCTCTTATATTGTAAGAATATTTTGCCATTAAATGTTCAAAATGTTATCATAATGTTTGACAGGTTCTTTCTAGGTGTTCCCACAAGATAATTATCTTGTACGCACAAGATAATAACTTGTTCCCAAAAGTTAATAACTTGTGCGCACAAGATAAAAAAAAAAAAAAAAAACCTTTTGGGACTTTACGGGCTCCGTACATTTGCTTTAAGTTTTTAGGATTATTTTACAGGTATGGATAGCATGTATCTGTTTTTACTTTGTTTAATGGATTATGTGTGTTATGAGTGTGTGGTTTTACTATTTTTGTCTCTTTTTTTCTTTTATAAAGTGAGCTAACTATGACAAGTTCTTATCAGTCATGTTGATATGGCAATAAGGTATTGAATCATAAATCTTGAATGTACTAATTCCAAAGGCTTTGAATGGACGGGGGATAGTTAGCCTTATGTTGAGGGTTTCATACAGGACAAAGCTTTTATTGTTGATATAGGTACACAGTGAGTTCATAAATGGTTCAGGGTGTATAGATGAGAAGTTGACACATCATACACCTTGCTATGTCTGGTATGTTTGACATGCACTATACATACTGTCGTGTCAGTCACTCACCCTCTTGGCTGCTGTAGATCTTGTTGTATTTCACCATGAACTCTTTAAACTGGCCCAACAGCTCCACAGACTCCTGCCAGACAAAGAGAAGACAAACACACAGAATCAACAACACAGACCTTATCCTCAATCTCAGGTTCAAGCTGGTGATAACAGTTTACACAACCAATGGAGTATACAAGAGAATGATAACATCAACGTTGTTGTCAGGCTGTTATTGGTCTGAATATGACATCATTTTTACCTCCAGAGGCTGGCTGGTCGATGCATCAAAGACCTTGTTGGTTTCTTCTTGTTGAGGTTCAGCTGATAAGAGAGACATCCAGGAGTACGTGTTAAGTGTCAATGTGCAGAACATCTATATTCATGTTTCATGTCCAAAAATACATTGACTCTATCGTTTGTTTGTTTTTTTAATAGTAAGTAAAATAAATGGAAATACATGGAAGCTGTTAAATAATTTTTGACATGATTTATATTTATATTATATATATGATTTATATTGGTGCACTCATCACTATTTAACCTTTTGCCTTGTTATCTTTTTGGTATAAAGCATCAATTATTGACCAGGTAAGTAAACATTTGTGTTACATAACGATCAAACTGTTTTTGGCAGCATGCAAAGTTTAAGGCCAGAACAGAACAAGATATGGTCCAAATGAAGGGGGCGTTCTGTGATAATGTCCACATGCTAACTTGGCAAGATCAGTGTCAATCAGTACACATAAACTGTTTCATTACCTGGGAATCCTTCTTTAAAATGGTGGTTTAAAATGCCACTTTAAAGAGTATTTTCTGTATACATATTGTTTAAACCAGTGCAACAGAACCACTGTCATGATGAAAGACACTGCTGCTATTAGAGTGGAAGCAAAGCATCATGGAATAACACTGAAACCACACAAGTCAACAGTGATTACCCAGACCTCTTGGGTTAGGAATAAATCAAAGATACCAGTGCAGAGGAACCACAGTCACTCATGGAGAACCACAGCTGTGTTTATCAACTAGACTCTGACCACAGGACAGCTGTAACTGAAAAACCACGAATCTCAGATGTTTAATCATCAACGCTTTTGGCTGCTGACTGACCTTTAGGCTGGCACTTCTGTTTGAGCAGAGTCGAGGTGCCCTGCCAGGGGATGTCCCACACTTCGAACACACACACCTCCGTCTGACATAAACAGAAACACACACAGGACAGAGATATGCTGCATTATGAACAGTAAATACATTTGATTATTTTGTCATACACAGTATATATTGGAATGTTGTTGATTATGTCTCTTATATGTCTATATGTTGAGTGAAACAGCTCCATTTAGACCATCTGTTTTCCTCCTTGGTTTAGATAGAGGTTCTTTTTTTAAATTAGGAATGGCTCTTCAGTGTTACGTCTAAGAATAGAGGAACAAAGAAACAAACAAAAAAAGAAGTTCATGTGTTAGTGTTGTGTACACATGCATGTGGTCATGAGGCGTTAGCGTGCTTGGAGTTACTTCAAGTCAAACTGCAGTCACAAGATCAAATGACTGGTGACATCTCTGCTGAACAAACACAACTACACTGCTGCAATAATAAATCGATGCAAGTTCGTGCACATTCCAGTGTTAGGAGCTGCACAGCAAATTTCATTGCGCATCGTGTGTTCTGATCTATTACATACTGTATGTCTTAGAGAAATCTGTTATTTTAAAGCCATGACAGTGACCTACTTTCTCAGGAATTCACTCTCTCTGTATCATACTCACACAAACACACACCCTACCTTGAGTTTCTGTGTCTCGGGATAGAAGTCACATGTCCTGAGCATGGTGGATTTCTTACATTGAGTGTTACTCAGTTCCACTGTTATGGTGTAGCGGATACCCTTAACCAGCTGGAAAACAGACAAACACACACATGCAATCATCACTTTTAACTGACAAACAATAATTCTTGTCCTTAACTAAGCATTTGTACAGACATAACTCCAACTGTGTTTAAAGTGTGAAGTCATTCAATACGCGTGTATCTGACTGCCAGTTATGCAGACTGAGCTTTTTGTGAATGTATATTGACTGTGATGTAGTATCTGGATGCTTCTTTTGCTGCATTGAGACTGGTGGCACCAGGCCATACTGCACAGATGGATGCGCTGACAAATGACTGGTGAGGCACTTTGTCCGTAGTGTCAAGTCTTTTTAACCTCAACGATATGACTTCCGGACAGCATGAAAACATTAATACACTGAGAGGCTGCCTGTACCCTTTATTTGTGGGGTTTTCAGTAGATGGCAAAGTTGAAGTAAATCCCAAATTTTATAACAAGTCTGTGAACAGTGAAAGTACTGTACGTTTTCATTTTATTGTACTGCACAACTAAAATATATTCCGCTGTGACCAGTTGATGCCCTTATTTTGAAGGGCAGACACCTTATTTCCGGCCTTTGTTTAGCTAACTGTTGCTAGCATGGCGCAGATTTAAATGGCTCATGGCTGCACTGTTGTTTACAAAGAAATAAGCTCAAATATATGTTACTGCAATGTCACAAATCAATGAACCGCCGACATTATCCACCCATACTTATCTGTGATGACTAATTATGACGCTTAAATACCGTAAATAAATAAACGTTAGCAGAATATTAATTTACATCGTCTTAACATTACCTGCTTGGTGGCGGAGATGAGCCGGCTGACTTTACGGAGGTGCATGGCGTTAGAGCCGCGGTTGTAGCGCTCCTCGGCGAAATCCAGAGCCTTCTTCAGGCCGGGGTCGGACTCCTTCAGCCGGATAGGAGAGCCCGGAGGCCCGAAGAGAGGCCGGTCGATGTCCTCACCGAGCCCGAGCACCGAGCCCAGCGCGGCGGCCAAGGCCAGCCACAGGATTACCGGAGAGCGGAATCCGACCACCATGTTGTCTCCGGTGTGTCGTCAAAGAGGAAAGGGACCGGTGTCCAGTGTTTGCTCGGTTAAAAACAGGGATGTTTGTTTTCCTAGAAGAGAAATCGATATGAAGTTATCAGCAGTGGTTATACAAGAGAGGCAGCGGCACAGTGTTGTTGCCAAACACAACTGGGATGAGGTGGTGGGAGGAGCCAGGGGTATTATGGGAGGGGTGCGTTCAAGAAACGCCAGTTAATGCAACACATACACTCATGTCATCTGCTGTAAATCTGTAATAAACAGCTAACATATCGTGAACGTCACTGTATACAGAATGAAAAGACAAATCACATGCTTATCATGTATTTTAGTGACTGCAAGGTGTCATGATAACTTATAATATCTCCTATTTTTCTGTAAAAAGCAACCTTTGTCTTCTACCACGAAGTGCGTGGCACTTCTTACCTTTAAAGGACAGGACATGTTGTAACCATGAGACGGAAACTATTTACCATTTATTTTTTGAATGTGTCTGTTGTCGAATATTTTGGTCAAAGGTAGAGCAGTTCTACAATGAACAGACTGGCTCCAATATTAGACTGAGAGAAAAGGAATTTTTTTTTATGAAAATAGAACTAGTGAACATCAAAAGAGTTATATCTTGAATTTACTAATACTGTATGGCAAGTATTATATTCACAAGTGCAAACGGAGTCAAAAACCTCCAAAAATACAACCATTTATAAAGGAAGTGGAGTTTTATATGACCTCCTTACACAATGTAAAAGACAAAAGAGCAATGAAGACTCTGGACATTTGCAAGTCCTTTAACATGTTTAATTAATTTCCAGGTACCCTAAGTGTTTATGTATATATGTACATTTGTATATATAGTATATACACTGGTGTTTGTATATATTGTAATGTATATAATGTATGGTGGACACTTATCAATAAATAAAAAAAAAAAAAAAAAAAAAAAAAAAAGGACAGGACATAGCCAGTGTTGGGAAGGTGACTTTTGAAATGTAATTGGTTACAGATTACAAGTAACGTAATAATAGTAGTAATAGTAATAATAAGTAACGTAACTATTTTAATTACTTTATTAAAGTACTGTAACACTTATTACATTTGACAAATGTTTAAAATTTGCAAAGCAGCAGAATTAACGTTTTATTCTTCATATAAACTTCTTATTGAAAAGAATATATTAAAACGTAACCCCTTTGTCATCATCAACATTTGATTAGTAACTGTAATTTAATGAGGTTTTTCTCTCAGTAACTGTAACTGATTACAATTACATTTATTTTGTGATTTAATAACTGTAACTAGTTACATATAACTTACTCCTAACACTCGACATGGCAAATAAATCTGGGAACCCTTTCAAAAGAGTATTGGGTGATACCACACACAATAATCAAGTATATTATTCTGGACATGCGCACATCCTATTGTAGCATTCAGATATATATATGTCCAAAATATTTTAGATGTCAGTTTTTAATGAGTCAATGAATCCGTAATCTACAATGTAACTGAAAAACAAACAAACTGAAAGGGATATTCCACAGTAGTATATCCATTGGTGTTCATGCATGTGTCATTCATTGGGGGCAGATGCATCCTATAAGTTTTTTTCCCACTACCAAATACCAAAGAGTTTTGTACTTCAGATTCCCGCTGGATAATTATAGTTTTAGATTAGTTTATACTCCTAAAAAATTATGGTGCAACCTGTATTGTAATTCCAGTTGATACCCAGTAATAATCAAATACACCCAGTAGAGGGAGACAAAATATTATAACTTTGCGACACTTTCCTTATAAGGGGACTTTTATTTTGAAAGTAATAGACCCATCGAAGCTACAAACTGAACTGGGCTGGCTTTAAAAGTCCGTGGTTGTGTTTTTCTCGCAGCTACAGATTACATGAAAGCATGCGAAGTATATATTTGCTTTTCTAAGTTTAACTAACCCTTTGAGTACGTTACTTTTATGGTCATGGCACTTTTATTCTGGAGGATTCTGGCCGGAAGTGTTGTTGTTGTGGCTGGTGGAGAAGCACACAGGCGCTAGCGCTGCTAGCACCGCGGGCTCAAACATCTTAGGCTAAGCTAACATTTTAAACTTACTGAAATAGGCTTCCCGGAAACGTTTAACTCCAACCTCTGTAGCTCACCTGGGGAACAACGGCGTTAACTGCCACTTTACACCCCGTGCGACAAAATTGCTGTCGTGAACGTTATGACTAATTTATTTTTAGGGATCAGGTTGTATTCTTAGCATTAGCCTCCGAGCAAAGGTCCGACTGGCAGACATGGAGAATCGGGGGATTGAAGACATGTTTGACTTTCGTCGGTAAGTCAGCTAACGTTAACCTCAAGCTAACGCTAATTAGCCTCAGTTACAATAACGTTACGGTCCTTTCCCGTGTGTTCATGAAGTATAGTAACATTATTACGTTGGTGACATCCATTGTTTGCTAGCTAACTATTGTAGGCTTCTAGAGGGGAATCAAACCCTTTAAAAACAAGCAGCTAGCTAGCTAACTAAGCAGTGTAGCAGTGACATTTAAGTAAACGTTGACGCTAACGTTTGTAATTCAACCTTGTGCAATGCTAATTTCAGTGTACACATCGCGCTGTCATCAGATTTAACGTCGAGTGCGTCAACTAACGAAGTCAGCTGAACTTCAGATTGTGAAATTACTCTAGCTGAGAGTAAAGTTTCCTGAAAGACCTAACTTCTTCAAAGTAGACACAGTAGGCTGACGTTATAGTTGTATCTCTGTGTATGTGGAGCATATAGCTATTAATGTCACGTCACATCTGAAAAGTGAAAGTTGAGCTTTGACCATGTGACGTCACTTCAACATATATCATCATCATATATCTTTCACATTAATGCAGGCGGGACATAAGGCCTGTAGGTGTAGCAGCTCTGATTATGGTGTCGATTATCAGGCCAGAACAGGGCTATCTTATTGTAGGGCTTCCCAGATGTTCCCCAGCACCTACCCGCCAAGACAGTCACTTAGAGACACGTGTAATAACGACTGGAATATGAAAGCTATGGACTGTGGTTTAATGCAGAACTGAAACTCATATTAATGCACCAATGAAGGAGAGAGGTGTATGATAATTTCTCAGTAATACAGAATTAACATACAGAAAGCACGATCTTCAGTGTTTTTGGTGTATTGTGGTATGTGTACTCAAGTATATGTATTGTGATATGTCTGTTGTAGTAGATGTATTGTAGGATATGTTGTGATGTTTGTATTGTGGTATATGTATTGTAGTATGTGGATTGTGGTTTATGTATTTGAGTTTGCCTTCATTTTTTATAGCATATTGTGGCTGTATGATGTTTTAATCTGTATATTTTTTATAACATTGTGGTCTACTTTTAAAAGCCCTACTAGGGACAAGAGTTGAAAATTAGCAATAACTATAAGCTCTCAGTGCAACACATCAGTCCCATACTCTGTATTGGAACTATGTTAAATTGCATTGTCTGTATCAAATAAAAAATAAAATACAATAATAAATGAAACACATTCCTCAGCAATGAAGAATTAACTTATTCTAAACTTGAGAAATATGCTTTACATTTATGAACAAACTATATTTATAATCAGTGAACTACTAATAGTACTTTACCAGCAGGTGTAAGTGGTAACATATTTGTAACTGCCTTGCAGTTTCGAAAGAGTGAGGAGGAGCCAGTGTCCAACAGTATTGTATACAATATTAGGGCTGCAGCTAATGATTATTTTCTTAATCATTAATCTTTTTGTATGTGAAAAGTCAGAAAATAGTAAAACATGCCCTGTGTAATTTCCCAGAGCCCAAGGTGACGTTTTCAAATGTTAGATTTTATCCAACCAACAGTCCAAAAATCCAAAGCTATTCAGTTAATTATCATGTATGGCAAAGAAATACATCCAATTCTCACATTTAAGAAGCATTAAACGAGCAAATGTTTGGCCTTTTTTCTGTAGAAATGACTTAAATTAATATTCGCTCGTCAGTAGTTGTTAATTAATTTTCTGTCTGTTGATTAATCGACTAATACATAGTGGCAGGATGCAGGATTTTTGTAATTGTGTGACATTAGAGTGATATTTAGCAGTTAACTTGGGTGTGGGTTTATTTGGTGGTTCAGCACAACTTCACAAAGTCTTGAAATAAATGCAGTCTAAACATTTGTTTGTGTGCTTCCTATTATAGTTTGTTCTTTGCATTAAGTATCCATCAGTGGGCTTCATGCGGTCTGTCAAGATCTCGCCAGCAATTATCTTTCATTCTTTTCAAATACTGCAGTTAAAATGTTTCTTGCACCTCTGATGTTTTTCTTTCTTTGCTCAGGTTTCCCAAAGATGCGTTTGTTCTCCTGCTGCTGCTTATTTACTTTCCGGTTGGCATCTGTTTGACGTTAATACGGATTTTTATTGGTGTTCACGTGTTCTTGGTCAGCTGTGCAATTCCAGAGAGTTTTGTTAGAAGGCAAGTATTTTTTAAAGTATCAGTTTTTATAATAACACATTTTACTCTCACTTGTAATGATAGTTGTCGTTGTGGCAGCAGTTGTAGTAGTAATCATGCTTGTGTCATTAATAATAATCTTATTCTGAGTTATATTAAAGTATGTATTAATGATGATTGCGATATAAGTAGTAGAAATATAAGGAGAAACAGTGACAATTAATGCTAACACATGCTATTTTATGCATACTGTGCATCCCATTAAAAATAATTGCAGCATAGTGCCTCTCACGGCTGTAATGACTGCATTAAACTCAGCCACCTCATAAAATACCATTAAGGTAAGTGGCTGCTCAGTATATGTTATATGGTAAGTGTCTGCTACATGGTAACCTCTTGTAAATGAGACATGGCCCTCAGTGATGTCCATGTTTAATTAAAGGTGATGACTGTGGGACTGAAGAACCTCAACATATAATCAGATAACACATGTAAATGACTCGTACGCTGTTGTTGGAGCAGTGATTAAACTGAGATTGTTATCAAGATTGGCTTACTGCTTGTTAAGAAGACACGGCCCCTGATTACATCCACCTTTATTTCTGTGTTCTCTTAGATTTATTGTCAGGGTTATGTGCTCAGTGCTGGGGATGCACGTGAGACAGAAAAACCCTCGCTCCAGAGACAAAAACACCAAGCTGTACATATGCAATCATGTGACAGAGTTCGACCACAACATAATCAATCTTCTGACCCCCTGCCATAATGTAAGTGTTCAACTTTTATACAATATATTGTGTGTTTTTTTATATTGTATATTTTTGCCGTCTCGCATTCGTAAGAATGCTACATGTTTCCTGTACCAGTAAGCACCTGTAAGTATGTTTTGCATATGTTGAAAACTGCAGCGTTTAATTCAAAGCTATATATATATATATATATATATATATACATATATATATATATATATATATATTCAGAGATTAGCCCTATAAAATAACTGTGCCAACTTCTGTGTGTTGAAAACTGGTGCACATACAAATGTTTTAGATAACCTACATATCAGTGTTACAGTTGAAGCCCTGTGAATGTTCTCCTAGAAAATTAAAAGAATGAAAGTGCATCATGTTCTGTATGTTAACTGCTGCAGATGATATGTGCAGGTTTGCAGAGGAGACCGTGTCTGTGCACTGGTGCATGAAGCATATGAAACAAAGTCTTACGTGCTTTGGGTCCAGGCCTTCTTTCTCTCCTATCATTTGACTTGTTGTTTAACCAGTGCAAATGATGGGATTTTAATTTTTAATACAGTGAATTCAGTGTTTTCTTTCTGCTGATTAGCCCCAGTTTGAGGGCTCCACAGGCTTTGTGTGTTGGGCCAGAGGCTTCATGGAAATCCATTCAGCATCTGGCCAGGAAGCAATAGAAGAGTCTCTTCAGAGGTACTGCTCCACTGAAGGCACCCCACCTTTGCTCCTGTTTCCTGAGGAGGACACCACAAACGGCCGTGCTGGCCTGCTGAAGTTCAGGTTAGTGCTAACATTTCTGTCGCAGGACCTACTCAGTGTTTGACTCACGTCACTAAGAACAAAAGGTATTATTTGTGAGTGGGAATTGGTTGATGCAATGTGAGCAGAACGTATGATTCACTGAGAAAACTATTTTCCTCAATTTCTGCCTTAGCTCTCTTGTTTCTGGTTTTTGATAGTCATTCATATTTACCTGCAGTAATGAAACCACTACAGCACAGCAGTAACTGTTTGGGATCTATCAGTATTTGCACATGGAGACAGTGTTTTGGCCTGATGCTCTTGATTTTGGTTGTAGAAAGTGATTTAATCAAGCCAGCCACAAATTATCATTCCTCTTCCATGGCACTTTGAGATAGAGATTAATTACTTTGGCGGTTGTTTCCCCTCACTAATTTCCCTCTAGAGTTCTATGGGCAAATTAGTGTAAGGAAGTGAAAACAGCTGCAAAATTGATTCATTTCTGTCGTTAATTTGAGTAGCTCAGAAGCAAGTGTACTGTATCTTCAGCTGAAGTCTCCTGGAGATGCACTGAAATCCAATAAAAGTGGAAGGAGCACTTCGCAGTAGGACCAAGAATGTTACAATGCCTTTGTTTGTGAGATCTGAAATTCAGTTTATATTAGTTTTTCACCACACTAAAAAAGTTCTTAATCAGACAAAAATTATTTTGTGCCATGTACAAAACACACCACCAGTTTACCAGCTCATGATTCTCAGTTTTACTTTATTCATATTTTCAAATGAATTTGATGTGTTGAGAATTGTATTTCTCTTCAGTAAAAAAAGTCAGATTTTGCTTATCCAACCTGTTATTTACTCTCTCAGCTCCTGGCCTTTCTCTCTGACTGATTCCATTCAACCTGTGGCCTTACGGGTGACCAGACCATTGATTGCTTTGGTAATGTCATTTTAACTTGTATTTTAAGACAAATAATAAAGTGCAGGGATAAGAAACAAAAGACATGATGGACACTTTTAGCGAAATAGGATTATTTTGTATTTACAGCATTCACCGTTTGAATCTTGAATGCACAACAAGTACAAGGAGCAGTAGATTTCTTCATGTTGTTTGTACTGACATATAAATCATGTAACAATCTCACTGCCTCTATGATGAAATGCAGAGTGTCAACTTACAGAGAAAGGAAGGGAATCAAAAGTGAAAATAATGCAGATTATTACAGCTGTACCAAAGGGTTCAAAGCTTTGAAGCTTTATTCAGATCATTGACATAGAAATTGTAAATCAGTCATTTTGGGTCTTGTATTGGCAGAAATAGAATATATTTACAACTAAGTTTTCATTACTGTATAGTCACCATAAGCTAAGAATCACTTAATTATTGTCACTTTAAAAAAAGCTGTTTATATCAACATGCAAAGGGGATCCTCTTCCGCGGAGTCCACCATATTGTATGGTAGCCCAGAACAGACATATCAAACACTCAGTATGTTTACATGCAGCTTGAGAAAATCGAATTACTGGCTTAGTCCGACCGAAACTGGACTTTTAAATACATGAAAACAGCTTAGTCTGACTGAATTTGGACAATCCGTAGCTCGACTAACACACCTAGATAATTCGATTGAAAATCGAACTATTGCTGCATGTATCCACTCAGTCCAGCTGGAGTCGGACTCGGCGTCCTGTGCATGCACAACTTTTTCTTTCGCGGCCTTACACCCGGAAGAAGGAGGAGATAACGTAGCAGCAGTTCAGAATATAGCAGTGCAGTAACTCCTGGAAAAACAAACAAACACCATGGCGACCGAGAAGCAGAAGACGCACTTCTGGACGGACAGTGAAACTACATTCATGCTTGGCCATCTTCACCTGTCGTTAGCTTCCTCTTAGGGTCAACCAGAACTAGTTTAATACGCACTATATTAAAAAAGACATAGCGCCGCCTATCAAGGCGGAGTTAGACATACTTGGTCAGAAATTCGATTTTCTCTTCTGCATGTATACTCAGACAAGACGAGAAGTCCGACTTGACTGGATAGCCGAGCTATGAGCTTAGCTCGACTACTCCGTGCATGTAAACGTACTGACTGGCTCTAGATAAAACCGTTGGTTTTTTTCTCATTGGCCACCGTAGGTCTCCTACACGCCTGGTACAAGGGAGGAGTTTCTGTTCTGAAACCTCCCCACTAGATGCCACTAAATCCTACATACTGGCCCTTAAAAATCTGCATTTCTGCACAGTTACAGATAAAGATTAGGCTGCACCATTATTATTGTTATACTATTTGCAGAATTAGAATCCAGTGGTGGCTGCATTGATGCATTGAAAAGATAGATATAATAATTTCCCAAATTCACTGCATGTTTTCATCTAATGAAATATTAAGCCTTGGCTCATATTTTAGCCTTATTAAAAGTCACTTCAGTCAAAAACTTGTTGGCTCTCCCACTTGCTGCACACAGAGTGAGGCACACACCTGTATTAACGGGTTAATGACATTATAAAATATGTCGACAGACATTCAGAGCTTCATTTAAAAACCTCAAAAGAAGCTTTGAATGTGAAAAAAGATTACATTTGGTAAAGCCATACATATTATATACTGCTCCCAGCTGTGGAAAGTCAATACCAGATGAGTGGAATTTCTTGGAAGTAACAAGAAGCTGATTAGTGCGGGCTGCTTAAATCTAATCCAGCCAACTCAGTGCTGAGAATAATAGTGTGTTGTGTTGCTGTGAGAAGCAGTGGCTACAGTTTACAGCATTTACAACCAGTGAGGATATTTTTAAATACTTGCAGGATTGTTAGGGTCACCAGGACACCTGCCACAGCTATTATTGTCCATATTCTCTGTGTGACTGTTGATGCATGCATAGCTGAATGTAAGACATGTCACGCTACACTGTAATATGACAACATGACTTCATTGTATTTTGTCTGTCCACAGAGCACACCAGAGTCGAGCTGGCTGACGGAGCTCTTATGGACATTTTTTGCTCCATGTACAGTGTATCATGTAAGGTACTAAATAATTTGTATCATTATTACTATCAGCAGTTGCTTTTTAAAGTGGAATCCAGCTGTTCTGCAGCTAAATGATCAATAATATTCCAGTCGTTTTGTTCATTTTTCTTGTAAACTGAGGCAGTTTTATGGAGATGTGAGCTATATAAATTCGATCCATAAAGAGAAAAAAAAAGCTGATGAAAACACTTGGCTGTGGCACAGCTACCAACCCCGAGCTCAACCTCTCTTGCCAGTAATGTTGATGAATGAACACAAGTTTTAAATGATTTCTAAACTAAATTGCTTTCGTAAGTAGTTGTTAAATGCTGTGTTTCAGATTTAGTTTTTAAATAGTCTCCTGTTGATTTTGAATATTTCTCTTGCCACAATTGTTGTCATGTGTTGCGTTTTTGTTTTTCATTTTCCTCTCAGTTGGCTCCCACCAGTATCCAGACAAGACGGAGAGTCCATGCAGGAGTTTGCCAACAAAGTCCAGGAGGTAAAGCCAATGTTTGCCAGTTGATTGAAGTTAGTCATAAAGGATTGCATTTGTAACAGTAAAAACAACAAGTTATACAATAAAACAGTTTAGGCAGTTATCCAATTTCTTAATCCCAGCACCAGCACCCTGATCCTTCATTGGTAAACTACAAGGATCTGCTATAGTTCCAATAGTGTTAGATGCTTGATTTCCCCTCTGTATTTTGTCTCACTAAATAGCTCCTCTTTTTGTCTTTGTGCTGCAGCCGTATGCTAAACGTGTGTCTTATATATGTCTTTAATCTCAGCTACTAGCCGGTGAACTTGGTTTGGTCTCCACCAAGATCACTAAAGTTGATAAAGCAGAACACATCAAACGGAAAAGACACACTGTACCACAAACATCTGCAGGTAAGTCAGTCACGTAAACACACAATACACCTTGGGCCGTATTCACAAAGCTACCTAGGACCAAAAGTTGCTCCTAATGGTGAAGTTATAAGAAAATTCTTAGAATTATTACATTTTCTGAAAATTTTTCGTTACAAGTAAGAGTGGATCCTGGTAAAGAAAAAAGTTAGTTGCAAGACTTTTAGCTGTTACGAGAGCTCCTGATGTGAAATACTATTAGAAGTAGTGAGGATGACTTTTAAGGTGCTAAGTTTTTTAAGCAGAGTAGAAAATGGTGGAAAGACAAAGAGGTAGGAGAAATAACGATGAGTGGCAGTGATATAATGAAATGCTGCAAATGAGATTCTGCAGGGATAATAGTTGGGGTTGATCTCATTAAAGATGCACTCACATCTCCCACCCAGCGCAAAAACATTACAACACCAGAAAGAAAGGGATCTCAAAACTAAGATATTTGGCAAGTGGAAAAATGCAGCTGTAATTACTTGGGTCTGTCTCAGCCTGCCGGCAGCAGAGTGATCACACAAACAAATACAGTGCTTTCACTGTCTTTTACTGAGACGCAGTTCATTCAATTTCCACTGGGTGTCTACACCTTGCAGGCTCACAAAAGGGCATGTCTGTGACAACCAGTCTCATCTTTTAGCGCCCTTACACACCAAGCCCATATTTGGCCTTTAGTCAGTGTCGGGCTGTTGATGAGCGTCTGTTGCCCTTTTCTTTGCGGTGTGTCCTGCACCATTGACACTAGTTGGCCATTTGTGGCCTTTTTTTAATAAATGATTCAGCATGTTGAACAGGCGTAGGAGATGGCGGCACCTACCTGAGAAGTAATCACTCTGATTGGTAATGTTTGTGTTTGTAAGCGCACAGTAAATATCCTTAGTTCCTTCAACATCAGTTTGGATCATTAATGTCAAACTGGCTAACTAACGTCTTGAATCCATCCTGTTCGTCTTCCGGTTTCCTGTTTTGAATGATGAATACAGACTGCCGCCATCTGCTGGTATGGAGAGCTATTTCCTCTCATGCAGGCGCAGAACATACATGCCACTTGGCTGTTGGCTGTAGTCTTTGTGCTGTGTTCATGAGCAACTTTCAGGCCGAGATACAAGCAATATGATGCAACAGTAGGCCTTTGTCGCCACTAGTTCCTAGATGTCGGTTTGGGTTGTCAGCTTTTAAAATAATGTGACATACCCAGCAACGTGGTTAACCACATCTCCCAACTTCCCTGCTCAGGGTTGCGCTGAGACTTTTGCTAAATCAATCCTACGCCAGGACTTCTTTCTAGAAATTTTCAGGCTAAGTTAGGAGCTCTTTGAGAGTATTCCTAGAATGTTTGTGAATACGGCCCCTGATGTTCTTCAAGTAAGAATCCAGCTGGTTGTTTTGGGAGAATGTCATCTGATTTTTTTCCTTACGCTAGGTGTCAGACCTGGCTCTATTGGCCTTGGTTTCATGGTCCAGAGTTTGGGCACAGATGATCATAGGATTGCTAAGATGGCCCAACAGGTGAAGGATGTGCTGCCTCATGTCCCAATGAATGTCATCACAAAGGACTTAGGTAGGGCCCAATTCTATCTCTGTATTTTGACCCCATATCTCTGCCAACCCCACTGATAAGAACTGTCATTATTGCTCACTCTGCTCCATCTAGTCTTCCAATATGTAACACATCCTTCAGGGTTTAAATTGCTCTGCACTTACAGTTGTCTCTTGATTGTGTACAGCAAAAACCAATTGTGTTGATACCACCATAACAAATCTGCTGGAGAACAGGGACGAAAGTCCGATGGAGGCAACCGGGACGTCGACATTTGGGTCTTCTAGGAACAGTTCCTACTCCTCTGGTTCTGCTCCCACCATAAAGGTTTGTTGATTCAACATGCTGCTGTGTCTGAAATCTCCAAATGGGGAATTAATCATTTAGGATCCATTTTAATCAAATATCTCACACACCTCCAACAAGTTCATATTTCTTAGGATTCCACTGAGGAATTGTGAGTTGCATAGAAACAATCAGTTAGGAACAATCAATTCTTGGGCATTTACGTTCCGCTACTTTATCTTGTGTCAGGTTGATAGATATCATTTGTTTTCAAATGTAATCTAACTGGCTTGTTGTTATTTACTAAATTAATAATTCTATTTCTTTTCATCCACAGCCTGCTGCCAAATCTTTTGGGAAATCACCAGCTGACAGACATTTGTCTCTCCAAGAGAGAAAAGAAGCGCTGTATAATTTTGCAAGAAGGTGAGATTTTTTTTACCACCAGCAATCATCATTACAGCATACGAGAGATTATTGTATTGTTTGCAGGAGAAGCAGAGTTTGTCTCAATATTGCAGCAGAACTAAAAGAAAAGTCAGCCATACATGGTGGAATAAAATCTGCCATTAGTCTCTCAACTATTGTTTTAATCAGATATCTCTGGACCCGTTGAATGTACCTCCTGTCTGTTCAGTTCATGTTAATAAGGCACCTCGGAGAAAAGCCAAAGCTGCTTCATTATGCACAACATCTTGCAGTTTTGCAATATTCATTTGGTTTGAGATTTACTTTGAATTCAGTCCTAGGGTCATGTCTGTCGCTCAGTACTCAAGTCTTATGTAAAAATACACCTGTCGCCACTAATTTGGACCCCACAGATTTGTTCTGAAATCCAGACTGTCTGAAACAGCCATGAAAAGGAAAGTGGACCGTCTGACATGTGATCTCATAACGCTCTTGTCTGTTTGGAATAAAGCATAGTACACCAGTAGCAAAACAACTTTCGTGACAATGTTGTTAACAGCTTGTGCTGTTGCTCCTAAGTGGCCAAAACATTTTTGTAGGTTAAAGTACTGCTCTGAAAATTTATTATGTACATGGAAAAAATATACTCTCAGTGGACCTCAGTGTAATGGTCCATTGATACTTACAGTGTTCGTGTTCAAATATTGAACAAATTATTTGTCTGGGACCAAAGTAATTTAGATGTACTGTACACCAAACAGTCACAACATTAAAACCAATGGCAGGCCACTTTGCAACCCACGGGACTCAAATGGTCCGTGCCCAGCGCCCTGGGTCAGACACCACAGGGTGCCCCCAAAGCTCCTGAGTCTATGCCTCAACAGGTCAGAGCCAAATCCAATCCAAGGAGGTGCCACCTTGGATCGGACTTGACTCCAGTGTTTCCCCATGTCCCAGGGATGCTTGATCAGATTGGGATGTGGGGAATTTGGAGGCCAGATTGATAGTCTTTTGGTGGGTGGTGCAGTGATTAGCATTGTCGCCTCACAGCAAGAGGGTTCCTGGTTTGAACCTGAGGTGGGGGGTTCAAACCCTGCGGTGGGGGAGCCCTTCTGTGTGGAGTCTGCATGTTCTCCCCATGTCAGCGTGGGTTTTCTCCAGATACTCCGGCTTCCTCCCACAGTCCAAAGACATGCACGTCAGGTTAACAGTTGTCTGTCTCTGTGTGTCAGCCCTGTGATAGTCTGTCCGGGATGTACCCCGCCTCTCGCCCAGTGTCAGCTGGGATAGGCTCCAGCCCCCCGTGACCCCTAACAGGATAGGGGGTTAGAGAAAATTAATAAATGAATTAATAAATGAATGGGTGGAGCATGTCAAGTAGCATCCACATGAATGCCAGGTTTCCTAATAAAACATTGCATTGTAACAAGATGGTCAATGTTATTCACTTCACCTGTCAGTGGTTTTAATGCTGTGGCTGATCTGTGTATATTGTAGGTGAAAACCTCATTTAAGATGTGGCAGATTAGTTTTATGAAAGAGTTTGACATAAGGCACCAAACCATTTAAATATGGTCCAGAGAGACACTGCCACACATTCTTTGAAACAGGTAGAAAAGTGATGCATCCACTGACGTGTTTGTGTCACAGTAACCGTCTTTATCAGGTGTGTGTTTAATTCTCGACAGATGATACTAACTCTCATGACCGTTATATCTGCTTTTCCTCCTCCAGACGCTACATTGAAAAACACGGACTGGATCAAGAGGACAGTCACTGAACAAACTTTGGGTCAAGCCATCATTGAAAACATGTCAGAGAGAAGCATATTCAACTTGCATAGCTGTCTAATTTGAATGGTGATTTTATATTCCGTCAACAAGGTTCTGTTGCAAAAACAGATGTTAATTGCAAATACTGGAGACAAGTATTCAGAACATGTATACGTTGATGGAATGGTGATTATGCATGTGTTTAATTCTTCATTCTGGCTGATACATAATTTTGATAACAATTTGTATTACGATCCACTGACTGTGAATCATCTATTTATTTTTATAATGTCCAGAGTCGTCGATGAAAATAAAGTTCAGCTTGACCTTAAGAAATTTGTCACTGATGGTGTTTGGATTGAGCGTTGACTCAGATGTCCACATCTTGGCTTGGAGAAGATGATCATTAAGTTTAAATGTGAATAGCATTTATACAGAAGCATAATGCATTTCTGAATGAACAAGATAATTCTCCATTTTCTGTATTTACCAAATTATTATCTCATTAATTCAGAAATCCGAGCAGTTTTTTTCCATGAAAGCGCTTCTTATAATTCAAGAAACTATTCTGAGTTTATGTTCTTAGTTTGGAAAAATTATTTGTTTCCATTATTCTGAGATAATTGGGTTAATTTAAAAAAAACTGCAGTTTATACTTTCTCAATACATCACATTTACATACATATTATCTTTATTTTTAATATTTCATTTATACCTTCAAGGACTATGGTCATATTTCCTTGTATTTTCCAATGTAGGTCTGCATTTCTCCCAAAGGCAAGACAATCAGATCTTGCCATAAGAGGGAGCTAGAGGGCAAGTCTCAACACTGCATCCTAACCTGGATGTGAGAGCTGTCACAAATTTTATGTTGGGTCATATGGAAATATCTTGAGGCATGACTTTATAGACATTAACATTACACAAACAGAACACTGCAAATTACTATGAAGTTCTTATTTATTTTAGTCTTTACCAGCTGTCAAATGGCATTGACACAGCTAACAGGACCTGTAGATCTGCATATCAACACCACCCGTTCACACCTCATTGAACTATCACATTCAGTTAATAAATTAGTTTTGACCTGTTTGATCGGGATATGACCAATCTGACATTCAGCTGCACTGCACATCATTTGTTACACTCATAGTGAATGAACCAGTGTTGCTCACTGCTCTCTAGTCTTGAACAGTTTGTTTAATTGTTATTGTTTGTGAGTAATTGTTCCCATGACTAAATCTTCCCTGTAGAGGACAGGAGATATTCCAGTCCAGACTATTTTGTTTAGTTGCTGAGGGACCACTGAGCACCAGTGGCACAAGCACTGATTTACCAGCAGTGGCAATGGGTGTTTTCTGTGCCTTGAACGTCTCATCTCGGCAGCTCGTGTATGAGAGAAAATGTCAGCGGTTACAGGACGGCGAATTCCCGGACATTTGCACAGACGGACATCTAGCAGACTGTTTGTTTACACGTACTGTCGCTGTGGTTCCGCAACCGCACAGTATTTTATCAAACAGCTGTTTTCTGTTAGAAATGAGTATTTCCCGCAGCTCGTAAAAGCAGCTTCCTCTACACCGGATGTTACGTCTTTTTCCTTCCTCGCGGACTACAGAGGGGATTAGCTACAAAGTTAGCCATGTCAGGTGTCGAGGAAATTCCAAATGAATCTGTAGAAATTCAGGATGACAAAGAGTTTGACGTAGAGGCGGAGGACCACCTCGAGGATGATTATTTTATTGACCCGACTCGATATATATTTTACAGGTAGTGTTTGGTTAGCATTTTGCATACATTTTTGGGTGGCTAACAGTTAGCTTGATAGCTGCTCCAATGGTTAACACTTGTTCCGTTAGCTTTAGTTTGTAATAACACGGTAATGTTTGATAACGTTGTCTGTTGTGTTGGTGAGTTTTGTTAATATTTGCCATGATAACGGTACCAGCAATGAAATTGGATTTAACAGCTAACCTTAAACAATTAGCCTAGTTATTGGATTAGTGTTATGCTAATTGACTGGTTATTTCTGTAAGTTCACCACACCCCTGCCAGGTAGGAGAGTTAAAGAAACTTGAGAAATGACATGTGCCGAAGCATCGATACAATTACATTGTATTAAATACAGTTTATTTTAGTTATTTAATCATGATTTTACGTCATAATTGCATTTGTTAAACAATGTAGTCAGCACTGTAAGAAGTGCTAACAACTTTAGCTACCTTCAAGCTGAATTTTAGGTTAGCAGCCAGGAATCTCACCCCCGTGTTTTTGTGTTTCAGAGACAGAAAGGAGTGGGCTGACCTGGAGCCTGTTCCTCAGGATGATGGGCCAAATCCTGTAGTAAAGATCGCCTACTCTGAAAAATGTAAGGTTGTTGGGATTTTTAGCAAGAAATGCAAGTAACATAGATGATGCAGATGCCTGAGCTACAGCTAGTCATAACTTAATTATTATAATAACTTTACCAAATACCAGAGATACTAGACTAAAAGAATAATCAGTAGTAATTGAAGTGTAACTGTGTTGATGTTTATAACCACTGCACATGTGTCTCTTCCAACAGTCTCAGATGTGTATGACTATTTCCGTGCACTCCTGAAGAATGATGAAAAAAGTGACCGGGCTTTCGCCCTGACAGCAGATGCCATTGAGCTAAATGCGGCTAATTACACAGTTTGGTGAGCATGCTGCATGTTTGACAAATGGGAATTTAATGTTTACTAGTTAGTGTTTAATTTTACATCATGAGGAACCAAAAAAGGGAGGTTATTTTCTTTTTAAAATCATGGTTTATGGAATTGTTTGTGAGGCACACTCTCACCACATTTCAAGTCGTCTAATAAATTATACATTTTTGGCTGTCTGTATCAAAATGTAGTCGGAGCAGTATGTGTGTTGATTGACAGTTCTTGGGTTTGGGTATGTGCAGGCACTACAGGCGAGTACTGCTGCAAGCCCTGTCAAAGGACCTGAGGGAGGAGATGAGGTACATAACTGCCATCATCGAGGAGCAACCCAAAAACTATCAAGTCTGGTAAGTGCTGGGAAATTCATATCAGGTCACATGTTTGTGTCGCAGTTGTTAAATAATGTGATGTGATGTGAATATACATGAAGAGGGACCTCAGTATTTGTTTGAACAGTGCTGTTTACATTAAGGTCTATATTTTGTTCTTATATCAAATATGAATGGTTTTCTCACAAGGAGAGGTGAAACAAGGTATTTCTACAATGACTCAATTCATTGAAAGCATTTAAAAATAAGACCAGCTCTCTGAACTCCTCTTCCAGGCATCACAGACGTATGGTGGTAGAGTGGTTGAATGACCCCTCGGAGGAACTGGAGTTTATTGCAGACATTCTCAGCCAAGATGCAAAGAATTACCACGCCTGGCAGCACAGACAGTGGGTCATCCAGGTAGGTGTTGGAGCTCTTAGCAGAGTTTGGCTTCAGGAATGAGCTTCCAGATCCAGTTTTCCTCCCACAGTGAGCAACTCTGCCAGAATGAATCGCTTACTTATTCATTTAGTTGTTTGTTGATGTGCTGTTTGAGTGTTTGTCTCATGCATTGCAGGGCTAACACTAAAAGTACTACATGATTACATAAATGAGGATGTTGCCAACATTTGTCTTATTTACTTTGCAGGAGTACAAATTGTGGGACAATGAGTTGGAGTTTGTGGAAAATCTACTGGAAGAAGATGTGAGGAATAACTCTGCGTGGAACCAGAGGCATTTTGTAATTTCTCACACCACAGGCTTCTCTGATCCAGCCATAGTGGAAAGAGAGATTCAGTGAGTACTTCTGCGAAATGTCTGGACTACTGTAAGTTAAAAGTTAATATGCACCTTTCAAGTTGGATTAAGGATCGCTGTCTTTACATTCAAAGATACATTGTAAATGTTTTTGTGTTGAGAGAATACAATTCACCAAAAGTCAAATACAACATTTAAGAGGTGTTAAGCAGAATTTCCTGTATTAACTTGCCAAAATAAAGAAGACTAATAAAAGTTCCTTGTCGTAACCACAGAATTGTTGCTGCTTCAGCTGTTTTCTGCTGCGTGCATTTGACTAATTTTCCTCTCGTTGTGTAAGGTACTGTCTGAACCAGATCAAGAAGGCTCCCCACAACGAAAGTGCATGGAACTATTTGAAAGGGTAAGATGTAACATAAGATAAGTCTTTTCTAAAGTATATCTAAACCCCAGAAAATCTGCAAGGATGTTTGTATTTTCTTGTATTTGTTCACTCTGTTCAGTCTGACTGAAAGAGACTTCCTCAAGTGAAATCACTGATATTTCAGTGTGCCATACCCATTCAGACATTCACAATATATGATTTACAGCAGGAGAGAAACCAAGTGGAGACTTGGTTATTAAAAATTGAAAAGCTCACTGACAGTATCCCCTTCTTTTTTTTTTTTCCCAAGGATGCTGCAAGACCGAGGTCTGTCGTCTGCACCGGGCCTGCTGGAGAGGGTCCTTGAGCTGAAGGAGACTCATTGTTCGTCTTACCTTCTAGCATTTCTATTTGATTGCTACGAGGACGCCTTGGAGAACAGCAGCCAAAAAGAAAATGTGGCGGAAGAGGAACGAATGGAAACTTTAAGAAAGGCTCTAGAAGTGAGTGCTTTTTTAAAGGAGAAGCCCTAATTGCATGGCACTAGTATCACCTGGGGACCTCCAGTAATTTGAAATAATTGCAGAGGTTGTCTGTCATCTTAATCCCATGTGAATCTGCCATGTTTGTTATTTGTCAAGTAAACATTCCACTGCAAATTACCTACTATATTTTGCCAAACAGAGAGTTCATGTGATAGTCTAAGTCCTGTGCAAAACAGCATCTGGGTAATTAGGGGTCGTTTTCAGATTTTTTTGTTTTCTCTACACCTCTATTTTTGCCTCTTTCCTGGTTGAGAATTATGGAGGCTGAGTTGGCAGATATAAATGAAAGATTTGAAAGCATTGTGAGTCCTGGAGGCTCCTCTCACTACACAGCATGAAGACCCATTCACAAAAAGAGTGAGCTTGAATCCATCAGAAGAGCAAAACCTCGAAAGATGATGACACGGATGACGTGCCATATTGTGTGGCAGAATCAGCTGTTTGTTGAACCCACATTTATAAAGCAAAAAATGGAGGTTAACACTGTACATCACCAGCAGTCGTGTTGTGTAGTGTTTGTGTTGTGTAAAGTGGAGTCACAAATGACTGTGCCATCATATCCGAGGGATAATGTCAGTAAATTTGAGTAAAATATAGACCTCACTTATCCTGTGCGAGTGTGATTACATGAGCTCCCCTGGTAATACCTCTAAGAGGGCTTTTGAAATAGTTACAGCTTTGTGATTATGACTGAATATAAAACATGAATTTAATCTTTGTCAATTGCTGATAAGTCTGAGAGATCAGGATTATTTTGTTGTAGAAATACACTGAATATTGCACCAGTATTGTTGTTTTCTGACCTCTTGTGTTTGTTTTTCCCCCCTTGAAGATTTGTGAACTTCTGGCACGTGAGAAGGACACCATCCGCAAGGAGTACTGGCTGTTTTTGGGACGATCTTTAAAGAACAAATTCGGAGGCAGTGTCCCCTCTAACGAGCCTCCGACAGATAATCCTGAACCATCAGTCCCAGCGTCTGGGCAGCAGGAGACGAGCTAGACCAGTACATCTGTATGTTTTTTGTCTTTTGAACCTCTAAATCTGACAGCAGTCCCCATTTACTGATAAACCCCTGTTACTATGTTTTCATTCACACTTGATTCTGTAATGATCATGAGAGATGGTTGGTTCACATCTTATGTTAATATTTGATAAGAGAAAAAGAAATTTACACTAGCAACAGCTTTCTCACATGTTGGTCGTATTTCTTTGTGTTTTTTAATGTAATTTATGTTAGTTTTGTGGTAATTCTTACATTTGCCAGATAACAGGGATATTTTTGAATGGACACTCATCTCCAAATAAGACTGGGTGGAGCTTAGTGTGCATGTTAACGCACTCCGCATATAACTTCTGCAGGATTTCTTGGTTGTTTGGTATCAGTCAGAGAGTACATGTCATTCTGTTTTGCATCATGAAGCATAAAAATAAAACTGTTTGTAGTAACACTGAGAGTGTTGTGTAAAACTATTCATCTCTGATAGTGAAACAGATGAGAGATGAAATGCAGTGTTATGCTGCTGCATTCTGATCAATGAGTCACACAACATCACAGCGTTCCCCTTTTACTAAATCTATATTCGTTGCTCTAAATGACCAACTTTCTCGGTATTGGGTGGGATTTGTTCTGTTTGGTCCTCTGAGCTGTGCTGCCAGGAGAGAAAACTGAACTCACCAGCGAGCCTGTGCGCATACAGCACATGTATTGACACTCGCAGCCTCATGTCCTGGACTCCCTTGGAGCTAGGAAATGGATTTACTCCACTAGATGCAGCTGTTTCTACTTCTGCTGACACTACAACACAATCCATCCCTCCAGTTTCTAACCAAGCAGTTAGTTTGCCAGCAGTGTGTAATTACAGCTTCTCTAAATACTTGATGTTAGAGAGGACTGCTTGCTTTTCTCTGCTTTTCCTCCTCAGTGTGGAGGACACTGACTGGCAAGATCACGTCATCAGCAGTTATGACATGACTGAGCATAAGGGCCTCATGACAGTGTGATACAACAGTGCCAATGATGGGACTTATTTTATATACTGGCCAACACTTAAAGATTTCCCCGCTTGTCCTTTAAAGGGACAGTTCACCCCAAAGTCAAACACATATTTTTCCTTTCACCTGTAGTGCTGTCTATCAATCTAGATTGTTTTGGTGTGAGTTGCCGAGTGTTGGAAATATCAGCTGTAGAGATGTCTGCCTTCTCTCTAATATGATGAAACTAGATTTCATTCAGCTTGTGGTGCTCAAAGCGCCAAAAATACACTAGAAAACCTGAACAGCAATGTCTCAGGTTAAAAAATAGCAACCTATATATTGTTAGAGGTCAGTAGTAATAGTAGGTCATCACATTGTTTCAGGGCTTTATTTCCACGTGTTTTAAAACAGAGCTTCTCACAAATGAAGAGATGGTTTACAACATTAAATACATGATTTTAGCACTGTTTTAACATACGCAAAGCTTATTTTAGTCTGTGATAGTCTGTGGTAGTGTTGCTGTTTTACACTGATTTAATCACTGCAGCTCAAAATAACACGAGACACCTGTGTGATGAGAACTAGGAAAAAAAAACATAATAATATAAATAATTAGCAACTGTTTTAAAAAAAAAATGCAACATTTGGGTCACATAGACATCATCAGTCATTAACTGGGCTACTTTTCCACCCTTTTCAGTAGCAGAAACAATCTGGCATCACTTTAAAGTGTTTTATGTGGCATATTAACCATCATCTAACTAAACAGCAAAAATTACTGTATACTAATGTCACATATAGTGAGAGTGATACCTACACGTCATTTAAGACTCGGCTGACGCTAACTTTTTGGATAGTATCTTCAATATTACTACATTTCCGTTGTTAGATTACAGATTATCATTTACACACAATGCAATTGACATTTTACTGTCTTTCAGTACTGCAGCCTACTTCATTCATGGTTCTGATGATGTCGCTGGTATTCACATCCCCGCCTGAAACACGCATGAACACGCTCGTGGCTGGATAAGAAAACCCAGAGTTGACTAAACTAGTTGATAACCAGTTTTGTAGTACTGGTTATCCAGATGGCCAGTGTCAGGGTTAGTCAAACCAGAAGATATCCTGGGTAAACTGAACTGGACTCATAGTATAGGCCTCTGGTGACTCAAGATAATCCACAGAGCTTGTTGTGAGTAATTTCATGTAGGAACTATTTTCTTTCTACCAAACTACACCCACCAATGGTATCACCTCACAGAAGGAAGCGTGCATCTACTCATGGACGAGAGTAAACATTAATGGTGTCCTCCTCAGCTGAGCTGGGATGTTAGCTAGCTCAGTGGTGCTAGGTGAGCTAGCAGCAGATGCACACTTCCTTCTGTGCAGTGATACAGTTGATGGATGTAGAATTCAGTAGAATAGAATAGAAAACACTTTATTTATCCCCGAGGGGAAATTCAGCTGTCCAGCAGCTCATAAAAGACAAAATAAAATGTGTTAAAATGAGTGAACAATCATTAAATAAGAAAAAACACACTCAAAAATGACTTAAAAACAGGAGCTTCTGAGACTTGCTGCCACTCTAATTGGCACATCATTATAGTTCCTACATGAAGCTGCTCACAACAAGGTCTTTGGATTATCTTGAGTAACCAGGTCATGATTTCTGGAAAGAGACATTGCTGTTGAGTTTTTCAAACATTGTTTGTTTGTTGGTGCTTTGAGCACCACAAGCTGAGTGCCATCTAGTTCCATCATATTGGAGAGAAGGCAGACACCTCTATGGCCGATATCTCCAACACTCTGCAACTCACACCAAAAAGTTCTAGACTGATAAACAGCACTACAGGAAAGGGGAAAAACATGTATCTTTGATTTTGGGGTGAACTGTCCCTTTAACTAAAATGCAGAGGTTTTATAAATGAGTGTGAGGCAGCTACTTTGTTGAATGAGAGCTGAAATAACAAATGAGGCCACACACACACACACACACACACACATATACACACATACAATCCAGGCTGCCAGCTGAATATGAATGTTGGCTACACTGTTTCAACTTATTAAACAAAACAGATCAGGTACCTGCTGCATCACTTCAAGCAATGTTTGGAGGACAGGTCTCCCTAGTGGGTAAACCTAGACCGAAAAACAAAAAGGGTCCCAGACAGTGTGTAATTAAAATACTAATTAAACCCAGCACAAGTCCAAACAAACCACCCAGGTTCCCTTGCAATCTGCAGGCTATGGAAGTTATTAAATTACAGGTGAAGAAGACGACTGCTGCCAATAATCTGTCTGTTCTGGTGTCCATATGTGGTGTCCACGACAGCAGTTATCATTTTAAGATGCGTGCACAGACACACGGTGGATTAACAGGAGAGCAGTGTATCGGTGTAGAGTCCTGGATAAGATCCAGCTCGGTTCTGAGACATCTGTTTCTTCTAAATGGTGGAAAAGGCAGCTAATCCTGTGTGGGACTCTGCAGCCTCTCCGTTTACCATAGACTTAGCCACATGTTTTATTTGTAACACTGAGACACAGGAGCATTGATACCAGAAGCATACTGCACATGGTAGATTTTTGAGGGGGAACACATTTGCATAAATACTGTATTTTCATATTTCAATTAAAAAAAAAACAGACAGTAAAATCTAAGATGAAGGGAACCTGCAAATTTGGCATGAGAGAATTTAATGCCATAATCATCATCTCTGGCAATATAAACATCGAACAAATAATGCCCCGTGTAAGGGTTTACCTTGTAACTACACATTTACAGAGTGAACTGGAGCAAAAGACTGCTATATGACTAATTAAATTTTACATACAATGAATTTAAATAGAGAAGTACAAACAGTTTTACCACACTCCACAAATAAATACACTGAGCCAAGCTAAGGTGACTCAACTTGTACTAGAAAGCATTCAAAATCTCCTCTTTTCAGCCTCTCTTTAACTCAGCCAAAAAGCCCCATGAGAAAAATGTAATACAAAAAGTGTCACATTCAATTAAATTAAAGGAACACTTAATTGAATACTGGGTATTGGGGGAAAGTGTGTTTAGCTTTTCTTGTAGTTTGGCTCTTGTTTGTTTGAAATACTGAAATAAATGGCAAACCATGTGTTCAAAGGCTGATACTCTTTTATTTTTCTTAACACAACCACTAAAAGCCAACATCAAAACAGTTCTGCTCATGAGTACTGTGTGTGCCTGTTTAAAGCCTGATACATCCTGTTCCTCTGCCCCATAGAGCTCCATTGTTGTCTGTTAAAAACACATCAGCGAGTCACACTGTCACTGGCTGACATGTTCCTTCATTACAATGGACATGGGCACTGTAGTTCATTTTGAGTCGATCCCACACACACCTTTCTGTTTCCTCAAATACTCACTAGTGCACAAAATGTGTATCAATCTGAAGATGAAAACACCCCACAGCAAATGCACTTTAGTTCCCGTTTGAGTAACAATGCTAAAACCTATAGCACCCAGGTCTTTTAAGAAACTACTTAGGCATTTTTTTAAAATGAAACTTTTTATTTCTGGCCCAATTTTAAAGAAAAACCAATGGGCTTGAGCAAAGAGCTACAGACAGGGAGTTGGACATTACTTTGGTTTTGAAACAGGACAGATATAGACAAATATAGAAAAACATCTGCCTCATTCTTAAAACAATTAAAGTTCTAGTCCTCACACATAAAGAATCTAAAATACAAAATATTCAATTTACACCTAAAAACTAAGAGCAGTATTTCTTGGTTAAACAAATTAAGCCTGTTCATTCATTCATTTATTTTCTGTAGCTGCTTATCCTCTTGGGGGTTGCAGGGGAGCTGGAGCCTATCCCAGCTGACATTGGGTGAGAGGCAGGGTACACCCTGGACAGGTCACCAGACTGTCGCAGGGCTGACACATAGAGACAGACAACCATTCACACTCACATTCACACCTATGGCCACTTTAGAGTCACCAATTAACCTGCATGTCTTTGGACTGTGGGTGGAAGTTGGAGTACCCAGAGAAAACTCATGCTGACATGGGGGGAAAACTCCACACAGAAGGGCTCCCGCACCCTGGTTTCAAATTAGGGACACTTTTGCTGTGATGCGACACTGTTAACCACTGCCCCACTATGCTGCCAAAACCAAGTCAGTGAGAATCATAAATATATTTAAAGGAGCCTGTACCAAATATTTGCCATCACATTCTGGCTAGGGCGCCACGTTGCTGCAGTGCTGAGCACTAGTGATGGCCAAATGAAGCCTCATGAAGCATTTTCTTTATTTTCTGAGCCCACTAGATGGCGCTCTTTGATCAACAAAAAGCTGAAAGCACACTAAATTGCTATTCTTTGAGCCTCTCTCTTTAGACCAAGAGCGCCATCTAGTGGACTCAGAAAATCAAGAAAATGCTTCATGAGGCTTCATTTGGCCATCACTAGTTAGCACTTTCACCTCACAGCAAGAGTTCCTGGTTCGATCCGGGGTGGGGGAGCCCTTCTGTGTGGAGTTTGCATGTTCTTCCCGTGTCAGCGTGAGTTTACTCCAGGTACTCCAGCTTCCTCCCACAGTCCAAAGACATGCAGGTTAATTGGTGACTCTAAATTGCCCGTAGGTGCGAGTGTGAGTGTGAATGGTTGTCTGTCTCTATGTGTCAGCCCTGTGATAGTCTGGCGACCTGTCCAGAGTGTACCCTGCCTCTCACCAAAATGTCAGTTGGGATAGGCTCCAGCCCCCCCCCGCCACCCTCAAGAGGACAAGAGAAAATGGATGGATGGTTGGACATTCTGGCTAACATCACTTAAACCAGATCACCAGGCTGCCTGATTGGCACATATATAAAGGTCCAGCGTATATGTCTTAGGAGGATACACTGGCAGAACTGGGATATAATATTAATAACTTTGTTTGTATTGGTTTATAATCACCTAAAACTAATAATAATTGTGTTTTCGTTACCTTAGAAAGAACCATTTATATCCACATACATTACATGGGGCAGACTCCTCTTCCTTAGTGTCTGCCATGTTGTTCTACAGTAGCCCAGAATTGACAAATCAAACGCTGGCTCTAGATAGGGCTATTTGTGATTTCGCATTGGCCACTGTAGTTGGCCAACACGTTTGGCACATATGAAAACTTTCAATTGGTTGCAATCTGCAATCCCACCGCTAGATGTCACTAAAATTTTACACACTAGACCTAGTGATGGCCAAATGAAGCCTCATGAAGCATTTTCTTTATTTTCTAAGCCCACTAGGTGGCACTTTTTGTTCAGTAAAAGGTTGAAAGCACACTGAATTGCTATTCTTTGAGCCTCTCTCTTTAAACCAAGAGCGCCATCTAGTGGGCTCAGAAAATAAAGAAAATGCTTCATGAGGCTTCATTTGGCCATCACTAACTAGACCTTTAACGTTCTCCCCCAGATGTGTTGTTCAGTGTGTAAAAATACTCTGCTATGTTTAACATTTTTGGTTTTCCCACATAAAAAGCCAAAAAAAAAAAAAAAAGTACACGGGGGCTGGAAAGCACATCAACTCTTTCCTCCTCTCTGAGAAATTCTGGATCTCGCCTACTCTACTGCCCCACCCACCACCACTGCTTGTGCTAACTTTTGTTTTTGCTCTCAACTTTCTCCATCGTTAAAACAAACTGTGGAGATCGATCTGACCATGGGAGAGTAGTGAAAGAGCAGTGTAACATTAAAGGAAACATCAGAGAGATTCAGACAATCATGTTTGAGCCTCAGTCAGACCCAGAGTCAGATGAGTTCATTATGCATCATAATCGTTGAACAGCAGATGTATCAGAATGCTACGTGTAGTTAGCATTATGTTTATTCATCAGCGTATTTGTTTATGTTGTCTGTTAGCTTGTGAGCTTGTAACTGGCAGTGGCTGACAAAGTGTTAGTAGTTGTGAAACATACATAGTATCCACTACAATGTAACGGTGTGTTCACAGTGTCACACTGTTATTATGTAACGTTATAGTAGAGATTTAAACAAAAGTAATTTGTGTGATGACATTTTTCTACACTGTATGATGAGTCCGCTCTGTGCTGGAGGTTTCAGGTTTCTTTGCAGGTGTTGTGTCGAAGTCTGTTTACCTGTCTGTATGTATTTACTGTACGAGACAGCAATTTACTTTCATATTAGTGACTCACATAATCTAGTTTGCCCAGTGTACATTTGAATCTCAGATTTTAAAGAAGTGCACAAACGTCACCCCCTTCAGCAGATGATATGAATATGAAAACACCTCTCTAGTGAACTTTGCACAGATACAAGTCAGTATAGTCAGTCAGATTTTTAGGAGACATAAACATAAGAAAAACACATTTTTAAATGGAGGAGATCTCTGCATGTCACACCCCTCATCTGTTTCCTGTCTGTATCTGCAGTGTCACTATGTCATGAAAGACAAACCACTGAAGAAAATCTTCCTTGTTGACTGTGTTTTTACCTCACACATTTGATCACCATCATTACACCTCTTCCTTCCTACTAATGAAGCACTGTTGTCGTGTGATCATCATCATTACCATCATCATCATCACCATCATCATCCCAGCGCTGCTCTGGAATAGAGAAGGAAAAAAAACATGGATGTCCATTAAACAAATACCACTATTAATCTTCTTTAAGGCGCAGTAGAGGAACAATCACAATGATGATACTGAAAGTGGAAGTAATTTACTTAATGCCTGAAGGATGGTTTATAATTGACTTTACTTAAGCATAACAAAATGAACTGTGTGGGATGTTGAATGAAAAGTGCTCTCACATTAACTGTTGTTAGTCTTCATGATTTAATTCTATTTCCTGGATTTGGTTGGCGTGGCCCTTTGTGCCCTTTACTCTTTGAAAAATATAGTTGACCAGACACTCTTTGATTAAAAGTCACTCCATGGAAATCAATTGAAAATATGTGGTTGAGTGATGAAGTCTATTATCACATTGAGGAGAGCAAATTAAAATTGCCAGGGAAAAAGAGTGTGGTTAAATTGGCTTTTTTGATTGAGATTATGAGGAGAAATTTTATAAATTTGCTTTGGTGTCTTTCAGGCTGTGGCTGGTAATGGTGATAGTAACACTGGGGACAACATTAATATTTGGATAATGGTGCTGGTTTGTTTCAGACCACATAAATATTTTAAGGGATTTTTTGTGTTTGTTGTTATTCTGTACACAGTGGTGTTAAGTAAAGTACAGATACCCACAAAATAAGCTTTTATATTTCTGTCAACTTTCACTGTTATTCCACTACATTTCCCCAAGCATCGTCATTATTTACTACAAAATAGGAAAGGAAGGGATGAACGGACGAATGAGGAGAGTGAGGGAAAATCTTCAAATCCTTTAAGTTGTGAAAACGACCCTGTTTTTTTCCTAAACTATAGTGTGCGTTTAATTTCTAAGTTGCTGTATGTTACGAAGAAATAAACTTTATAAACCTCACAGTTCTGACTTGCTGCTTTTTTATTAGCAGATTGCTAATAAGATTGCTTCTGATAATATATACAGTAAAAATCAGATACTTACATACTCAGGTAATATTCTAACAGGTGACTTTAACTTCTACCAGAGCTATTTTCTGTAAAGAAATCTGTACTCCTACACAAGTGTGACCTTCAGGTATTTCACCCACCACTGACTGTACAATGCTATATTTAAGAATTCAATATATTTTTCTATTTTTATTCTGAAAAAAGATCTGCAAACATTCAGGGTTTCCTATGGTCTATTATTCTTCTCAGGGTCAAACAACCATTCAAAAAGCATTTACTAGAGATGATAGTACTTTAGCATTTGTCAAAAAGTGGCTGCACAAGGGAAACCCTCAGATATATAAGGGCATTCAATGAAAAGCACCTTAAAAAACACGATCATACAGCAATGGAATATTTCATATAACGTGAATATTATCCCAGTATCTCACTTAAAGCCACCTGGGGTCAGCAAAGGGAACTCCAAACATGAAGTTCATATGGCTAATGTGTGAGCAAACTGTTGCTCAATAAAGGTATATTATGCTGGATTTTAAAAAAACAATGTATAGACTCGTGTAGAAGTAATTCCCCTCAGTCATCTCTTATGACCCTCTATAAATGTGTGGTTGTGTATTCATCTGCCAGGACTCTGCCCTCTGCGTGTGTTTTCTCATTTTACTGTGTTCAGGGTGTTTTTGGGCGTCTAACCTCCAGGCAATAACAGTGCACAGGTGAGATCGGTGCTTTATAAAAGCGTAACGACCCAGTGCTAAACCATGAGCAGCACGCATCCAAGAGGACGCTATAAAATCATGGACAGAGCACTGAAATAACTCAAATATAGCAAGACGAAACGACAAGCTTGTTCCAAAATGAGAGTGAATCTGAGGGTTGGCTTTCACTTTCACTTTTGCTGGTGAGCACTGAAGTAGAGGCTGGGGATGGACAGTGATGCAGAGTTGGCTGTGCCAGGGGTTAGCTTTGTTGGGTTGCTAAAGTATCAGCCTTTACATCACAACAGTTACTACAACAGGACAGTAGACTGCAGTGTAGGTACAAGCAGTGTATGGAGGAGTGAGGATACCTTTAAATTTAGCTGACACAAACATGAGTGTTCATTTGGAGTTGTGTTGCTGACACAACTGATGAATTTAAGTTAAATTCGCGCTGCTTCTAGCTCTGTTTTGGTCTCTGTTCTGGCTCTTTGCTGACAAACGCTCAACTATGTCACCAGCTAACAATAGCTGCTAATGTTGTCTGGCTGTTTCTGTTTGGAGCTGGACAGGTAGTGCACAGTTGGTTTATCAGGGTGTTTTTGCTAAAAACAGCAACCTGGAATCAATGACACCAGAAATGGTTGGCTGGAAAACCATGAGCTAAAAGAGGCTAAAAGGCTCTACAGAGCTGAGGGTGAACTGCAGAGTTAAGCGATGAATTTCTGTGGCTTTGTCACAACAAGCAACACCTTTCACATTACACACTTTCATTTGATCCACTGTTAATATATAAATATTGACTGGTGCAGCTTTAAATAATACCCCTGCTCCCTGACCACCTTGCTTCTTTGTTCATCTTCCTCGCAGCCCTGCCCATTTGACAGCCCCTGTCCCTTGTCTTATCCCGGCCGAGCAGGTCCTGTGCCTCTGTATTGATTCTTTATAGTTCTGAGTCAATTCCTCTTTGAGATAAACATAGTTTGAGGCCCTCCCAGTCCCAGCCAACAGCACTGGAGACTGCTTTAGATTCATTAATATTTATAGGCTAACACAGGATTTTACAGGCTGACCTGTCACCGCTGTTGTAACTGCTGCCGTAAAACTGCATCTCAGATGCCGAACCAGTCCCCTCACAGCTGACTCCTGGCACAGCTGAAGCAGGGGGTCTGAGCATACACACGCACACACACACAAGCGGACACACACGCACATTCGCACACACACTGTGACTTGTAGTGATTTAAGTTAAAAAGCTGCTCTTGAAGGGGAAAAGGACTCTGAATAGGCCGGGTTTATGTTTAGTTGATCATGTTTTTCTTACACTGCTGTTGCAGTCTTGTGTGTGTGTGTGTGTGTGTGTGTGCGTGTGTGTGTGTGTGTGTGTGTGCGTGTGTGTGTGTGTGTGGCGGTCTTGCCTATTAGGATGGGAATTACTTTCCTCTTCAGTAGCAGCATCTTCCAGGTTTGTGACCATGACAGGGAAATTGTCTGTGTTATGGAGGTGAGCAGTGCTCTCCTTGTGCCCTGATCAAAGACATATGCTGTTAACAACTTCTGCTTCATCAAATTTGCCGGACAATTGAATCCAGTAGTTTTCCCGAGGACTAAAATGTGTGCTGCGTACCTGTGACTGCTCTTACTGTGGGTTAACTGAAGCCATTTTCTGAGCTGGCCTGGTCCAAGTTTATTTGTATAGCTCTTAATCACAGTTACAGTCTCAAAAGGCTTCACGACGCCCACATTATGGAACAACAAATGTGAAAATCAGTTTGAATCTGCTGATCAGCAAAGTGTGGACATTATACAATACTGTAACAGAAGGCTGGACTAAAGCTGGAGGTTTTGTTGCTGTAGCCTGATGTGTCAGGGTCAGAAGATGTGAGGTGACGGGTCCAAGTGTTGCTGTTGATGTTGTCGACATCCTCAGTGCTCCTCAGCGACCCACGCCCACTGCTAGCAAGCACTACTGCCAATCAATCAACCAATCAGCAGATCATCAACACATCATTCACAGCACCTTCTCTTATCTGCAAACCTATGCAAAGTAGCAATGACCTAATTAGAGTCCCGCTCACACACACACTCACTGGCAGCTGTACTGGTACAGTCAATGAGGTGGCTCATTGTGATGAATGGATGGGCGAGGGATTTCCCTGGTGTAATTCTCTCACCTGCACCTGTCAAACGTTTGGTTCATTAAGTCAAAAAAGTCGTGCTTGTCTTCTGAAAGTTTTCACATCCAGGGTAAATGAATTGGAAACAAATAAAATCCAACAACCTGCAACTCTCGGGCAGCAGGTCACACCACCAGATCACTTCACATGTCCTTGAACTTTTCTCAAATGGTTGCTTCTTAAGTTTGTAAGCGAATTTTGGCATTGAAGTTTTTGGCTAGCTGTAGTTCATGACACGTCTTTGACATTGCTATCCACAGTCTTTCAGTTGATTCAACACTTTGGTCCAGACTGAAATATCTCAACAACGAACACTACATGGTCCTCAGAGGATGATTCCTTATGACTCTGTGCCACCATGAGGATGATGAGTTTTTCTCAATCTATTGTACATATAATTTTTTTTTTTAATTCTAGGAGGCCTAATAAAATCAGACAAAGGGACTGCTGATGAAAACTAATGTTTCAACTAGCTTGGGTGCATTTACATCTGTTTGAATGTTGACTCATGTACATTCTCCCTTTTCAAATAACACATAATCTATCTAGTGGTGATGGCCAAATGAAGCCTCATGAAGCATTTTCTCTATTTCCTGAGCCCACTAGAGAGAGAGCCTCAAAGAATAGCAATTCAGTGTGCTTTCAACCTTTTGTTGAACAAAAAGCGCCATCTAGTGGGCTCAGAAAATAAAGACAATGCTTCATGAGGCTTCATTTGGCCATCACTACTTGATTTTTTTTTTTTTTTTTAACATTTCCAATACTGTGGTTTATGTTTGTTTGTTTATGTTTAGATACCAAAACTAATGACTTTCTGAACAATCTCAGCTGAACTTCGTGTTTAGTGCTAATTAGCAAATGTTGCTTGCTAACAAGCTAAACTAAGTTAGCATGTCACATTGCTCATTTAGTCAACAAGTACTATTTTTAGTTGTTGCTATTAATATGCACTTTTTACTTGTATATCTGTGTTATCACAATATATGTGTGTGTGTGCTCTGTGTGTGTAACAATGTCATACCTGCTGAATATCAACATGTTATGCTGTATTTACACTACGGGTGCCACAGCAACAGACTACAGTTCATTCTCAATGCAAGGTGGTGACATGAAGCTACAACCTGTTGCCCGTCACCTGTCACTGCTGATGGTCGTGACACGCTACAAACAAAAGTTGAGCTGGCCTCAACTTTTTTCACCGCACCAATGATGCAGTGAGGCGTCAACCAGTCACATGGTTTGTTTGTAGCTATGGCTCTGTGTTATTTAGTTTAGTTAGCTGACACTATGCCAGCTTTCTGTGCATTGCGGTGCATACAGGTTTGTAATGGGGCAGTGAAATGTGATGTTAACACGGGGCTCAGTAATTCATGATGAGCAGATATTTTATGTCCAAACTTTAGATGACATTCAGTCGAGGTGCTTTGTGGCAGGTAACAGACACACACAAGCCTGTGGTGACGTAACCATGTTAACAAGCAACACTTCAATGGCGGCTCAGCGATTATGTAGCTCGGCACAGTGTTGCTGTGTTGCTCGTAGTGTGAACGCAGCATTAGCGTTGTTATTGTGGGCATGTTCAAATCACCACTGTGCCTCAGTGCAGCCATTTAACTTTATCTGAACTGTTTTGATTCTCATGCTCCTCTATCTCTAAAGAAATCTAGTTTGAATCAGTAAATGTCCTTCTACTGGCCTAATATTAATTCAGAGTATTAAAGACAGCATGAACTTAGCATTGTTGGGGATCCTTGACTTGCAGTAAGAGCAGCTCAGACTATTATGGCATGGATTCAATTCTGGCAGATTTGTCAGCTAAACATTCATTCAGTGAACTCTACTCCAGCGTAGTGTAACAAAAATAGGTTTTAAGATCCTATATTATGTAACCAAAAATAGTAACATCACACAGTTTTTGCCTCTTTTCAGGTGGCAGGAGTGAAAATTAGTCATCCTTACGGTTTCAGGATGATGAAGACAGTAGGAGAACTGTTAGATACAAAATAAGATGTAGCCTCCACAGGATGATTTTTTTTTCTTGGCAACTATCATGTTTTTCTAAAATGATGTACAGATTTTTAAGCTTTTTATTATCTCAAATGTCTTGAAAAATAGTGCATATAGCTGCTGTAAATGAGGGGAGCATGCACCCCCAACCCCCCCTAGGTTTGGTCTGAACCCCATCTGGCTCCGCCCCTGCTTCTATCCAGCACTGAAGACAAAAGATGAACTTTGAGACAAATAAACACAACGAGCTTTATACTCATACATTTACTTTCAGACTGTGGGCTGTATCAACTTCTGTTAGGCATTACAGCATCGACTTTGGATGACTCACGCGGTTTGTCCTTCCACATTTGTTTTGAGACTAAATAGAAAATCTAAACAGTAATCTACCCTGTGACACCTCTGCTTCTTTTTTATTTTGGTCTGTGGCCCTCACAATCTCCATCACGACGCCAAGGTCATTTGGGCGCTTAACAAGCAAACAACAAAGAGGCCGCAGTTATGTCCCCACCTACACAACAGGTTATTAAATCTGTGCTATATAAAACGCGAGAAGTATACTTTCTCCTACGTCCACGAACGCCTGTTGTATTTCTCTGAGAGGCTGGCTGGGAGGAAAGATGTAGAGGAGTCCAGTCAGCTGCCATCTGGCCCGGGCTGGATGTTTCAGCACCACGGACAGCGCACAGAGCAGCTCTGCTCTATTATTGATGCTTTAGTTTATGATTTCCAGAAAGATCCACCTGACAGTAACAACCTCACGAGAAAAATATACCAAGATGACGTGGACACATCACAGCATGTATGCAGCATATATATAATATCCTTTGGAATGACTTCATTATAGTTATATCATATTATAATTCACCAAACTCTCTTCTTTGCAGGAATGCAGTTTAGCAGCAGCACTAATTAAATTCATTGACTCACAGCTACGGCTACCAAACTGATTTTACGACAAGGCTAGGGGGCTTTAAAGGGGTGTGAAGAAATTAATGTTCCTGAAAGCCAATGATTTCTGTTCCCGCTGGTGTTTGTTTTCTCGATCACCAACCAAAAGTCGTTTACCCACCTTTTCATTTAACAGCACGCAGCTATAAAGTCACTACGGGGCACCACAGTCACATTTAAAGCGTCCTGTAGGAGTGTTGCAGTGATTTTTAAGGCCTGTGGGTCATCGGTCATTGGTCCACAGGACCCTCAAGCATCTCCGGCTCAAGCAGCCGCCTCCTCCTCTGCCACAAAAAACGCCACACACACACACCATTCAATCCGACGACTTGGCGGACTGCAGATGAGACTCTGTGCTCAGGAGGAGGAAAAAAGGAAAAAACTTTTGGTGAGGAGAGCGCCTCGGGAGTGTAGGTGATCTGGGGTAAAGTGATCATTGCCTGTGTATGGATTACCGATAAGTGCATAAAGGAGCGCGTTCTTGGCATTAGTTATTTATATATTCCTGTAAAGCGGCGGGGATGCGAGAGAGACGCCACAGTGGCGAGGATCGCCCGCTCTGAACCGGAGGAGTCACCGGCAGATGATGTCCCAATGTGAGAGTGCTTCCAGAGGAGACGAAGGAGAGGACGAAGGAGGATGAAGAAGGGGGGAGAGGGATCGAGAGAGGCAGAGGTGGAATATAATGAAGTTGAGTGGGAAAGGACTGTGCACCGTTTTCTCCAGCACCCTCCTCTTCGTGTGCGCCCTGAGCGAAGTTGTCGTTGGATTAAGATGCGTCTCGTTGGGATCTACGGTGAGAGCGCATTTCCACCTCGGCGCCGCGGCCGGGGCTTTCTACTCCGGGCTACTTGTGGGAATCGGGCAGGTCCTGCTGGGCACCGCGATGCTCTGTTGCCTAAAGAAGCCCGGCTGCAGGAATTTCTTTCTCCTCGGTGTTGTGGTCTTCTTGTTGGGTGTCCTCACCGCCTTCTCCGGCGCGGTGGTGGACGGGGACACGGCTTCTCTGGTGGAGAGGAAATATTCCCATTACTGCTTCCACTCTGTGGTTGTGAACCCTGCCTGCGAGCAGCTGAGGGATTACCAGCGGAGTCTGGTCATCTCCACTGTTCTCAGCACCTTGGAGTGCCTCCTCGGGCTCATCAACCTGGTGGTCATCAAAAGGTACAAAACAGCGCAGTTCTCTAGGAGCCGCCAGTCTCAGAGGCAGCGCGCCGGCGCGATCATCCTCAGCGAGGAGCAGGACTGCTCCTCGGCGGATTTCCAGCCGGTGTCTTACATCAATTTGGGTGTTTTTAATGTGTTTGACGAGACAGGTGCAGAAGTGCAGTGCGGGGGACACCCGTCAATCGAGCTGCCGGGATACTCGCCCACGGACCCGGAGCTCAATCATTGCTTCCCTTTCTCCTACCCGCTCCCCAGTGAACTGCCGCCCGCATACGAAGACATTTTCCCCGCTGAGGCATGCAACACATAGCCGCTCTGGAGCAGCGCTTTCCCTCTGCTGTGACAATCAGTGACTTTGTGCTTAAACAATCCCCCCTCTTCCAACACCCTCCCAACAAAAAGCAGTAAGTTACACAGGAGGGCGACAGCAGTGGATTTGAATTCACATGATTCCTTCTCATTCTGATGTTTTCTTACATCTGCCCGGTAGCTCTATATTGTACATCACCAGTCAGACTGATGTAGGCTAAATGAACAGATCAAAGTGATACAGGCCCAGACAGCGCAGACAGATCAAGGCCCATAAACGCAACAGCTTGCTAGCATAACAAAAGCAGAGTTTGTGTTTTGAATGTTTGCTGTTAACATTTTTACTTGTGAATAAAAAGTGTATTTAACCTCATCTGACGTCATGGAGCTGCTGCCAGTAGAGCTGCTGGGAATCCTGTTGATGCTGTGGTCAGTCCTAACTTCATTTTCAAGGCTTCAGCCAGCTTCTTCTCCTGTAACCTTTCTGTTTTATAATCATCAAGAGCCGTGCAGTTTACTGTATGAGCAGTTGTTTTCTAATAATTATCATCTGGAAAAATACCAGGAACACATTATCATAATGTTCTAATGTCGGCTCAGCATCTCACAATCAGTGTCCACTTTAAAGGGGCACTGTAATGATTTATTGTCATAAAAGTTGGGGGACTCAAAGGAGCCAAATTAAAGAAAAAAAATTGAGGTAGCAGAGGCCAAAATGTCCTGATTTTAGAGTCAAGCTCGTACATTTCCCATAACATTTGTCATGAAGCCATCCCTGTCTGGTAAACATCTTTAAAACTCCAAACCCTCACAGTAACACAGGCGTTCTGTTATAAATGTGTAGCCTCTAAGCCTGAGATAACCCTTATGACATCACTGTCCTGACATGGATTTCGGAGAGGGATGGGGGACATGTGCATTTGGTCCCACCATTAAAAACATGACAGCAGCAGGGGACTTTAATTTGGACAGAATTAAATACATTTACACTATAAATGGATGCAGAAATCGGTGCATAAAAAATCGCCAGAATGCAGAAAATCAAGTGTTTGATGCTCCAGATTTCCTGGCAGACAACCTCCCATTTCATATGTGTCCTCCTCAGTGTTGAAACTAAGCCTAAACCCTTGTGCCAAACCCACAGAGGACACTATTATATACCTGTTTTCACAGGTGAGCAGTGTATCTGATGACAAGTAAACACGTTGTGTAAAATTGGCTGAGAGCACTTTAAGATTCAGGCGAAATTACAGATCAAAGATAGGCACGTGAAACTGGTAGGACTGATATAACTGCTATCAATGATAATGAGTATGTGGGAGGAAGCAGAGGGACAGTTTGAGCCTGAATGCACTGTAAGTCATTTGCTTTAAAGTAGCAGCAGGGGTAATGATAGAAAATCCCTCATTTTGGGGGCCTTTAAATGCACCCCCACAGATGTAGCAGGCTGTCCGGATATGATAGAGGCAGAAGGTGGTCCTGCACCGTTTCCAATTTAAAAGATTGGAAACTGAGCAGCGCTGCTTCCTGTATTGTTCCATTTGATGTGACTTGAAATAATTTATTAACTCCGCCGCACACAAATAACCACATCAGCTCTCAGCACGGATCCTCCGGGGACCATCAAAACATTTTCAACCTCACTGTTGCTAATTTCACCTAACAGCTAGAACAGTGACAGGGAAAAAAATGGTTGAATTGGCTGTCATCATTATATACCCACCTTTAGACAACACTTCTCTGTGCTAAATCAACTCGAAATGGTCCCTTTCCCTTCAGATTAAAGCCCTCAAATGAGCATCTGTGGCCAAATGTCTGTTCAGGGGCACTTTGAGAGAGAAACTTTAAGAAGTACTGTACCAGCTCAGTGTAATAATCCTCCTCTTATCCTTTTCAAACCGTGAGATGATGCTTTCCACTCTCTCATTCTACTTAAGACGGGCTTTAAGTGCCAGAGCTGAATACAGGATGGATAAAAAAAAAAGCTCTTCTCTTTCTTCTAAAATTTCATGCCAGTAAAAAAATATAACCTAAGATTAAGTGAGCAGCTGACAAGAGAACAAAAGAGGTCTGCAGGGAGCCGATGTCCTAAAAGTTTCATGGAGGGGTGTCCAAAGAAACACGCAAACAAAGCTGATGGTAAGAGCTCTGTCCCCTGACATAGAAGCAGCAGAGAAAACAAGACTTTCAGACCCTTTCAAACAGATAAGGTGTGTGCCCTCGCCAGCAGCAACTCTTGAACCTGCAGCGCAGAAGCCCAGGTCAGCAGTATCACACCAAGCTTTATGAGTTAGCTGGTCTGAATGTTTCAGGTGCTCTGTTGTGTTTGTTTATTTATTTTTATTATGCTTGAAAATCTACATGCTTCAGCAGGGCAGTAGAAAATAATTACCTGTACCTTTAGAGAAAATATCTGAGAGTGTTTTCTGCCTTCTATCTTAACTCTTAACACCTTGAAATAAAATGTCAGGTTTTATAAAGCTCATAGTTCAGGGAGATGGTGAAATGAAGCAGTGTTGCTCCTACTGGACTTTTTTGCTCCCCCAAAATGGTCCGACATTCAATAACTGATTTAAAAATAAGACGGCAAGTAGCTGAGATAAATAGGCATCATGTAGTTGTACTCGACGGCCTATGAATGGGATCTTTAAGAGACGTAATGTGGTATAAATAAACATACATTTAGATGGTGGTATAAACCATAGATCGATCTCTAGTCTGCGATTGTGCAACTCACTGGAGCTTCAGTATTGGCTTTGTTTGCATTGGATGTTATTGGACTGATGATATTTAAAATTTCCATTTCCCAGTTAATTGTTTAGTTAAGCTACGCAAAGAGAACAATTTTGTGTATTTCCAGGATGCACAGGATCTATTTACATATGGAGTAATTGAAAAGTTGTTCAGAATATTTTCCAACTGCAAGTCAAACTGTGCACAAACATCATCACTGTAGATAAATTGCTGATTATATCTTCAAGAGACTCATGCAGATGCCCAGACTAACATTTTCTGACATTTGCTGCTAAAATCTATTGCATTGACAACACGGGGAGGGTTTTTTTTTTTTTTTCTCTGACAGATTTTACTCCAAAGAAACTGAATGATTTAGAGGAGACTAAGCAGCGTTTATGCTCCTATTAGGATCACTGTTCAAAGCAGTAAAACATTCAATTTCACAGCACTATAACGTTTAATTATGCCAATTACGCCACTTTTAACATCACACTGTAGTTAGTGCCATCACAACAGACTGAGTCACATAGTTTGGAAGCCATCTATGTTAAACAATCCAGTTTTCTATGGCACTTCAATTATTTGGGACATTTTGAGAACAGTCAAGGGTTGTGTGCAAGCACATCAATCATTTGTTGAGAATTACTTATCACATGAAGAACTGATTAAATGTGAGCAAACAAAAATCAATCCTGTATTCAATCATCAGATATGATTTTGTTGGACGGAGTGTACTGCATCTTAAGAGATGCTCTAAGAGGTGGTTCATGTTAATTAGTATTTACTTAAGTACTTTACTTGAGTCCCTACAATTCGTGCCACTTAATACTTCTACTAGGCTACAATTCAGAAGGAAATATTGTACTTTTTACGCCACTATATTTGTTTTACAACTATAATCTTTAGTTATTTGACAGATTAAGATTATATATACAAAATGTTTGATGAGCTTATGAGAATATAATGCATTGTTATAGAGTAAACTATAACAATCGTATATAAAATAATTACAATTAGCTTTACTTTGACAAAATATTACAGTAAAAGTACGCTTCCACATGAACACATCATTAACTAGAAAATCCATTTCTGTCCAGACTCATACGTAGCCATGACAGCTGGCAGTGCTTCAAAGGAGTGGATGTTGCTGAAGCTACTATTCTTAAACATAGATGCCTCACACACACCTTCAACCCGGCAGCACAGATCTATACAATCAGAGTTTTAAGACAGACACTCAAGATTAGAGTCACCATTGCAGTATCTGACCAAATGTCTCCTCCTCTGTTCCTGAAATATAATGTTGAATAATGGCCAGAAAAGTGTTTTTGCAGAGCATTATGATGATGTCACATTTGTGTTGACCTTTTGGACATAAAATGTCATCATGTCATCATTTTATCTCATTAGACATTTTGTCATAATTAGTGTGTGAATTCCTAAGTTATGGCCAAAAACATGTTTTGTGAGGTCACAGACCTTTGACCACTAAAATCTAATCAGTTCGTGCTTTAGTCCAAGTGGACGTTTGTGCCAATTTTAAATAAATTCCCTCAAGGTGTTCTTGAGATATCACGTTCACGAGAATAGGATGGACAGACAACCTGACAACATAATGCCTCTGGCCACAGCTAACGTCAGTGTGGAGACATAACAATAATCCAGTGATAGACTATGATAGCAGTATGATAGATAAACACTCACAGGATAGAGATGCATAGAGCACTTTTAATTTTGATACTTTAAGTAGCCTGAGTTTTGCTTTTATACTTGCTATTTTTACTTGAAAGTTCCACTAATATTATTATTATTATTATTAATATATTCAGCCCATGAGTCAGCTATAACCTGTGAACATTTGACTCAACTCAGGACTCTACACTTAAGTTTTGCTGGTCACTTCTACTACTAAACCAAAAAAGCAGTTTTGGTGCCCACCTGGTGCGTACGCAGAAAAAAGTTTTTAGCTTTCAGGTTTACTTCTGAGGAATGCAGCCCACGCAGTAGTACTTCACCTGCTGGATCACCACACAAGTTCCCGCTCTGCTTGTAGACTTTACATTGTGATGACATAACAGATGTTTAATCACTTTTCTCAGCTTGAGGAAAGTTTTACAAATTAAAACCCCCATGGACCAAAAAAATCATAATAGAGTCATAATTGCTGGAGCTGAGCTGTGTTCCCGGGTGCCTGGGGGCCACGGCCACCCTGATATAATCCCTGGCCCCCCTCTGACCGCCCCTGGTGAAAATAATGAAAAGTAATCGGAGGCCTCTATGTAGTGTTTTTAAACTTGAGAGGGCTTGTTCTCAGAATTTTTTTGTTCCTTATAGTCAAAGTACTCCTTCAAATTAAAGCTATTTATTTGTCTATTTTACAGAAAAAAACAAGCAGCCTGTTTGAAGAGCAATGAATTGAATAACATGTATACAGACACATAACAGTCAGAGCACTCATCATAGATTTAACCATTTATTGTAACAAATGGAAATACAGTTATGTTTGACGCTGAGGGCTCCGTTCTTGAGGTGCTCACTGGATTAGGCATGCAGCATGCTATGCCAACAATGCAGAAAACCCCCGCGTATACAAGAGTGGGCCCAAGCAAGGCATTAAATACCATATTGACCCTAGAGCCATGTTGGGACTTTTTGCCAGCAGCAACAGCAGCTGTGTGTGGCAGCATTGGTGTAGCAGGGATCAGTGAGTAGGAAGCCATGTTTAAATGGACCACCTTGTGTGGGAATGGGCTGTGACTGGTGTGTCACTGATAAGAAACAATGATCCAATCAGCAGCTGGCTGTGCAGCTAATCACAGCTGGGGCATGTGACTTCTGTGTCCTGCATGAACTAACGGCAAGCTTCATAAAACAGGATTGTTGTGGAACTGAAAATGTTAACTGTGCCTGTGTTAGTATATCAGGTAATTAGTAAGATTAATTGTATTAAACAAAACCAAAGATCTTATAATGTCAGTCTGCAACTAGCCTACACAGGCTATTATACAAGCATAACTGAATTCCTGAAATTCACTTATGGCTTTTAGTTTTGGTGTGCCATCTAAACATTTTCAGTGGCACCCCTACGAGCAAGTTCCAGGTACGCCACTGCTGTGATGAAATATCAGCTCCATCAGACATAATTATGAAATGACAAAGTGCTTCAACCTCACAAATAAAAGAGAGAGATTAACTTTCTAAAAGTCACCACAGTGGGAGCAGTTTAAAACCTGCCGTCTATCGTGACGGATGCATCTCCGCTCTGTGCTCGTTAACAAATGTCACCTGCCTGTTCACTGGAAAGAAAATATAAGGTTACTCAATAAATCTAATCTGTATTTATCCAGTGAAGCTGACTGAGCCCAGAGCCTATTTTTCCAGCAATTCACATTCAGGTTCACACAGTAGCCTACAGTTTGTCTTCTGGTGGCCATCAGGTTGATACATGAGAGGAGTCAGGGGTTAAGTGGCTTGCTAAGTGCCACCTTTTCATTGGAAGTGACCTGGTGACCTCTCCAGTCACACGCCTGCTTCCATGAGGAAATCAAACTTACAAATACACTTATGCGATGTCAAAACTGCTTTAAAATGCCACTGTGTGTCTGTAAGTGATTACCTCCATTAATGTATGAACTGTGCCTCTGAAGATAACTCATGATATCCTCTCTGCCATACGAAGAAACCCTGCTGCTTCAGAGGTATAATGATGAGTAATTGCACATTTAAAAAAAAGCAAAGACATGTCAGGTTGTTATGTAGGGCAGTCTATTATCTTAAGATCTGTGTTTCTGCGGTCTGGGGCTTTTTTTTCCTGGTGGCTGATCCTTTGTTGGATAGCAGTGCTGCATTAGTGTAATGACAGCCTCCGGCTCTGGTCACACAAAGTAAAAACCGCTGACTTGCATCTTTAAGTTCCTCACTCTGAGGAATATAAGGGAGGGTTTCTGCACAAGTGATTACACTGCAGATATTTGGATGAATGATGTACGTGGACAGGAGCGTGCAGCCGGGGCGAGCTGACGGAGCCCCGAGGCGTGGAAGGGAGATCAAAAATGTCTTTGGCGCTACTTGAGACTGAGTGAGACAATTAGCTCATTAACAAGTGTAATAACTTTTTAAACGCTGTAGATCCGATTTTGTAGCCGCTCACACAGAGAAAATAATAGTTGTGCCGCTGCAGGCACAAAGAGCTCACGCTGACATATCTCGCATTACATTGTTTTTCTCCATCTGCATACTTGTCCGAATGTATGTCAAGGACAAAACTGCCGACCATACTTATGGAAAAAAAAATCAATACCCCCTAAAAGCCTTTCATTAGACACATATCCATTTGTCTGTGTGCAGCTGCCAGAGAAAGTTGTGCCTGGAAAAGCTCCAGTGGCTTTTAAAAGCCAACACTGGGCCTTTCCTGACAAAAATGTGGTTCATTACCTATGTGTGAGCTTCCAAGCCATTAGACTCGCTTGTGCCAATTTCTTTTTTGTGCTCTTCGAATAGTTTTGAAAGATTCTGATTTTCATTTTTCCTCTGCAGAAGCAACAGTGTTAGAGCTGTTGTTATGACTGAATGCACAACAAGCAAAAAGCAACCAAAGAAAGGTGCTGGTGCAGGGCTTCAACATTGTGTAGCAGCGGAACTGCGTGTGCACCGTGTATTCATGTTATTTGCAGATAGTTATGACTTTGATGTGCCGGAATCACAATCAAAAGCCACTTTATGCTTTAGATTCAGCTGACAAGGGAGCTTTAATATTCACTGATCACACTGCTCCTGTATGCTTTGAAACTACGGTGTCCCCGTCTGCACTTTGTGGTAGGTGTCATACAGCTCAGATGCATTCACTGTAGCTGTGTGCGTCACTGCAAAGCTACAGTACAAAGTATACACTAAAGTTTAGATTGTTTCAAACGTGATGACACAAATACTGATGTTAAAGTGTCAGGTGTCAAAGATGTTAGACAAAATACAAGCTTTTCTTTTCAGGACTTATCACACAGGCTGTGTCCCAAATTCCATACTTACACGTTATTAAGTATGTTAAAACAGTATGTGAGATTTTTTTAGTATGTCTGAAACTGTAGAATGAAACAAATCCTATATGGAGTGCATACGTTTTCCAGTGAAATCTCACACTATGCAAACACAATGCAGTGTGGTAGATGACAATGTTCCTACCAGATGACCACTATGGCTCTGTAACATCAATGATGCTTCAGTTTAAGTATTCAAGTATGTAAGACGTGTAAGATTTTACTTTGCTAGGTGTAATATAGATTTAAAATTAATTTTAAACTACTGGTAGAACTAAGGTTGACACGGGTTACCATGGTTACACATCTTCAACTGGTACAGAGGCTCTCAGGAAGTGACGTGGTAACTACAGATCTGTGCATCCGAAAAGATACATGCTACTGTTTAGTCATATAAAGTATGTTCAACAATAGCACACATATGGGATATGTGGTGTACAGTATGCGATTTCAGACGCAGTGCAAGTCTTCATCAGAGGATGGAATTATCTCAGTTGTCATGGAGACGGATCTGTTGACAAAAACACATTAGGCCCCGCCTACACGTATACATTTTGAAAATTGATATTTTCCTCCATGTTATGGCCTTCTGTGCACTTGCAAACTTGTAGGTCACTACAGAGGTTTCTAAAATGCCTTCTAAGGTTTAACTCTAGTGTGGACGTGTAAAATGGAGCATTTGGAAAATGATGACATCATCTTCTCACTTGTGCATGACCACTGTTACTTTGTGTAATTAGCATGCACCAGAAGCAACAACAACAATGGTGGACTACCGGTTTGTTTACATTTAGCTAGCACTGCTTGGTCTAATGACTACTTTACACTTAAACTTAGTATTGCTGCACCACTTCATAGACAAACAGAAGCATCTGCTGCACCCAGGGTTATTTAGTCCGCCTCAGCATCTGCGGTTAAAAGTCCGCAAGAAACAACAATTTCGGACTGGAAAGAAAACTTGAGCATCATCATTGAGCTCCTTCATCCTCATATCGTAGGGGAATTAACTAAGATGTGATCTCCATTAGATATTTTGAAAAAGGTAATGTTAGCCTGTACACTTTACTACCTTTGTGAAGAGGGGAGACTGTGGAAGACAGCTAACTCCAGCGAGCATGTGGAGTTGTTTTTGTGTTCTCATGTGGACAACAGAGATATTTTGTAAAATGGAGGGATAAATATCTTTTTTCAAAAATATCTGTATACATGTAAACAAGACTTAGTAACTGTTTAGATTTTAAGACTTCAACTAACAATTGTTCTTATATTGGATTAACCTGACAACTGACCCTTCTATAAGTCCCAACTCCAGATGCAGACTGGCCAATCATAACGTAGCATCGGGCCAGCTCAGACTAGGGTCCGACAACAACACAGCTGTGCTCCATTGACTCTAATGCAGTTGTTTCAGATTTCCTTCATTTTCAGGCTGGTTTTGTGGATTTGTAGCTAAATGTTGTGTCTGGGGCACGTTGTGTATTAATGACACTCGTTACCTGGACAAGTTGGAAAAGGATATATGCTTCTTCCCTGTTTCAAAACAAAATTCAACACAGCTGGTTCAGTATCAGTGAAGTTCTCTTTATATCCATTGTCTTCTGTGGCGATCAGCAGTGATGTGGTGGTTCACTTTTACACTGTGATCTGTAGCCTAGGGTTCGGCCTATAGTCAGTTTGACATCCTGGATATATCCTTCAAACACAGACTGTAGACCCCTCTGTCTGCTTCTCTCTGGAATCACTGTTTCATTTTTCTAAAAATATGATAATGTTTCTTCAGGGAGTGCAGTTAGTTACAGTGTGGGCTCCATGCTGACAGCTTCATCACAAAGGGGCGGGGCTTAGCAAAAGGTCAATTGCTTTCGCAGTTAATCAATGAACCATTTTGTCTAAAAAATTGATAATAAACACTGAAAAATGCAGAAAACAACTTCCTAAAGCTGAGGCTGACATCTTCAAATGTCTCTTATTCCCGACCAACATTCCCAAACCCAAAGACAGAGAAACAGAGAAACAGATCCTCACACTGGAGAACCTAGAACCAGAGAATGTTTGGCATTTTTGCACTGAAACATTGATCTAAATAATAAATCAATTATCAAAAAGACTGCCAACTAATTTTCTGTGTATCAACTAATCAATTGTTTTTGTCACTTCTAATGACTTGATGCACTTTGAGGACTTTTAGGACAACGTAATTTGAACTTGAGGTCCACTTACCTGCTTTGTCTGGAACTTTACACAGTACCACGTGGTCTTTACCAGCTGATGACGACTGCGTGACAGGATTAACAACACAGACGATCCATCTACATGACAACTGAGAAAATTCAGTCCACAAACAAATACCACGTGATTATATGGCTAAACTATTATTTCCAAAGTCAATAAGGACCTTTAATGTTTAAGTCAAAGACAGTTTACTTTGGACCAAACATGGCAACAAGTACAGTTTTTCAAATTGAGTGCACAAGTTGATGCTGCAGGAGGTTGATAAGGTTGTTGATCAGTACCAGTGAGGCAGTGATTACAGACAGGTGTTGAGATCTTTGGCTATTTTCCATCCAATAGTTTATATTCCTACCTACAGGAAATTCTGTTTTAAACATGTGACTTCATGGTTTATATAAGTTACAAGCTAAAGGACAAAAGACTTAATCCAGAATGAGAAAAAAGTTCCATTGACCTTCTACTGGTTGTCCAAAAGTGGTCAATGAAGGTCACAGTCTTTAAAAGACCAACCGACTCCCCCATCACCGACCTGCAGCTGGATTTGTGGATTACAATCGACTCATCTCACAAGGCGGCCCGCTGAATTAATAACTAATGAATGCTTTTCCTCGCTGTTGATATTTAATTATCTTTTATACTCTGAATGAACCAAACTCTCTGCACCAGATGTCTGTTTGTTCCATCTGTCTGCCAACAAATGAGCACGGAGAGGCATTATACAGTAGCTAACTCCTGGCAAGTTTGTTCATCCACTCCTTAATACTGAAAATTATAATGTTAATGGAATTGCTGAGTGCCACATTTCTCACCCAAAACTTCTCCATGAGAGACACTGCTGTATTATTCTGAGTATGGAGTCATTATGTAAGGCCCAGAGAGTGTTGGCAACACAGCCTGACATTTCAGGTGGAGTAAAAAATGAAAAACACTCCGGTTTTCAGGTCAGAATCACTTCCACATTTCCGCTGTGACTTGGACACACTATCTAATGTATTTATCAATAAAAATGTAAAATGTAGTTCACGACGGGTTAACAAGCTCCACTGCTGTGCAAGTCAAGCCAGTAGTAATTTTATGCAAACAGCAAGTGTTCCCCTTCAGGCTTCTTAACAACTGAGCAGAGTTTTAGTGAGCTGGATTCCTCTCAGTTGCTTGGAACAGAAAGTGTGGTGGAGATGCAGTGAGGGGAGAAGGGGAACCCTGGCAGCGTCTGCAGCCACAGAGTGAGTCGTGCGTCAATCAATAGCTCCTGCAGTGGCTGTGTTTTCAGAGGGAGCCAGCTCTAAACTTGCAATAACCTCTTTGGCTTGCTGCCATCTGCCACTTAGCACACAACTCCTGGAGCATCAAAAGAGCGAAGCGGTGCAGCTGAGGTAAGGTCGCTTTCACAGGGAAAGCTCCAACTCCAAAGGCACACATTTAGTTCTCCAGCTGCTCTATTCCTGTAATTAGTTCTATATGTTCTGCTGGACCAGCAGCCAGAGTCAGTCTTACTTCACACAGAAGGGAAATGAGCAGCGCATACAAATCCACATTTGAGTGATAAATGTACATCCAATGTTCACTCACCCTTTAGCTAACTTTCTCTGTCAGCTGTTTGGTGCTGGCAGGTAGTGTGTGCTGTGGGTTTATCAGAGCTGTTTCACTGAGAACAGCTGTGTCTGGGAACAACACTGATGAGAACAGTGAGACTGAGCTAAAAACCGTAAAGTTGCAGGCTTTAAAAACCAAAATGAGTTAAAAGACCCTGCAGAATTGGGAAAAGCCAGTTGAGAAGTCTCTGTAGGTTCATTAATATAAGCAACTTCTTTCATTTTGACATGTAGTCATTTATCTTTTAAGATAAAGATACTGATTATAGCAGCTTTAAAGAAGCTGTATGCGACATTCAGAGCATATCTATGATTCAGTCTGAGCCAGGACTGCCTGCGCATGGTTCCCAGCATGGAGGTGGCTGAGCAGCCTAGCAGCTGAAAGCACAAACAATGCTATTAACAGTGCTGACAGAGCTAACTGGTCCCTACAGCATGTTGCAACAATTAATACAAATTCTGCTAATCCCTGTGCATTCTGTGTGACTGGGCAATTTTGGCCCATCACCGCAACTTTGCTGCAAATTTGACTATTTAAAACAAGTTAAAGAAAAATAACACTGCCCACAACTCCAAAAAGTGCACGGCTGTGGCAAAGATCCCAGAACAAACACAACACCAGCACTCACAGACAAATTAACTAATTAAGATAAACTAGATAAATCAAATTAACAGGCGTATTTCAGCTATAAAGCTTTCGCTTCATGAGGGATTAAAGCTGATGATGGCTTTGTAGCTAAAGCGCATCTGTTTCTGTTTATTGTGCCTACATTAAATAAGACTAGTTAAGACTATTTTCATTGTAGAGCTGCATGCAGGTTATTAGCAGCAGTACTGCTGCGGGAGTGTGAGCTCCACGCCTGGGACAGAGTCACACACACAGTGACAGGGCTAACTGTTAGCATCACAGGGCTAATGTTTCTTAACAGTTATTAATGTGTTTAATGACAGAGTCAGAGACCTGGGACTGTTTAATGTCTCAGTGTTGGATGTTAGCCACTGCTGCTGTGCCTACTCCCCATAACAAGTAGATTCTGATTCGATGGGAAACACTGAATGCTCATGATAACAGGCTCTGACTATGAGACAGCATTGCAACTGTTTTTATAAATTTCACTTGCTTCCTTGACAATGCCATTCTGCCACAGGTTAGCAGTGGTAGCAGCCGTATGAGTGCAGCTCAAAGCACTGATGATTAGCTAGCCAGTGGGATATACACAGGACTCACATGAACTAAGCCCCGTTTCCACCAACCACTTTCAGTACAGTACTGTTGGAACTGAAAGTAACCCTTCAGACGTGGTACCTAGACCCTTGGTTTGTTTAGAATTTCCACTGTAAACAGTACCCTTAAATGTGGGTGGGGTTGTTGTCACTAATCGCTCCATGCAGCACTCACTGTACATCCTCGTCAATGGCACATTTGCACTTCGTTTATTGTCTGCAGAACGAGGTTGCATGCAGATGTTTTCAAAACAGAATAGAACAGACTGCAGTGAGAGTCTCTCTTGATATTTAAAAATAGCGGGTTTATGCATTTAGTCCTTCTCAGGCAAGTGCAGCCGGCTGGAGCCCACAGGAACAATGCTCTGCGATGCTTTTTTTTTCTCTGAGTGAGAAGTAGACTACAGGCAGTTTGCATAATCAGTTTGAAATTAATATAAATATTTTTAAATGGTTGAAGATCCACTCATTACTAACAGTGTGTGCCGTATAAAAACGAATGGAACAGTAAAGTTGTCACAGTGAAACTGAAGGTGTGCTGATGGAGTCATGTCATCAACTCATACATTAAAGGAGAAGTCCAGTATTTTGCACTCTGAGCCCCATTCCTGGTTGTTTATGATGAAATAGAGTGGTTAAGACCAAAATCTTGACGACTGCTCCTTCTCTGAGAATTTGAGAGAATTTGTCTTTCCCCTGCCTGGCTTAACAATGCTGTCTATGGCCATGTGTAAATCTGTCCTAAAACCACCTTAAACGTTCTTTTTTAAAGCCATGAAACTCACCGAGTGGTCAGTGGTGTTTGTTGATGTTCCAACATAAAAATCGTAGCAAACTGTGGTTTCCATGATGATTTATTTGACATTTTGTCCATGCATTGATTTCCTATAGGAAGCCTCATTGTCCGTTGGTAGTAATCCGCCACCGGAAACGGAAAGGGGGTTGTTTACGACAAGGTTGTAGTCATTGTAGTCTTTTAGCTCAGCGAAAGTGCCGGCTCAACAGTGCTGTGTGCGCTCCTCCTCTTCGGAGGAATTCTCCCGCAATTGCTGACCGCACAAAACTTGCCCATTATTACTCACTTGTAAACAACCTTCGCAGTACGATGCCTTTGAACACAACGCCAGCCTTCTTCTTCTGCTTCTTTCTGTCTCCCATTACATTGTAATGGTTTCCTGCTGGTTGGCGACACTCACATAAAGGAGCATTATCGCCATCAAGTGGGCTGGAGTGTATAACACTTCAGGGTCAAACGAACGATCAAGCGGAAGTTTACACACGGGTGTGAGGCAGCTGAAAAAATAGTTCCACAATCAAGATGAATAGTGAAAACACGGATGGAAACCACAGTTTGCTACGATTTTTATGTCAGAACATCAAGGAACACCTCTGACCACTCGCTGAGTTTCATGGATTTGAAAACAAACGTTTAAGGTGGTTTTAGGACAGATTTACACATGGCCATAGACAGCATTGTTAAGCCAGGCAGGGGAAAGACAAATTCTCTCAAATTCTCAGAGAAGGAGCAATCGTCAAGATTTTGGTCTTAACCACTCTATTTCATCATAAACAACCAGGAATGGGGCTCAAAGTGCAAAATACTGGACTTCTCCTTTACATAACATTACAAGTAAACGCTCCACCTTAAATGTTTCCAGCAGTCAGCCCAGTGAGCCCGGTTTTTTTTTCTCTGACTACAGCTGCTGCAAGACGCAGCAAAACATCTTTTATGTTTACAGTTGTGTTTATTGATGTAAAACTTGCCGCGGCATAAACAGTGGTTACAAAACCAGCCACAGCTTAGCCCTGAACAGAGTGACCGTCCGCTATTGACCAGTCAGTGGACTGCAGTGTTCACAGCTCCACCTTTTAGTACCAGATCTGTGTGCCAGGTACCCCAAGAGATGGGAACTAAAATTGGTACCATCCACAACTTTTCACTGTGGAAACGGAAAAATGCGTACCAAACTCACCTGTACCGTACTGCTTGGTGGAAATGGGGCTTCACATGCACACATGACCAGACCAGCTGCCAAAACAGAGAACAGAGGAGCTGAAATTATAGCACACACAGAGGGAGTGTGACTTCATTCTCTGCTCAGGACGCCATTACTCCACTATATCTTTGCATAGCAAACAGTGTTTGCTGCTCTGATGATGCTCTACATGTAATATACAGCACCTTTAAACTAAGCGTACCACAGATGTATTATTGAGATCAAACGCAGTAGGCCTTAAAAGTCCTCCTATGATTTGTAGTCTAGAACAGTGAAGCTTTGAAAACGATTTACAATTCAGTAGGGGCGACTGGATTTAATGGATGACATGATGAAAGCTCTGTTATGAAACCAACCAAAACATCAGCAAGAATGAGGATATGTCTCACATACAGCTCTACTGGGATGTATTAAAAAAGAATTGTATCAAGAACAAAGGGGGCAAAAATGCTTGTTTAAAGAAATTCCCACAATGTGAAACCACAGCACCAGCTGTGAAACCAACTCCTGCATACAGACTGGACACTTTCTTTCCCCGGAGTGGCCTGGGGTAAAAACTGTGCCAGATGTGGGGGTTCTCATGAGCCCCCAGCTGAGAGCTGCTGTGCTGGAGTTCGCCCAGAAAACTAAGAGTGTCATAGCAGTGTGACTGCAGGTCTCAGAGAGGAATGCTCACACTAGTCTGTGCCTACATGCATGTGTCCTCTAACAGCTCAGAGTTGCTGGCCTTTCTGAAGTCACTGGGCCGGGTCCTTCAGAGGGAGCTGCCTGAGGGCGTCACATTCTGCTGGGGGACTTAAGTGGTCACTTGGGCAACAACCCTGAGTGGGAGTGCTTGATCTGAACCAGAGCACTTAGAGACCTTAGTGATAGCCATAAAGTGCATAACAACCACTATGTTTTAGCATTTCTGATACCAGAAAACCTGAAGTAAGGCCAAAAAAATCAGAGTGGGCTGTGTTTAAAGCCTCCACTGCTGAGGCGGCTACTCAGTGCTGTGGCCAGAAGGTCTTGTGTGCCAGTTGTGATGGAAAACCCAAAAAGCCTCTGGTGGAGGGGCCTTTTAGGCTTAGTCAGCCCAATAAACTCTTGGATCTGCTGAGTGGCATTGGCAGGCCAAAAGAACTGCAGCCTCTGTGGTCATGGAAGCAAAAACTACATGTGTTGGATGAGCCTGGTGAGTCCACTGACGATTGCTTTTGGCTTATCTCAGTTCAGGCAAACTGTCAGACGCCTCGGGAAGCAGAGTTGTGCTCGGACTTGTCTGTGGAGAGTCAGGTGTGTAAGGTTTGGTGACACCATGGATGTATAAAGGGAACTGGAAACCGTGTGGGAGATGGAGCCCTGTAGTTTCCTATGAAAGTTGCTCAGCGGCACCTGAAGCCAAAAAAGCTCGATTTCCGTGGTATGAAATTAATTGGATTGATCTTCTGCATAATGGGGCTCATAAAGCAAGTGTACTGGAGAGTTAGGGTGGCCAAGCAACTAACTTCAGGTTTAGCCCTCTGCTAACTTGAGTGGGGATAAAATCATTTAATTGAGCAGCTCCTCTAGATTTCTGGAATGTTATTGGACTGAATGGATCAAATCCTGATAATGAAAAGGGTAATTTCAAGGGTGTTGTGATACTCAAACAAAAAGCATCCACTGATTTTCAGACATCTCTTTCCCAATGTAAGCCTATGGAAAAAGTCTATTTTGGGCCCCACAAGTTGTAATTCCACATTTGGCCACTATGCAAAATTAGTTTCAAAGCCCAGTGCTGTCCCTGGACGCTTGGGTTACACATGGCTGCACCTCTACAGGGACAAGAACCAGTGGAAGAAGTTTGGGCTCCTGATCATGATTCCTCCTGGACATGTGAAATGGTGAAAAGGCCCTGAAGGCAGATCCAGAACCTATAAGAGGGATTACATAGTCCCTTTTTAGCCCTTATAGCCTCAGGATCCCCCAGAAGAGGTGGAGGACATGACGGGAAGAGGGTCGCCATCATGACTTGAACTTTATGTCAGTTCTGAGGGCGGTAAATAGACTAAAATAATGAGAGTGAAAACAGCACAATAAACTTCAAAATTTGTTCTAAAAAATAAAATAAAAAATATAAATGCAATCAGGTAGTTGCTTTAGTGTGGAGCCCCTAAAGTCCTTAAGGTGGTGTTTTTTATTTTGTGTGCACAGGTTAATTACCTTGCAGAAACAAGTTAATTATCTTGTTCACATGGGTTGTTATCTTGTTTGCACAAGATGGATAATAACTTGTGCACACAGGATTAAAAAAAAATATCACCTTCCGGGACTTTAAAGGCTCTGTACTTCTGTAAGATCTACATTAAATACTGAACATTATGAAGATAGTGTTTATTTCTGTTTAAAATAAACTGAAACTGAGCGTTTTGAATTTATGGATGCTAGCAATTAATCTAGATTTGTGGACGTTTTTGGTTTTGAATAAACATTTTCCCATTAAAAACTAATTGAATTCGTCTGTTTGTTCGCAACACTTGTGATTTCAGGGCAATAATACATCTTAAGAGCATCATCACTCTGGAGGTTTTAAGAGAGACTCCCACTCAGAAGTGAGCACAGCATGAAATGTGTGGTCCCTTTAAAGATGGCATCGCAGTCCAGCTCCTGAAGGCATGAAATAATTATTTAGTGGGTGGATAGCAGATAGAAGAATGATACTAAATTATCATCCTCCTACTACTACACCGTACGTGGAGATACGCAAGGTGCACTTTCACAGATGGTTTCGTGGCCAGTTTTACGAAGTCAGTAGGAAACTTTGACAGGAGGAACTCCAGTGAAAAGTGCCTCATATGTCATCCATCCTCCGGAGCAGACAGATGGCCTCCACCAAGGCTGCACCGAGCTGAAAGACAATTTAATGGGCAGCTAATCACTGATATTACAGAAAGACTGAGTATGAATTCTTAATAAAATGTCTGCTTAAAAAATGTTCAACTAAAATCAGGTTCTGAAAAGTTTCTCTTCAGAGTTGTTGCAGCTGATAAAATCACACAGAAACTAAAACTGTACAGAGTAGCAATTTATTTATTTCATTATTGAGAACATAAATAATGCAAGAATGAGTTTGATTTAAAAATGACTTTGGTAAATAGTCATCTGTCAGTTTCCATTATTTCACATTTGTTGCAGAGCAAAGAAAAACAAAGACCCCAAAATAACTCAGCTCAGTCAGAAGACAGAAATCACAAGTAGGTAAAAAGGAAATCACTTATTTCAACATCAGGGGCACAAACAGAGAGGTAAAAATACACACACACATATAAACAGGATGAACTGCAGTCACCATGAATGACATAAAAACAAGTGGGATGTTACAAGAATAAGCAAATATGCTAATTTTATGTATGAACAGAAAACTACATTAGAAGGGTTTATTATGACAATCTAACAGTCCGAAAATGATCTTATGAAGCAAAAAAATAGTTGAATGTGTGAACTAATTTCTATAAAGATGGAGATGGATATAAACGCAGAAAGCAGTCCACTTTTCTTGTGATGTATTTATGCATTGCTAACACGTGCTTAAATGCTTTCAACCATGTGGACACCACAATTATTCTGATCCATTTCATGGGCTGGTAGGTATTTGGATACAGAGGGATGATTTCACACAGAAAGTGTCGTCCCATCAGATTTGTGAGAAGCTGCTCTGAGGCCTCTTCTTGCACTGGTGCAGTCAGGTTTTACACACAGATCCATGAGGTTTTGGAAAAAGGAAAAAAAAATCCAATATATAGAAAACTCTAATAGAACTGTAGTCATGGAGATTTATTTTCCCTCTGTGAGCTGACTTCATGTGTTTAAGTAAAATTCCTTGACTTTAGTGTAAATAAAACCGCCCACCTAACAGATCATGGCCAATCTATAAAAGGTTACACGTTTATTGATCTAAATTCTGTCTTGTAGGCCTGTCACAGTCTTTCTGGTTTGTTTAGAATGAACAGACACTATAAATGGACAAAGAAAAATAAAACTGAGAAAGCCCCTTATAGACATCCAAACTTCATCAGCGGAAAATCCGAGGAATAACAAATCACATCGCTGGCTGCTGGCGGCAAATCTGCTGCCAGCACCAAGAAAAATGATCGCTGTAATGACATTATCAAACTTGGTGTCCCAAAGTACTTCAGGAGTTTCTAAAACTCCACAGAACTAAAGTGATGTCACAGGTTTTCATTTTAGTGCAAGGTAGCTGATGAGATGCAGAACGATGCTGCTCTATCAAACATAATTCATCTTCAGCGCTATAAAAACTCACACGGCTCTCCATAACACCAGCAGCATCCATTCTCACCTCTCAGAGCAGAGTATCTATCTCCATCTGAGAGTTTGTATTGCTGTTCATTTTTAATGATCCTAAATTGCAGCCAAAAATTACGAGACTGTCCCCCCCCCCAAACAAGACACCCCAAGTCATTTATACAAGCAGCTTACTGTGACCCATTTTTAAACGTTTATTCATAGGTAGCGACCTCTAGTGGCTGTAGTAATTATGATGAAAGCAAAGGAGGAAGTCAAGTGACGTAGAACAAATAGCGAAAATCCAAAATCCACATAGAGAGGAGGTCAGTGTGGATGGATGGGTCAAAAAAAACCACAGGACTTTGACCCAGGAGACCGCTGTTTGTGTCCTGTCAAACCCAAAGTCTGTGTTGACTTATTATTAGTAACAAATGTACTTTTTTTTTAACCCATGCCACAATCTTTTCCCTAAACGCAACTCAGTAGTTTTGTTGTCTAAACCTAAAACGCTAACCAGGTGTTTTAACTTTAACCCGTTAAAGGTTATATAAATTGTTTGGGAAATATTGCCAAACGACTTAAGGCTCATTAATGCTTAAAGTTAGATACGTATAAGGACACAAACGGAGCCTTCTGTTCATACTCTGCTGTGCACATTTTTGGAGAGTTAATGGACAAAATGGTGCAACACCCATGAAAAGCGTGAGGGCAGTGCAGTGATGCTCACGCTAACACAACACGTAGGACACGACGAAGACAAAAAAATTCTCCATCTACATGTCCAAAGTATTTAATGGTGTCACATCCACCGTCACAAACGACGCTGCATCCTTTAAAAAACCCATTACTATAACCTTCTCCACCGTTGCCATGTTTGTTGTTGTGAAAACTTTTGACTCTGCCCTCTAGTGAATGCATCTATTTCAACATAAAGGTCAGTGACAATTACCTTTGAAATGAACGCATCTATATTCATATGTAAAGGAAGTATAAATGAGCCTTTATTTTGTCGTTTAGGTATGAGGATGTGTTGATCTCCTGCCACCAGGAGAAGTGCGAATTTAGGAAATGAGCTATATGGGTTATATACCTCATCTGGGATGGAGGGCTTGTTGTAAATTACAATTATAGGAGAAGCATATATAATAATTACCAAAAAACGTAGCAAAGGATCACAACATGTATCATACATCATCATACCTACGCAGTGGACAATCATGATGTCATTTTGGGGGTTAAAGATGTCATTTTTCAAAGACATGGCAGCCTCTACATGAGAATAATCTGCCATGAGTGATGTCGATTGTTACATGCTTCACAAGCAAGTTTCACAAGACTTTTTTTCTTTAAAGTCTGTGTAAGATTCCTTATTGAGCTGGAGGAGAAGGCACCTGACAGCAGCATGCTGTCAATTTAGAGAAGGGGTAACTCAACCTCAAAGCTAAAAGTGTCCTGCTCCTGATGCAAAGCAGCTAACCTGCAGTGATCCATATGCAGCATGTGTCTGTCAGTGACCCTGTGTATTCAAATGTAAATCCTCTTGTTTGCCTGACTTTTCAATGATGTTCAGGACATTTAAATTCCGTTTTCTGTAGTCAGCGTTGAGGTTGTCTCTGTCAAGGGGAGTCACAGCAACAACCACAACGGCAGCAAAACAAAGCCCGTCTTGCATCAGACATCAGAAATCTATTCAGAAACACACTGAACATCAGCATTGCTCTTTTTTTCTCTTCCTCGGTTTGGCATCTGCTTCTCCGACACCCCTGGCACCTTTGGGGGATGTCAGTGATCTTAGCCCCGGGTGAGATGCTGTTTCAAGGCAGACAGCTCATCAAGGTGAGTGACAAGTGTTGGGGCGGCAACTTACAATTCGCTTTTTCTGCCTCGAGGTGAAAAGTTGCACACTGTGGCTTTAACACTAAATCTTTCAACTTGCTTTTTTTTCCGGACAAATCTCAAAGGGTAATGATGTAAGAACTGCCAGGTTATAATCAGGAAGCAGCTTTGAAGTAGTCACAGCTGTTCATTGACATCACAGACGCCCATAACTCAACAAAATGACTGCTGGAGTGGCGGTCTTTGCTTATACCTTGTAATGCAGCGCTGCAATAAAACACTGCAGTGCTGCATACTGGAGGTGGGGACATTTTTTATGACACAAATTACATGAACAAACATGGCGTTACAGAAGCAGTGGCTTTATGACATCCAGGACGTTTGAAGAGATTTATGATCAGTCTTCAACGTAGCTGCCGCTTGGATATTTACATTTTACTTTCAAAATGGAGGCCAAGCAATCAGTGAGATAACAAAGTAATACAGCGTGCTCCATAAGTACAAGAAGAGCAACACATCACCTGCTCTTTTGGCTCCATACTCCTGGTTTGGATGACAGCCAGCTTGCCAGCTTTACTTTGGTGGTATTCTCAGTGATACAGAGGGAACAGATTGAGTAGAAGTTAAGGAAGCTTATAAGTCTGCAATGCACTGCTACACTCTGGATATTATTTGACCAAATTATAATGTACATACAGAAAGATTCAGCTGGATATGAGAGCAAGCAAAACAGGGAATTGTGTTCCTGCGGCAGAACTGTAAGGTCATCCAACTGCAAGGACTTTAGCATTTTATTCTGAGATATAAAACTACAGTATATCTGCTGCTGCACGGTGTGGGAAATAAAGAAAACAATGCAAAGTGTACTGAATTTGTTTACATTGAAACTGTGCACTTGATGAATGCCTGTTCATAACACAAAGCTCTGTGCTTGTGTTTTTCCACAACTAAGTTTCATCCTGCCTCAGTAGGATTAAGTAGAAAATGTAACATGCCATAAAATATATTTCTGGCACTGATTTAACGCTGGCCTGATAACTAACTGACTAAACTGTCGCACTGTGTGCCAGTTTCACGGCCACATGTAGCCTCACACTGATGTTACATCTAACACAACTGCAGCTAAATCCTTATTAAGATACACTGAGAGAAAACAGGTTGAATATATATATGTATTTAAAAAAAGAACAGTGTGTCTGGTGTTCTTGATGGGCTGCAGACCTCTAGTTGACATTACATGTATTAGAAATGCCTGCCAAGACACTGAAATTGCTACTGAATTAATAAAATTGCAGTTAGAGCTGGAGAAAATAACCAGAAACTGATTATGCATACACAGTGGTATTTCCTGTACGCTCTTGGCTTACTTCAGTATGACCAGTTCGCCCGACCTGTTAGATGTCACAGGGCGCTGTAGCCATTCTTAATTTAATTACAAGGGAATAAACAGCTTTATATGTCACATTTAATCATGTAAGGTGCATTACAATCATTTAGATAGAACAGGAATAGTAATAAACGGATGATAATGATTTATTTAACATTTTGAGATGAATAAATTTAGGTCAGTAAGAGACTTATAACAACTATATTGCAGTAAAATCAACATCATTCCATTGATTTAGTTGATTATTCAGCCATGCTTCTAAACAGACACCTCGAAATAAGGAGTATAAACACGCTGGCTCATAGATCTCACTGCTCATCTGATCTGAAAACACAGAATCTATAAACCCACTCACCTTCATATCAGTAGAAACAGACTGTATGTGTGCACACACACACTGAGCGATATCTAGTGCAGCTCTGCATCAGCCTTTCCCAAAATCACTAAATGGAGTGTTTAATACTTTTGAGATTGAAACAGAAAAGGAAAAAAAAAGATTACATAATATTTTACCAGCATATTTAAAATGTTCTGAAGAGAAACAAATAAAATGTCTTGAAAACTCCCACATTAAACCCCTCTGCACCTCCATGGTAAACCCACACAGGTGTTTTCACTTATGCTGCCTGATTAGAGCTCCTCTCAGGACCGTGTGGGCCGATACACACTCCGCTTGATTGAGGTCTCTTGTACATGGACAACTTAAACCTTTAGAATTTGTCCACAGACCTTTTTCACAGCAGACATGTTGACTTGTCACAGTGTGAGACTGAACAACATTAACAAGGGCTCGGTGTGCTGGGAAGCCATGCGACAGTAGGGATGGGACGATATATAATTTCATCGTGGATGGTGAGAAAAAAAAAAACACACAAGTTAAGGGTGGTGATTCTCTATTGTGGGGATAAACAGCTCCTTTGCATATGACATCAAACATTGGCGTGTTGTCCAGATGGAGGGGAGGCAACCGGAGGCAGACGCTACTAACACTGTAAAAAAGCCTATGATTTGTGCTGTTTACAGCTGTTCCTGCTGATCAAATTAGGAAAAAACAAGGGCCACTTTAAGTCCTGAAAATAGTAGGACATAAAGGGGAAAATTAAAAAAAAAAAAACCTTACTGAGAAACAGCCGCAGATGTGGATCATAAACCTCCGTCTTCAGTCTGGAGGAGCAGAGTCAATTACTGTTAAATGAAAAGTGTTGTGTAAACTATGCCTCAAGTTGGATGCAATTACAAGGAGCTGTGACAACTTGTCCATGTTTTTAGCCACGACCCAGATTTTTAACGGCATTTGACCAGACCTCTGGGAACAGTTGACCTAGTAGGTAGGAAACAGTAGCTACGGTAGCGTTAGCCTGATGGTGGTGCATCCATGTAAAATAGACAGTTATACTCATGCACATTTACTCACCCGGCCAAAACAAGATGGCAGTCATTCAGTCATGGACCCAACTGCACACAAAATCTATCATCAACTAGACTCTTGCACGCTTTCATCTGCTTGCACTGTAACTTTAGCAACATTAGGAAGTCTGGCGGTCGAGGTAATTTGTAACAATGAATGTGTTAACTCCAGGCAACATTGTGGGAAAAATATTTTTTTCCTTGTTTTGTATGAATCTAGCACAACATAAGTTTCATTTTTCTGACGATACCTGCTGCCTGCAGGTTAATCTGACTCTTTTATGTCATCACTTTACTCCATATCCAATTCACTCAATACATGGATTTATAACTTCCTGCCCTCCATCTGAATTTTGTACGTCATAATTGTCATGTCATTGCAAACGAGCTATTGTAAATATTGTGTCCACCCAAACAGACTGCTAGGCAACCAACAATAAAACAGACTCTGCAAAAACAGCCTGCATCAACCTCATAAAACAAAAATCATCATCAAAAGACATAATTCCATTTCAAATAGTTGAAAAGTCTGGATTTTTAAAGTTGTTTGTTTTTTCACTTAAAAGGATACTCACTTAAAAAAGATGTGTCCAATCTGTAATGCTGTAAAAATATTTAATACAAATGTTAGGTTAAGTGATTCCAGTATGTTTTAGTGCCAGTCTAAGAGTTTAAAGCATGTTTTGATGATTAGCGGAATATAATGGTGAATCCCATTCTTTTGGCCAGGATAATTTTCATATCATCCCATGCCTATGTGACAGTTAGGCAGAATGCACAATATGAAGCAGCTAAATGGAATTCAGCCATCATTCATTTTATTGTTAAAGCTGTCGTTGGTAACTTTTATAAAAAATAATTTTTTGACACATTTGCTGACACTGTCACTATATTCACACAGCACTACATGAGACAACTATATTATGGAAAAATATAGTCATATTCCTCTGCTTCATTGTAGCCTCTCTAATGGCCTTACTGCACTTGAAGTTAGTCCGGTCAGTGGGCGAACCTCTTACAACATGGCGGCTGGGTCACAGACTTTCTCATTTGGGGCTGTACACATGCTGTGTTTCTTGTGCTCTCAAATTGATTGTTTTTAATGTAGACGTTAGGCAGGTGCACTCAATAATGATGGCCAAATGAAGCCTCATGAAGTATTTTCTTTATTTTCTGAGACCACTAGATGGCGCTTTTTGTTCAACAAAAGGTTGAAAGCACACTGAATTGCTATTCTTTGAGCATATCTCTTTAAACTAAGAACACCATCTAGTGGGCTCAGAAAATAGAGAAGATGCTTCATGAGGCTTCATTTGGCCATCACTACCAAATACAGCTGACGAATATCCTTACCTTCTTCCGTAAATATCAGTCTGTGATAAATATGAAGAAGTTGATCATTTTAGTGCAGGGCGCCCAGAGATTTACATCTGTCCCACAGACAACAGGCCTACACACCTACAAACAGCACCTGGAAAATGATCAGACCTGCAGTCAGCAATTCGGGTAAATGGGCTATGATGCGGTGCTTGTTCAGGTTGCTTAATAAGCTCAGATGCAACCTGCTGCTGCACCTTCGAAAGTTGGCATAGAAGAGGCACAAGAGTAGCACCCAGCCCCTGACCTTGCGTTTTCAGGTGATTAAAGATGTGTGCGACCCCTTTAACAGCTAAACAGTACACTAAAATAGGTTCCTGAAAACATTTGGGGTGACAAACAGGGAATGCAGTGAATCTTGATTCATATTAAATCAGTGCTGCCTTGTTTGACAGTTTGACCGCAGTTCATGAGCAGTGACTGACATGGCTGACAGCTGCTTTAGAGACTCCTCGGCTCTGATGGGTTGTTTTCAGTGCGCTGCAAATGCCATTAGAGGCAATAAGAGGGGGAGGAAGGACATGTTTTTTTCACACACTATCTGTCTCATATAATTCTTCGTGGATGCAGTGACAGCTTCAGCAAATACGAGTTACCAGTTACAGCTTTGACACCTTTGCTTTTCCAGCTGCGACAAGTCAAAATAGACCTGTTGAGTTTAGTCACCTTATGTAATTCCCAGAATTGCTCAGCTCTACTCAGCCAGAATAACTGAAAACACCTGCACCAGGCTGCAGGTCTTCAGTAAGCTGTTACCACAAGAGTTGAGCTCCATGAGCACCCAAACATCACACGTTTACATTCTGCTCAACATAAATACATGATGTCCTCCCACAGTCATTCAATTATACATGTAGCCGACACATCACACTCCTCTCACTGTACAGCAGTCCCTGAGGTAATATACTTTATGTTTTTGTTAAAAAAAGTTTTTCTCTTTCAAAAAGCTCCTTTATGTCATTTCACTTTTATTCATTTTCCTTGGAAAGAATGAAATATTTAAATAGACTGCTCAAAAATACATTGTAAGTGCATTCTCAAAGTGTTTTTTGCAAACCAAATATACAGAGTCAAAAGGAAGGAGTCTTTCTGAAGCATCTGTTCACACATTGTACACTACAGAGTGAGGGAAAGCATATTATAGTGTGTATCAGTCTGAGAGTCTTACACACAGTATGAAGAAACTGTGCCAGACCCTTTGACTTCCCTTAAGGAGAGTTCTGCGTCTTTGGCTCCCTAAGACTTACTGGAACTGTGGCTTTGCTCCATCGTGTTGAAGAAGAGACAGACTCCTGCAGTCAGCAGCAGGTGCATGGACTCGTACAGTAATTTGGGTGAAAAGACGCTCCATATGAAGAGATGGTACCGCAGAGCAGTTACCAGCACAATGTAGGCTGCAGCTGGCACAGACCGCAGCAGGGCCAAGCAGTAGCAGCCATGGCCGACTGCAACCGGGCTCCTGCAGAGAGGAAAAGGATTCATCAGAGAGGAGGAAAGCACTGCAGAGGCCGATGCTGTGCTGTGAATAACAGGCGAACTTCCTGTCGAGCAACACAGAAAAGTTTATATTTGAACCAAGGTCATCCTAAGCTGCTTTATATTTTCTAAATGATGATGTCAAATCAGTAAAGCTGCAGATTCATGATTCATAACGAAGGCTACATTTTCAAATTTTGGAGTATTTTTTCTTTACTTTACGCATGTACCCAGGAGAAGAGTCTGATCCAATTATCTTCTCACAATAATACGGATTGCTGGCAAATTCTGATAAAGAAGTTAATGACTTTAAAACCTGCATGATGGGATGGGTGGGGGGTGGGTGGGGGTGCAGCGAGGAGATTAGGAGATGATGATGTGAAACCAAACACACACGGATACACAAAGGCTTGTGTACACCAGTCTTCATCTCTGACGCACTGAAACACATGCGTAAATTAGCACAGGGATCTTGTTCATTGAAACAGGCAGAGTCCCAGCTGAGGGGGAGGAACTTCAAGCCGTTTCCCAAGACAAGAGAAGTAGGAGACATGGGAAGTCGTCCAGTTAGGAGGTGGATATTCAATCAAAGGGCCAGTTAAAACACACACACAAACACACACACAAACACGTCAAACACTAACTGATAATCAATAATGAGCTTTTTTTGAATGCAACAATTCAATACAGTGACACACAGGAGAAAGAGACTCAGTCTGGGAGGCAGAAAGGAGTCGATAGGATTCGATTAAACGATGTTACTAACTTGCAAATCTACACCTGTGTGCTAAAAGTCTCTCTTTAAGGAAGCTTTCACTTTATAAAGCATTGGATGTGATTTCTTTAAACTGTGATCACATTTTAGTCCCTCTCATTTCTGAACATATGGAGCATCATCAATACGTTGAGCTCAGATTTGAAGTGAACCCTTGTGCCCTTTATAATGTAACAGACGCAACGTTAGAACACTGTTTTGTTCATGCCCTGTGTGCAGAAGACTTTGGTTGGGTACAAAAATCAGGATATTTCTTAAGGTACATAACATTCTGACTTGTGACATTTCTGATATGCTTTTTTATATGGATAATTAAACCTAATAACTTTGTATTTACTAGCCAGTTCTTTTGGTACTTTCTTATTAACTATGTTTTGTTACCATCTAGTAGGGCTGGGTGATAAACGATAGCGATAATTGTCTCAATATAATTTTCTTTGACAGAGATAACATAAATGTTTGATAAATCCTCCATGTAATTAAAACACCCGTCCGCCCTAAGAGAGGGGTGTTACTTCACCCACCTTTAATGCCAGTTGCCATCCGCCATTAACCAGAAGAAGAAGAAGAAGAAGAAGAAGAAGAAGAAGTTGTAAAAGAAGAAGATGAGACCGGCCACTAGTGCGTATGGTAACGTCATAACGTCATAACAGAATTCACCAAGCTCATAAAGTTATTTTTAGTATAACTGTTTTGACCCCAGATAACATGATTGAATTCACCACATAAAGTCTACTAACCATACAGCAGCTGTGTGGCTAGTAGACTCGTGTAACGCTAATGCTAAGTTAGCGGGTTAACATGACTGAGTTGTGGTTATTTCATTAGAATGATATGACATAACGTGACTAAAGGTAATGTTAATAAAACTTTCATACATTTCCTTGTCTGAAAACATGATTTCTGCTTCAGTCACATCCCACCTCACCCCACCTTGATCCTACTTTACTGTGTCATCTGAGTCTATCTTTTGTTATTGGTTTGATTGAGAAATCAAAGAAATTACATGTTGTGGGTGTAAAACTTGTACCTGAACATGAAAGTTCTGACCACCGTCGAGATTTTTGTTTTGTCTATTTATTTTGTTAACATTGTCAGCTAAAACACTTACAAAATGTTCAAACTGTCTGAACAATGAGTTTCACGTGTTGCTGACAAGAATGAAGACTTCTTTCTCTCTTTATAGTTTTATTTATTGACATTATTTTGATCATAATTGTTTTGAATCTGCCTCAGATTTGTTAAATGTTCTGCTGTTTGGCAAATGTTTGGCATCTTCTAAAGAGTAGTTTAAACCACTATTAAGCATACAGTTTCTTCAACTTTCACTCAGGAGCAAAAATCAGCCTTTAAAATTTAAAGATATAATAATTTGACATTTGTCCTGGTAGTTATGAATATATGGATTGATTTTTCATTGTGCTCACTTTGTACTTACTATCTTTTCTTTATGGGTACTATACGAACACCTTGAATGTATTAACACTTGGTTTCCTAGTACGTTTCTGTGCACTTACTAGTTACTAACTTACTACTTATTATGCTTTTATATGGGTACTATTACTGTTACCTTCCTTTTTTATCACCCTCTAATTTCCTGGTAGGTTTCCATGGATTCACTCAGTTATAACTTTGTATTTACTTGCTAGTTCTTTTGGTACTTTCTCAATAATTATTACATTTTGTTATCATCTAGTTTCCTTGTAAATACCAGGTAATTACTGGACTGTAAAAATAAAGGGTTACCCTCATCTATTTCTGACATGATAAATGTGATCATTCGTATGTGTAAATATCATATTAGTTGTAGCGAATGTAGAAACAGTAAGTCATCCTCATTTCAAATTATTCTTGTCATCACTTAAGAAAACAGACTTGTAAAACAGTGAGACAGATTTGTTGGGATATCTCGCTTCTTTTTGTTTTGATAGATGCCTCTTATTTTTGAAGTCTTTGCTCCTCTTTGTGTTTCTTATCTATGTCAAGTGATTAAAAAATGACTGTTTATTTGTATTTCTCTCTCTCTGTTTTTTCTTTTACATATAAATCCTCTATATTTTTCCTTCATTTATTCTGATCACAGTTAAACTGTATCATATTACACATTATGTATTCCTAAAGAGTGCCTGTATGTCCTTTAATGTGTGTTCAAGATCACGATCATTCAGATGAAGACAGATTTAAAGGGACGTGCTGTGATCACAGTGACTGAGTATTTAAGGTCTGTGAAGTTGGTGGATTCATAAGGGACACAATAAAAGACGAAATGGATGAAACATATCCTGACTTTAAGTCCCTTGTATGGAAACAGCCTCCAAAACACCGGATCCTAACCTTCCCACAATGCAACTGAATATAGTCTTTTGTTAAATCCTCATTCACATGACTGGTGTTATGAGATAGTAAAATTACATCCTGACTGAGGGCTTGTTTGATCGCTTGTGTGGCCTGATGGACATATTTGTAAGTCTGTGACTAGGAGAGTCGCCATGTCCTCAGAGACCAAGTTGATGAGTGCAAAAATGGCTTGAGCGATATAAAATAACACCTAGTTTGGAAAAAAAAAAACCCATCATGCTCTGTGAATGAGTTTTTAAAACAGCTTGAGTTTATTTCTGTGTCCTACCTCAAGGAGCAAAGAGCTACTAAAACATTCATGTGCGACCGCTCAGGACTTAATTCCCTCAGTGGAGAAGATGAGCGACATCAATGGCATCTTCTGTAATTCACAGTTTTATAAATTAATGAGGTGATAAAGGAAGCTTATAAGGCTCAACTTCAGCTTGTCATTTATCAGCTGTGTGGTTAGAAAAGTTTGAGCCATATAAGAAAATCACCAAACTGATAAAAGAAGAGGAACAAAAGCCTGCTAAGAACCCAAGTATAACTATATTTTGGTCTGAATATTCATCTTCTGCTATCATCAATGTGCAAAACAACACAGTGTTATATGTGCAGAATGAAAGATAAATGAAGCTCTGACTCCAGCGCTGGGGATCCTCCACCAGAACACTGAAATAAGAGTTTGACGGAAGGCCACGCCGTCCTTCACTTCATTGTATTTCAGTAAATAATTTCACTTTTGAGCTCACAAAGCATCAAGCTGCACAAAAGATCATCCGTCTGTCACCATCTCCACTTGCTTTTTCAAAGCCCTCAACTAAAGTGATTTCAAAGAGCCAATGCGGCCTCTTTGAAATCAAGTAGACAGGGACAATAGAATGGCTCAAGTATGCTTTTCACTGTTTGTATTTATGTCAGAATATCTGACTCTTTAGAGGCAGTTTTAATCATCAAAGTGAACTTGTATCACTGGATCTCCTCTGATTGGCCAGTTTTGGATGTTTACAGTGCTTATGTGCACAAAAACAATGAAAGCATTATCTTTGCTCTAAGTAGGGTTTGACTGTGTCAAGGGAGACCTGCTGGAAAGCTATCGATCAAAGTCCATTTCCAGTACGTGCCTTGTGGTCGAGCTGCTGATGGTGCAGAGTGAATTCTTAATGAGCGACTGTATATGAGACTATTTTAGAGTTTCATTTGTCACAATGTCTCTGAGTGCCTGAGTGCCTATTACAGGTGGGGTTTCTGTAGAAAGCACCACGCTATCGATAATAGCAACAGAGAGAGATGGTGATGTAATGTTTACAAGCTGGATCTAATGTGACGTTAGCCTGAGGGGCATCACAGAACAAGTTGTTGCACTGGCCTCTAGAGGCTGCGCTGTTCATTGTAGCACACAATATAACAGTGACGGGCAGACCAAACATCATACTGGTGATCTGACAGTTCACAGGGTAAACCACAGTGGATATAGCTTCACCATAACTCCTTATAATGGTCCTCTTGTCAGCTGTCATTATAAATGTGATTTACTGCCTGTTTGTACTGTCATTGCCGTTTTGTTCACTAGTGAGACACATTAATGTATATGTATATCCACCTCTGAGTCTGAATTTAGTTTTTTTTTTTTTCAGATGTAACATTTTAGGCAGCAATTTGAACTTGTATATATTAAATTATGACTGTAGGTTATGATTATTTCATTGTCAATCATTTGCTTGACTACAGCTAGAACTGGTAACTTTTATAGAAAATAACTTTGTCATATTTGCTAAAACTCAACATATTCACACAGCACTACACAAGACAGGTAATCTGTAAAAAAAAAAAAAATCATGTTCCTCCTCTAAGTGCTTCTACTGGCATTTTGCTAGTATCCACGGCGCCTGAACAAAAACAACTAACCAGAGGCGAGGAGTCTCTAGCGCAGCTGTCAATCATGTCAATTATTGCTCCTGAACTGCGGTCAAACTGTCAAATCAGGCGGCACTGATCAAATATGAATTGAAATTTTGTTACTGCACTGCCTCGGAAACACATTATAGTGTACTGTTTACCTGTAACGTGAGAACATTTGCTTTGGCCAGTGACTGCTGCTTAGTTTTCTACTTGTCTCTTATCAACATGGCAGCCAGGCCCCAAACTTTCTTATTTTACAGCTAAACAGTACACTAATGCCAGACTCACACTACACGACATGTGTGTCTGTTCCAACAGTCAATATGTCAGATTATGTGATTGTGGGGTCATAAAATCGTGCTGTAACTTGGATGACAGACATGACAGACTATAAAATGGTCCACGACCGATAATCTCTGGTCGTCTTTCACAACGTGGGTGATGTCATCGGGTTATTCTTGTCGTATTTTTATTATTAGTAGTTTTATTTCAGTCACTATGGCGGTTCATGTCCCAGCCTAGATGTTATTGTGTCAACGTAAAAAGAGCCATTAGATGGCAGGAGCTACATTTTAAGTACCGCATGCAAACTATGCAAGTGACTGAATCCTCCACAACAAGTTCCTGCAAATGTTTCACAATAAAAGCCTGTTTAGAAAATGAAGGGATTCTCTCAACTGAATTTGTAACAGGCTTTTAATTTTAAACAGATATAGGAAGTGTTGAGTTTGGAATGACTGCGCGGTGCAAACAGGAGCAGATTAAAAGTAAAAATAGAAAAATACAGAGGGAATAATAAATATCTGCTCGCTTCTTTCTTCACATTTGTAGTCTGTCTGCAGTTGTGCTAAGTAAAAGCCCCGCCACTATTTTTTTTATTCCTTTATATCCTCCATTATGAAGAAATAACAGTCTTTGCTAGCTTGATGCTAATGGAATCACTCACCAGGTTGCTAAAGTGCCTCTGCTGTTTCACACCATCATTTTTCCTTTTTTGCTATGTCATGGTAACGTGCCTAGAAGAAATATCAAAAAGGCTGGGGTGTTGTCGCTGTACAGTTGTCCATGGCAGCAGATCTCTCTGTGTTTCTATTGGTCAATGTGACAGCTGTGACGGGAGAAGTCGTGAACGGCAAAAAGAAAATCAAACATGCTAGACTTTCTATCAGGATGTTGCGAAGCGTCCCAGACGTGGCATCAGTTTTCATTGACTATGACACACTACATGACATGAACTAATGGATCACTGCATACGACACTCATTGCTAAACATGATCAGAGTCGACACCGTACAACGCTGGCTGTGTCAAGCTATAATCAGGCTGACATCGTGTAGTGTGAACCCGGCATTAGATGTGTTGCTGAAAGCACCTGAGGTGAGAAATAGGCAATGCAGTAAAAGAATCTTGATTCATATTGGATCAGCGCTGCCTAGTTTGACAGTTTGACCAAGCGCAGTGATTGACATGACTGACAGCTGCATTGGAGACTCCTTGGCTCTGACTGGTTGTTGTTTTTTCTTTTATAGACTATCTGTCTTATGCAATACTGTGTGAATACAATGACAGTTTCAGTAAATACGACAAAGTTATTTTTTGATTAAAGTTACCAACTGTAGCTTTAACGCACTGTTTGGTCTATAAATGTCAGCAAATGGTAAAAAAATGTCGATCAGTGTTTCCCAAAGCCCAAGATGATGAAGTCAGATGTCTTGTTTTGTTCACAATCCAAAGATATTCAGTTTACTGTCAAAGAGGAGTAAAGAAACCAGAAAATATCCACAGTTAAGAAGCTGGAAGCAGAGACTTTTGAATTTTTTGTCTTCAAGAATTACTCAAACCGATAAACTGGTTATTAAATTTGTTGGCAAATAATTAAATAAATGACAAGTAATCAATTGATCGTTGCACCTCTAAATTACATACGCAGCACATCTCAGGTGTTATGTTATTACTGGTTACTGTAAAGTGATTTTCTTTTGCTAATGTCTGAGAGATCCTGTCATGTCTCTCACATTTCCAGCTTCTAGTAGAAAATGAATGCCACAGCTTTGCCTAGCTCGCCATGCTGTACCTTCAATCTCAGCCTGGTTTTATTTCTCATTTGCAACCCCTCTACTCTTAGTGTGGTGCTACAGGGAAGATGATGGAGGTCATAATAATCACCTTGGAAGCATGAATGCTGAATAAATTTAAATATTTCTGTGCTAACATGGAAATTGTGGGGTGACGATGGTGAAAATTGCATATCTGGGCAGAGGTTTTGACAAAGTCTTGTCCTGGATCAAACTTTTGGTCCCCGGAACATTTTTACCTCATTGTAGTGCTAAATGAAAGGTTGAGAGGTCACCGACATCACAGTCATTCTCCGAGGACCTTTAATATCCACCTCAAATCTAATGCCAAGCCAGCCAGGAGCTGTTCTGGTCCAGGGTGTTGGGCGGACAAATCAAATCAAAATCAACCTCCTCATCCCTAGGCTCTGCCGCGAGCAGCACAAAAACTTTAAGATGAGTCGAACTTTTTAATCAGAGACTGGCTAGACTTCTGAAATGTTAAACACGTCATATTCAAATGTGGGATCAAAGAATATTAAGAATACAAATCATGCATGGGTATACACACCCTCTGCAGACTAATTTCTGTGGGACCTTTGTGCTAACAAAATGAAAACTATTTTTTTTACATAACACAGTGACTTTTTAATCACAAGGCTGCAGCCTTAGATGTATCCTTGCATTTCTGTAAGTGGAATTTAACTAACAGAGGCAGGTTAACTCCTTTTACACAAAAAACATCCTTTGTCGACATTAAAACGAGCATTTTACTTTTGGCTCCATCAGCAGGGCAGCTGTTGCCCAGCCACACACCTCATCACTCAGCACTGTGCAGGGGCCTCTTGCCTAGGGGAAGCTGTAGTTATTGGCTGCATTCAAACACACACACACACACACACACACACACACACACACACACACACACACACACACACACACACACAATGCAACGCAGCTACTGGCCTCTCTCCAGTTAAGGTCTTATGCAGGTTAAGCTGTTTACATGCATCTTTGATACCCTGCAGGCCAGTCTTGTTGTTGCTATGAGTAAACCAATTAAGAGAATATTTCTATGCACCTGTACTGTCCCACCCACAGAGAGGATTCAGAACGAAAAAGTATAAAAAAGAAACAACCAAGAAGAAACTGGAATAGTGATGATGCAGTGTGGCTGCACTGGTACAGACTGTAGAAACAATTAAAAAAAGAGTGTAGCATGTTTAAATTAGGTTATACTATCCTTTATGTATTTTGGCAGCCCTATCCAGCCCAGTCACCAGAGGAAAATGTCAGGCATTGTACATTGCTGCAGACCACAGATACGTGACATTTGCATGTTTCATATGTATCATATCAATGTTTCTAAAGCGACATAGTATATAAGCTGACTTTGTTATCAAGTGGTGTAAAGCTGCAGACCTCTGTTTGAAACCAACAAATGGCAAAACCGGTTGTTTTTTTCGGTGAGTCATCACTGTTTCCAGCCACTTTTTAGCCAACAAATGTGGGTGTTTTTTAGCAACACGCTGCTCTGTTTCTACCAGGGACAGTGCTATGCAAAGCAGTTGTTTTTCACCAAGACATTGTAGGGTACCCAGCTGGGAAAGCAGCACCAAAAACAGGTATTTTAAGCCAAAACATGATCTTTTTTCCTAACCATAACCAAAGGGTTTTTTTTGCCTAAACACAATCACACTTTAACCGCAGCGTTTTTGAGCTGTAAAGAATTGTAAAGTTTCAACTTATCCTCCACATAATAATGTCCAAATGTAACATATCTGTGGTTTGCAGAAAAGTAAAGTGGTGATTGGCACCACCTGTTCTAAATGTGTGATTATTAATGGATTATAAAGTGGATGATATTTAAAACTGTTGATGATATTAAAGGGTAAAATGTTACAAAAAATGGTATCATAAAGCCGAATAGCCAGTGTTGGAGGTGTCTTGACCAAGCTGAAATTTGTACTACTGCCACTTATAGTGACAGACAATAGATGTGTTTCAGCACTTATAGTGAGCCATTTCAACTTTTCAGTGGATGTATATATTTGGCTGGACCATATAAAAGCAGGGCCATCCCTATAAACTTGAAAGTCTGTTTCTGACTGAGTGATTTAGTTACCCCATTCGTCGGTCAAGTGTTGGAGTCTCTTCATTAGCTGTTGCTCTTTCAAAATTAATACGTGCAAACAGCCCTCAATCACAGCCTCGTTTAAGCTCAAGGTGGTGTCCCTGGCACAAGGGTGCAAGCGCCAGAAGTGATGCCGTCATACCTCTTGCGTCGTGTGTGTAGGCTCCACAAGTCGTGATGGCACATGAAGGCCACAAATACTGTTAAAAGCTTACAGAATGATGAATACAATTATACTTTTAACCAAGGATTTCATAAGGAGATCTTAAAAATTTGCATTTGAGTAAATAATATTTTGCCAGCGGAATCAAATTGTTTAGGAGATAATAAACCTTATAACCTTGGTTTCATTAAAATACATTGTTGTTCCAAATACTGGGATTTATAAAGGCAATAAAGTCTCTCTTTGAATAGATATAAGTGTACAATTAATTTAAATTCTTGACCAAGCAGCAACTTGCAGGGCTGAAAACTGAAGCTAACACAGAAGTGCCATAAACTGCAGTTCCTCTAATGGCCACTTGAGCCACCAGAAACCAGTCAGTGCCTACAGACCCCCATGTTAAAATGTCCAACTTTACAGCAACTGCAGCAGCCCACACCACGTGTGAGCATAAACAAAGCTAACATTCACAGGAGGCTTTTATAGTGAGGACAGTCCCAATTATTGACTCAGACGTAGTTTAACCATGCCATGTGATACACTACTTAAGTACACATTAAGAACAAACATTACTGAGACCACTACAGAAAACTGCAGATAAACATCTGACATCCAGGAAAATCCCTATAACAGTTTGGGGCACAATTCAACACATTGACCACACACGGTGCAGCCATGTAGGAGGTATCTAGTCATGTTTAATCAAATCATATGTTGAGTTAATGAGTGGACGTACCCCCTGGAAACTACAGAAATAACCACAGGGTACAAACGCCTCTGTCTGGGTATCAGTGCCAAGAGTGACTTTAAAACTGACACTTACCTGTCTCTCTCTGAGCTGAGGTAGCAGACAAGGTGACACGCCCAGAGCAGGGGCCCTGCGTAAGTGCTAAGGGCCGTTAAGAAGATGGCAGGCGCCTCCACGTAACTTTCCAGTCCGACGAAGCCGACTGAAATGTCGACAGTGGCGATGTTGTTGGAATTGCCCTGCAAGAGCACAAAGAAATCTTATTTTAGCATCACCACCGGTACAGGAATAACTTACCCTGCATACAGACAAAAATGAGCACACAAAGATCTGTGGGTGAAGCTTCGTAAGCATTTCAGACCTCTAAAGAAACGGCCCTTTGCTTTATCATCATTACTCTGAGCTTCTGGCGACTTCCCAGTGGCCCAGTTGTTGTTTGTGGTTTTCCAGTCCTGACCAGAGCTGCACACACAGCTTCCTGTCTGGATTCTTGTTAGAGCCACTCAGACTACTGTGTAAGTGCGACCAAAACAGCACACAGGTTTTGTTTGGTTTGTTAAAACAGTACTTTTCTGGCTTATTTAACTTTGCAACCCATTTCAAGTATCTCTGGATCGAGCCACATACGCCTGCAGTAAACTGAAAATATTAAACTTCTCTAACCTTGTTTTATTTCCTTTTCTCTTGTTCAGAAGTTTAATCTTGAACTTTAGAAGATGTTACCACGGCAATGCAATCAGGATTTATAGCCACAATATAAAGGGTGTTTGGTTCTGTAAATGCAGCAGAATATATTAACATATGGAAAATGTGCCTTTGTTTAAATGTTATCATAGTATGTCTAAAAAACAAACAGGTTGAAAAACTGTGCAGACATGAAGAGACATTTCATAGCCTTAAAATATACATTAAGGATTTTTGTGCGAGCTTGTTTCATCACAAGCTCAGCCAGCATCTGAGAGAGGATTACAGCTTTTCTTTTTTTAAAGTACAGAATATTAAAATATATGAAGTGGTCTGTCTTTAGCCAGTGCAGATCATAAAGTAAGCAGGTCTTTTTGACCAGAGAGGCTCCTTAACTCCTGTGGCTTTACAATCAAAGGACTGTAGTTAGATCGAATTAAGTAAAAACAAAAGAAACACACACAAAAATCACACAGGCAAAGTAATCCATGTTCAAATTTGTGGTACTCAGGTGCTTAATCTGATTTATGGGTGGCACATTCAGGTTATTGACATCACCTGCGTCCTGTTCACGCCTCGGAGACGCAGCCTTCAGATAAATCAATCAGCCCGAGCCGCTGAACAGCACCTCCGAGAAACACTGTCACGTCTGCTCACATCTTTTCCCACAAAATTCAAATTGGCTCACTTACAGTATTTCATTTTGTAAGTGTTTTTTCTTACCAAATTCAACTTCCCTGTGCTTGACAAGTGATAATTACATTAAAATTCATTGTGATTGCGACATGTACGCTCCACCCCGTACACAAGCACACACACGAGGAACAGAAAAACGCCTGGGAATCAGCAGACATCAAGGATGTCTTTCTCTTTCAATTCAAATGCAGTGATGATCCATAAGCAGCACCACATCAAGTGACGGTTTATTTCCCTTCTGTGCACACATCTCTGATCACAGAGGAAGAGAACATTAACAGCTGGCTCCATACAGTGAATTTCAGAGAGCAGGTTGGAGGCCGCATATGGGTATTTTCTACTTGCTTTCTTGCTGAAATCCTGCTGTGATCTTTCAGATGTGAGGAGTGTCATTCTGCACCATCAACAAATCGATCACGTGTGGAAAAACAGACATGCAGGAAATGTTTTATGACTGAAATTAAGACAAATTTGATCATAACAACTGTCAGAGTGGGGCTGGTCTGCCTGCTGCAGTGCATGCATGGCAGTCCAAGAAAAATTATGAACATATATATATATGTTGGAGAAAGTCTGATGTCTACAATTTGTGTGATAAGGATAGTTTAAAAGTGATGTTAATCAACCTGTGCACCAAGATGTATTACCAGACAGAAATATCTACTCTAACTTGTATGTTTACTGGAAGTTCAAGGTCAGTTCTGAGGTATGACATTTTATTGATGACTTTTCTGAACTACTGCCAATTATCACCGATAAATACAACTTTAAAAAAAAATATATATAATGGGATTTTAACATCCACATTGATAATAAATAATAAAATGGACAGCAATGCCAAAGAACTTTTTTTACTACTTGACACTTTTGGTCTATTGATACGATACGATACGATACGATACATTATACTTTATTGCATCATGTTAATGAGTCTATGCACACTCCAGGTCAAACCTTGGCTGTGGTTATTTCTAAAACTCCTGACATTTTATCTGTTACGGTGAAGAACTTGGCCCCTTGTGATAACTTCTGAGTCTTTCTGAAGTTACTGATCACACAGCCATTCAAATAAGCTGTTTCTGTTCAGAGAAGGTATATCAACAAGAGCACTAGCACTTCGTTTATGGAGGCAAAAAAATCTGTTTCACACCAAGCTCCAATTTTCGTTCCAAAAATATGCATGGAAATTAATAAAAACTGATTTTGTGTGTTCCAAAGACTGTATAAAAATAATGGACATAGCTATTGTGACGTCACCTATTGGTTTGTGGACTCCCAAAAAAAGTTTGTTTGGCATTTTGGTCGTTGCCATTTTGTTTTTTTTGGAGCCAAAAGGGACCATATTTGGTGAGAGGCTGGCGCTGTTGAGGAGCGAATGGTGGATCTGACTGAGAAGCCGAGGACACTATTATGCATAATTTTAAGCCTTAACAAAATGTAAACAGGTGAGTTATATAAAAATTCACCCCCCCTACAGTTGTCATAAAGGTGGAAACTAGCTAGAGACCCAAACAGTTTCTTGTACAAGGCTGTAACATGTTTATTTCTGCTGTATAGTTGGCCATTTTAACATGGAGGTTTATGGGGATTGATGCGCTTCTAGAGCCAGCCTCATGTGGCCATTAGAGGAACTGCAGTTTTTGGCACTTCTGAGTTGACTTCGTCAGCCCCGGAGGTTGCCGCCAAGTGGGCTCTTATAAATGTTTGCACACCCCAGCAGAACACTTGTTTGTGGGAAATAATATTCAGACAGCCTTCAATTTCAGCAGATTTCTGCCTCCAGAAATATGTGTTTGACCGACGAAATCCTTTGTTTGAACTGATGTCATACCTTCAGGTCAAAGCTTTTCAGTTTGGTTTCTGCTTTTCTGCTACTTAAGCTGGGCTATGATGAAGATGTGAATGTAGTGGATATGCACTTGCCAACAATATTTGTTGGTCACCGGCTTACACAAACTAATTATTATGCAGAATAACATAATCTGACCACTGGATGCTATTCTGTTATACCTTTTTCAAACAATCCTTCTATCCTGGTTGGCGTTTTGTAGCATTTCATGCAACAGTTATATTACAGTGGTAGTGGGGGCGTAATTTCCTATGAAGAATTCCTACAGGTTTGTCACATGGGAGGTCTGATGTTTGGAGCAGCTGAATGGTGTTGTTTGTAAGTTACTGGGGTGGTGTAGTTGCAGGCCATACATTTTGTGAGTGTAGTGAGTGTGTTGTTTTTTGAGAAATAAGACTTTGGATTGGCGGGCGTTTGTTTTCAGGATAACATTCTCTGTCTGAGTAGGTTTTGGTTGAGTTGAGTGGACATGGGTACTATTTAAGAGGAATCTCTTATTTCCTTGACAAAAATCAAACGGCAACGTGAATACTTATCACCAGACCTGATGTGCATAGTCTTGAGTAAAATTCACATGCAGACTTTCACATTTCCGCACTGCATGTTTGCAAGAAACAGCTTCAACTATAGCACAAACCATGAGTGCAGAGACAGTTAATGCACCCCTGGATAACTGTAACTTGAACATTTCAAATGCCATGGATGTTGCACTGGTAAAACTCAAAAGCACTTTTAGTGAACAGAAGGCACCATGGAGAAACACTATGATGGTCAAAGCATGCAGAGAGCCGAACATAAGTGGAGAAAAACTAAACTTCAAATCCACTATGACCTATTTAAACAAAGTCCTTCTAGTTTCAGCTATGACTTATGCAGGGCTAGACAGCTACATTTCTCTAAAATGATTAACAGTCAGGAACATCAATAACACCCGCACACTATTCGCCATCGTTGACAAGCTTACAAACCCCCACAAACAGAACACTCCTTTCCACAGAGGAAGGTAATGAATTAGCTTGCCTTTTCAGTGAAAAAATCAAAACTATTAGACTGACCATCAAAGCCGCACAGTCAAACAATGAAAATGTGCCTTCTTTATGACCACCTAGAAATAATCTGACTACTATGTAACAATTCAATACTATTGACCAAAAAACTCTAGAGGAAACAGTTCTGCACCTTAAATAATCGACAAGCTGTCTTGATACATGGCCATCTGACTTTTTAAAAGTATTCTTTACCCTATAAAAGCTGATTTGCAGCAAATAGTTAATGGCTCACTGCTATCAGGCACCTTCCCAAAATCACTAAAAATAGCTGGCATTTAGCCACTCTTAAAAAGAACTTTGGATACCTCTGTGTTAAACATCCAGAGACCTGTCTCTGATCTTTCTTTTATAGCTAAGATTGCTGAAAAAGTCATTTTTAATCAACTAAGCAGTTTTCTGAACTCAGGTGGTTATTTTGATGAATTTCAATCAGACTTCTGACCCCTACCACATTACTGAGACAGCTCTTATAAAAGTTTGAAATGATATATGGCTGAATACTGATTCAGGAAAGATATCAGCTCTGGTTTTACTAGATCTTGAGCAGCAGCTGACTGTAGATCACACAATACTGCTGGACAGGCTGGAAAATAAGGCAGGACTTTCCCGGGCAGTCCTTAAATGATTCAGGTCTTATTTAGTAGGCTGTAGTTACTTCATCACCATTGGCAATTATTAACCTGATAGAGTGGCTACGACATGGAATCCCCCAGGGATCAGTTCTCGGACCTCTTCTGTTTAATCTCCACATGCTGCCCATAGACAAAATTCTGCAGAACAACAACACTGACTACCAGAGTCATGCAGATGATACTCAGACATATCTGGCTCTCTTATCAGATGACTTGCGGCTAAATAGACTCACTGTGTCATTGATGAGCAGAGCCAGAATTTTCTTCATTAAAGAGGGAAAAACAGAGATTACTGTCTTTGACAAAGAGAGAACAAGTGCTTGTAAACAACTCAAGTCTCGAGCTCTAAAAACCAAAGAGAAGTTCAACATCTTGATGTCTGAATAGACTCTGTATATCAGTCTCACTTTCACCAGCCATATCAAAACAAGTACTAAAACAGCCTGCTACGATCTTTAAAATGCAGCCACAATCAAGGGTTTGGTGTCCCAAAATGACCGAGAGGCTCATCCATGCTTTAATTTCCAGTGGAGTGGACTACTGTAATGGTCTCTTAACTGGTCTCCCCAAAGGGACCATTAAACAGCCATAGCCATACAGAATGCTGCTGCTAGAGATATATCTAGGACCAGGAGAACAGAGCACATTACTCCAGCTCTGAAATCTTTACACTGTCTTCCAGATGGTTATAGAATAGATTTGAAAGTGCTGCTACGAGTGCATAGATCACTGAATGGTTTAGGCCAGCCATACATCTCTGATATGCTTTAAGAATATAAACTGAACAGGGCTCTTAGGCCCTGTCTACACTTTTACTGATCAGGACTGGGCGATATAGTTAAAATAAAAAATCACAATGTCTTTGGCCAAATACCTCGATATCGATATTGTGATGATATTGTAGGTTTGAGTACTGGTGCTTTCACAAAATGTTTACACAATGAGATTTTTGATCAATTATCATCAGTAATGTGGATATAATGACTAAGTTGGTAAAGCCAAGTAATAGAGCAGCTAGAACAGTATAGTACGTTCAGAAAATGACATCACTTTACTGTAATGCAGCCTTAAAAACGAGGAAAAGACAACACTTACTCACAACACGATATTAAGATATAAAAAAATCCAAGACAATATCTAGTCCAGGGCTATTTAATCACAAATTCAACTGGGCCGGATTTTAAAACCAGCGAGCAGCATATTCAGAACTTTTTTTAAATGGATTTTAGTAATGACACATTTTAAACAAATGCAAATTAATGTAATAAAAATGGCAGTGTTTATCATTTAACATTTGAAAAAAAATATATAAATATATATATGTATATATATATATTTTAGTCACATATCTGACCCAGGCACATCACAAAGCGCAGAAACAGAAAAAAATGAGCTATTGCTGCTATCAATGCACAGAACCATGACAAGTGGCCATGACAGAAACCAATAACACCCTCTATCTCTACCAGTATCTCCCTCTCTCCCCACACACACACACCTCATGATGTTTTCCTTTGAGGTCAAGTATTTAGGAAAATACATAGGATGTATTTAAAGCAGGCTATGGCAGCAACAGCCATGTTTACAACAGCAAAGCCACTATATAAACTCAATAATATCTCACTGGAAACTAATCCAGAATGTCAATAAAACAAATATTACTCTTGACATCCCAGTATTGAGTGAAGTAAATAAGTAACGCTATTAATGTATGAAGAATATTGACATCAGTCAGTATTAGTCATTCCTCCTGTTCTCTGTGCTCCCCCCTCTGCTGCTGATAACGTGTTCAGATATATGGCAAAGTATGCTTAACAGTTAAATACATGCAGACAGCTTTCATTGTTAGCTTGTTTTTAACAATCAGCTTTAAGCCACACTAGGGCGTTGTGCTTGTGTAAAACATACCGGCACTGGATGAGAGACTGTGGACAGAGCAGACTGAAACACTGCTTTCTACATGCTGAACACGTGTATTGATAAAGTATTGGCGTTGTACTGGCGAAGGTTTTATTGCACTTACTTCGAATAACAAGTGTAGTTGTCATCAACTAGATTAATCTTTGAGTTATTTTTACTTCATCTGCACCGCAGCCTCTCTACTGTTTGCTGACTTCACTCAGTGGCGTGTTTGTGTGTGTGTGTCTGCCTTTGTGTGTGTGTGAGGACGTCAGCCCCGACATGCAGAGACCAGGAGAGAGAGGCTGCAATATGACGATAAATGAAACCAAAACTTTAAAAAGTAATGATGAAAGAGCCAATAATGTCAGAGCTTATTAATACTACAGTCTTTAATAATTTTCCCCTGGGCTGTTTAATACCGGGTCTCAACACCCATCTCAAGCTGGGCCACTCAGAGGTTGCTTCTGGGCTGGATGTGGCCTGTGGGCTGATTGAATAGGTCTGTTCTAATCTCATATCACTGTATTGATGTAATATTGATATACTGCTCAATTCTAACACTAGGGATGAGCGAGTGCGCCATTATCTGTATCTGTTCAAACAGCTCAATTAACTGTATCTATACTCCGAAGGGGCGGGCTTTAAACCGGAAGTGTGTGGGATCTAAGTTTACTTTAAGCCTTAAACTGTTATGGGTTGTTTAGAAGTTGCTATGAGCTACTGACGCATCTTACTTGGACAATACTCGTACACATGAAACATACATTATCTGTACCATATACTTGCCTCATTTGAGTTCACTGCTTGGTCCAATCAATGCGTTACACTTAAACTTAGTATTCCTGAACCACTTCACCGACAATCAGAGGTGTCTACTGCGCTCATTGTTATTTGGTCCACCTCAGCATCTGCAGTGTAAGGTCCGCCAGAAATGACGAAAAATTTTGAGAATGGAATTTTTGGCAATGAAAAAGGAATGAAAACTTTTGCATGCCCACATCACTTGTTTTTCTAGTTGAGCTCCTTCATTCTTATATCGAATGGGAATCAAAGGTGATGTGATCTCCAGTAGGTGTTTTGAAAAGGTAATGTTTGCCTGTAAACTTTGCTACCTACCTTCGTGACGAGGGGAGACTGCATTCTAGTGTGTACGGTGATATGTTGAATAACCAAGGTTTGAGAACAGATGTTTTTTCAAATTGAAGGGGGAAAACATGGGCTTTAAAAAATATCTGTATACGTGTAGACAGGGCCTTAGATCCATGGACTCAGGTCAGCTACCACAGTCCAGAGTCCAAACTAAACGTGGTGAAGCAGCCTTTAGCTGTTATGCTGCATGCGACTGAAACAAACACCATAGGATCTTTAATGTGCCCCAAATGTAGTAATTTTTAAATCCTGGTTAAAAAGGTTTCTCTTTTCATGTGCCTAAGAGACTCTAAAACTTGCACTCTATTCCTAATGCACTTTAAATATGAGAGTAGACCTCAGCAAACCTCAGGTTACCTACACTATGTTTTTATTCTATTTTATGCATTTTGGATTTTTTTAAATATTACTTGCCTTTTGATCATATTACTATGTTTTTATTACTATTTTATTACTATTACAATTTTAATTACTGTTTATACTAATTACTTTATACGATTTTTCCTTTTGGTTTTATTTATGTGGAGCACACTGAGTGTGTTCAAAATGTGCTAAAGGTAATAAACAGCTTTCACTGTTGCTAAAAACATCCTTGTGATGATTCCTATTTTTTATACAGACGATTGCCGAGTTGCATTTGAATTCATACCCGCGGGATGACTTGTCCCTACTCTTGTGGCAACACAAACCGGCTCATTTGTGAAGAACAAACGCCTCCTTTCTGCTTTGCTGACCATCTGGTTTTGGGACGACAATAAATCTACAAAAAAAATCCACTGCAAAATCCGAGTCATCCATCACTTCAAATGATCAAGATGGATAAATGCAGACAGCCAAAACTTCTGCCGTAAGACAGTTAATTCATCATGTGACCCGATTAAAATATTTTGTGACACTAGTAATGTCTGCATCTGAGGTTACCTGGAATATCTCCCATAATCCTCTTGTGCTTTGCTGTGTTTGGCTGCCAAACAACAAGGACACTTTGAAAACAACAGCTTTCTGGCAATATTTATAATTAATGCCTCTGAAAACACAACAGCAAAAGCAACTGTTTCTAGACTCTACAAGAAAGGGGACCTATTATGCACATTTTCAGGTTCTTGCTTGTATTTTGGGTTTTTACAAACTAGAATTACTGCCCTGCTGTTGTGTGCACCCTGCACATCAGTGAAGTTATCTCACAGTTTACATCCATATCTGTGAAAACATGGATGCTTCACACACATCTTCAACTCGGCAGCACAGAGGAGCTACATAATTAAAACAGTTTCAAGGTGGACACCCAAGATAAATGTCACCAATTCAGTGATTGACCAAATGTCTCCCCCTCTGTTCCTGAGATATGATGTTGAGTAATCTCCAGAAACGTTGTTAGTGCAGAGCACTACGACTTCACAGTAAGGTTGATCTTTTACCTTTTGAATATGTAATGTCATCACTTCATTATTTTATCCTGTTAGACATTTGTGTGAAGTTTTGTCATTGTCAGCATGGGAATTCTTGAGTTATGGCCAAAAGCATGAGGTCACACTGACCTTTGACATTTGACCAAAAACTCTAATTAGTTTATTCTTCAGTCTAAGTGGACGGTTGGAGTCAAATTTTAAGAAATTCCCTTTAGGTGTTCTGGACATATCGTGTTCATAAGAATGAGACAGATGCAAGGCCACACTGACCATGACCTTTGACCACCAATATCTAATCAGTTCATCATTGAGTTCAAATGAACGTTTCTGCCAAATTTACAGAAATTCCCTGGGGGTGTTCATGAGATATATCAAATAGTTGGATGGAAGGACAACCTGAAAACACAATGCCTTCGGCTACGGCCATCGCCGGCACAGAGGCATTAGAACACTTTATTTTAGTCATACTATCTATCTGAGAGACATGTTCCAAAATCAGGGAGAATTTGACAACATCAGCAACCAAGACTGCATGTTTCCCCGACATTAGCATGTAGCTACATGTAGCAGTGTACTTTCAGCCAATGAATGACTGTGTATAGCGTCACTTTTCCCCATTGACAATCACCAATAAAAGCTTCTAAATACAACCAGCAGGAATATGATCTTAAATTTAGGAGAAATTTACATTGGCAACCAAGATCACCTGATGTTAGCATGTAGCTACATGTAGCAGTGTATGTAATGTAATTGCTTGCAGAATCACACTGGAGCAAATGACCATGTAAAGAAATCTTCACAATCTGATGTGAGCTTGTCTTGAAAGTAAAATGTTGGAAACAGTTTTTAAAGCAGTCTAAAGTCTGAGGTTACTGCTCACAGGGATTATTTTTTATATATATTCACCTCCTTATTTGAAGCTTTGGTCACATTTAATATGAACATCTAACACTGTAACATTACATATTTAATAGAAAATGAGGGAAAGCCTAATAGGCGCCCTTTAATGTCTTACAACTCTGATCAATTTGCCACCCAGAACTCACCGATCAGCTGTAACTGTACTCGCTGATTAGATTTTAATTCAACATAATTTTGATTGTTCTGCGTGACACCAGTTTTTGTTTCAGAGCAGCAAATTTAAATCACACGTGTCGCCGCTTTACAGATCCATTATGGTTACAGCTTCGTTGAGAACGTTATTACTCAAAGGTCTGTAATTACATGCCTGGGTGCCTGGGCTGAAAATTGTCTGGTGGCGGTCTATTCCCGAGCCCATCACAGTATTAATGACCCAAGGGTGATGACGGTTATTAAATTGTTAGCGATGTGGAAGTTCAGTGTTGACAACAATACACATCTGCTAATCAAATATCTGTCCTGGGTGGAGGTTAAATCAAAAGGCAGATATCATATCAGCCTTTGTGGAACACTCATAGCTCATAACATAACACATCCACAGGAAACAACTAGTCCAGTTGCCGGATGAAAGTAATACAGTTTACACACAAACACTTCCTCTGCCCAGAAGAACTGCACCTATTACGGTATCCAACACTTTATCAGTGGTGATAGCTCTTCTAAATGTTGCTACACTCTGTGTCATGCCGTTAAATTAGATGTCTCTTACAATCAGACAAGAAAAACTTGCTTACTGATTTGTTGTTCCCTCAAGTCCCTTTTGTAGATATGGGAGGAGGTGATTTTGGCTGTGATTCGTATCTTCACACCTCTGTCCTTTTGGCGTCAGCACTGATACGTATTGCAGTTTGTGAAATGGTTGTAATTTGTCCACTGTTAATGGTTTGATAATTGTTTTTTAACTGCAAGACTTATTTTTAGATGTAATGTAGGGTGAATTTTACTGGCCTGGACTACAATCAAAGTTAATTTGGAGAGGTCGGCAGAGAGGTTCAAACAAGTTTGTCTCCCCGCTGCCTCATCCACTATTATTACTGTGAAGATAAAACAGTTGGTAATAACATTGTGGGGAAATCATAGACTGTATAAAAGAAATGGACACAGCCTCTGGGTCTGAAAAATTAAGTCAATAAGGAAATGCCTTAAACTGCAATCTTTCTCATGGCCAGCAGGGGGCGACTCCTTTGGTTGCAAAAAGAGGTTTGATTGTATAGAAGTCAATGAGAAAATGACTGTACGTCTTACTTGATTTAGTACCTCACTGAACATTTTCCTAATGAGTTAACGGTCTCAATCTCTCGTTTCAAGTCTTTTCCAATACAGCAGGATGTTCATTTGATAAATTATGGTCCCATTTAGAGTTAAGTAGATGATAAATCAGGTTATGCTGTAAAGTGTAGCTACCTTGCGACTGACAAGTTGTAACCATGGTGACCTGTCAGTCAGGATAGAGGCATAGTGAAGCATATTCTCCCCAGCTCCACCCAAACATCCACTTCTGGCTAAAAAAAAAAAACCAAAACAAAAAAACCAAAACAAAATGGGGACAGCCAAAAATGATAATCACTATTACTTTGATTAATATTGAGATCACAATTATTTATCACAATTATTCATTGAATTTAGGGACATAATATTTTTATTGAACGCATTCATTAATTTCCGTAACCACTTATCCTGCTAGGGATTCATGGGGTTGCTGAAGCTTATCCCCGCTGACATTGGGTGAGAGGCGGGGTACACCCTGGACAGGTCACCAGACTATCACAGGGCTGACACATAGAGACAAACAACCATTCACACTCACATTCACACCTACAGGCAATTTAGAGTCACCAATTAACCTGCATGTCTTTGGACTGTGGGAGGAAGCCGGAGTACCCGGAGTAAACCCACGCTGACACAGGAAGAACATGCAAACTCCCCACAGAAGGGCTCTCCCACCCTGGTTTCGAACCATTGCTGTGAGGCAATAGTGCTAACCACTGCATCACCGTGCCGCATTTTTAGGGACATTATTATTGAACTGCTCTCACTTCCATGTTGTGCTACATTCCTGCTAATGTACAAATCTTTGCATCAACATAGACTTAAAATAAGATTCTTCTTCACCTGAATTCAGTGCATCTTGGAGTAGCAAAATATAAAGAAAAGTGTGTATTGGACACATATCTTTAGCCAAATGGACTGGGACTGCATCGATAATTCAGTCTGTTTTTGGGAGCTGGATGGATACAGAGACGAGCTGGATTCAGTGAGGTAATGTTAGCCACATTATTCTTCTTGGCCCTTAATGCAGTGTTTCTCAAATAGTGTGCTGCAACACACTGGCGTTTCCATGATACCAATCCAGGTGGGCTGTAGAATTTTGTGATAACCACATATTATTATTGCAATATTCAACTGGGCCTATACAAAATGTTATGAATACATTTTTAATTGACTGTATCAGTATGTGGTGTGCACCCTTTTTCCAGTAAAGAGGTAAACCCTAGCTGAAGAAAATGTAATTTAATTTCATTTAATGTCTAAAGTCTTAATGGGGAACCTATTTGTTGCTGCTCGTGCGTGGGATTTATAAATGTGTGACACATCAAAAGCCCTGATTGGCAGCCAGTGTGAGGGATGATAACAACTGAAAGGAGTAAGCTGTGAGTGGGACAATGGATCATTTTAATGTACAGAGCAAATTACAACAAAGTCTTCTTTTCTCTTATTTTTATTGTCTTATGTCGTGATAAGAGTGATAGCACACGTGTTGAAGCTTTAGTGTACACATGTAAATGCAGGTGTGCCTTGAGATTTTGGCTTGCCCTTTGGTTTGAAAACCACTGCCTTAATGCATTCATTGTACTGCAGTTTGTGGTGTTCCTTTCAGGTGGCTGAACAACTTAGTTGAGTTGCTTTGCAGCGCAGACACAAGTCTCACACCCTAAATCCAAAATACAACAACAGATGATGATCTATGTAGAGGGGAGTAGCTCTTTGCTTTCATATATTTAATTTTCACTTTGCTCATCTGCTCTCTGTTGTATATTACTCTTTTACTTTACTCTGGACTGCAGCCGCAATATTTAGAAAAGGTTTTTTTACAGGCTGCTGCAGTGTGCACGTCCAACAGCATGACAGCTGCCTGGCTGTTGGTTTAGGAAGTGCTTGATTTAATATACAGCAGAGTTTTCTATGAGCGGAGCACATATTATAAATGTCAATATCACAGTCGATCATGGTTATTTAATTGTAGGAAGCCAGAATTGAAACAGCTGATTAATTATGCAGTCCTAACAGTCTACGGGGGAAATGTTACTCTGAGGTTTTGGTGTTCGGCCACTCAATAAAACCAACAAGTTTCCAAATAAAGAGCAGGATTTCAATGATGTTATTTCAATTCACATACATACAGCTTCATCATAACTTAACACACCTGTGCACCATACAGTAACATTAACAATCTCTCTCTAATAATCATTAGGGTTGCTTACCTGAAAGTAAAAGAAGGCCTGACCGAACCAGTAATGCATGATGGTGGTTTGAGCCGCGTCGTAGTGGAGTTTCTTCCAAATAAACTGAGCCATGAGTGTCTGGATCAACAGGCAGCAGCAGAGGACCGGCAGGTTGTGAGCACGAAACAACAGCGAAACCAACAAGACCAAGCCGCTGTAAATCTCCCATAATCCCCTGCTCTTCAACTTGGCATCTGCTGTGAGAATTTGGGATCGCAACAGGTCTTTGGTGCCCGTGAAGAGGATGCCCAAGATGAAGACATAAACAAAGCGCGCCTCCACTGTTCCCCTAAAAGAGAGAGATTACAGACTTGTCATCTTTGCAATTGCACTAAGGCAGTATTGATTTTTCTCTACAAAAATCCTCGTTCAATATTCAAGTAACTGTGGTAAGTGACTCTGGGATGTGGATTCTGGCAGTCTTGCTGTACCTGTTCATGCATTTAGCAATTAAATATCAACAGATTTTCTGTTTGGGGACGTGAGGAAAATAATTTCACTTTAGACTTTATGTACTGAATGATAAAAGAAAAATGTGTCTTATCAAATAAAGATGACAACAAAAGATGTAAAACAATGGCCAAGAAGAAAATAAAACTAATTAACAGAACCACAACAACAGTCTTAATAAATCAAACGCAACAGAGCATAAAGCCCCTGCAAAAGATTTGAAAGAAGACAGAAAGTCTGCACATATTATCTCTGTGATGCTTTTGTTGGGGAGAGAGAAAACTTTGATAAATGGTGTATCTTAAAATAAATAGGCAAATGTGACAACAACAGTAAAAACAGATATGGAAAACTGAGTGTAGAAGCTCAAAACAATGGTTCATATTTAACTGAGTTACTCCTCATCATATGTTTCGTTCATTAATCTTAATATACAGAAGAAGTTTGGGACTATAAACATTTTCTAATATAAATAACAACAATCCAATGATCTGTGGTCTAACACACTGTATCTGTAGCTCCTGCATATTTCAGTCAGACCCTTTGTTATAATAGCTTTTCCAAGTTCACTACTTTAATTAATTTCATAACCCCATCTCTTGTTAGACGGGTTTCCTTATATTTCTGCTACTCATAACCCTTTTTTCATTCAGTATGCAGTGTGTCAATGTAACATTAATAATTAAAGGTATGAGGCTGGAAGACAGAATGAATCGCCCGAGGAAAACAGACTTTCTCACACCCATCACTCTGTCTGTTGTACTTTCCGCATCACTATCACTTGAGAAATATGGTATTAACATATTCTCAGAGCATTTTAGGGTCGTATGACTTTCTTCAGCTGCTACTGATATCAATATTCTCTCTTTTTAAATGAAGCATCACCAGCTGTAAATTGCAAGTATAACAACAGTGGCAGTGAAACAACCCAGACTAAAGAACACTCTTGAAGGTCACAGAGGGATTTTATAACAGCTGACTTGGAATACTAAAACTTTTGGAATTTTAGTGTTTCTTTTATTATAAATTCAGGTCTAAACTCACTGACAGATTGTAGCTAGAGTTGGGTCGCTCTCTGGTTTTGCCAGTCCAGCCTGGTGCACGAGATTTAACCAGTTTAATTTTATGCAAACCGCTGAACCGGCATTTGTCATTGTGACATGTTCTGGCAGCAAACATCAGCAACCTGTGCTGGTGACATCACAGCACCAAATCCAACTCATATTGCATTAGTAATAATTATGACAATGACTTATATAATACTATGTTTATAAATGGACTGACGGAGCCACTAGTGTCTGACAGGCTGTGTGCAATGTACTGCTGAGCCCAGGCCAGTGTCGGCAACATGAAGATCTAACTTCAGCAGAGGTGGGAGAGGGAAGAGTGGTGCACACCGTGTTTGTTTACTAAAGTTTAGGGCTGTCCCCTAATAGCTGATCAAATGTTAGTCGACCAGAAAAGTCAGTAGTCGGCAAAATTTCATTGGTCGTTAAGCCGCAGAAGACAAAAACAAAAACAAACCAAAAAGAAAATAGTGAAACTCTATTAGTAGTTGCACTTTGTCAAAATAAATCAAAACCTATATTACTGGACCATGTGGGAATTTAATTTGAAAGGACAGACACAGGAAGTGGCCACGCTCAGCAGTCACACAGGAGTCACATTAATTTCCAAGGCTGGTACCTGCAGTTATTCCACAGGCTAGTTAATAACATGTCGGGCAGGAAATCCAAAGTGTGGGATCATTTTGAGAAGGTGAAGGACGAACCCAAGATGATATGTAAACTCTGCAGGCAAACATTTGCCTATCATTCGTCAACTATAAACAAGTAGTAACATGCCCATTAGCCACTTAGCACAATCATTACTGCTTTGCTGACAGCGTCATTAACAGGCGGCTCGCTCAGTGTGTGACGTGCACTTGTAGATAAAATATAGGCCTATATTAATGAAGGTTCATTAGTACGGTTTTGTATTTCTCTGTAATGTAGCACAGTGTTAACAATGCTACTGATACTATTGTTTCTCAGATCTTGAACTCAAACCATTGTGTTGCCCTGCCCAAAATATATAACTTCATAATTAAAGTAATAGTAATAGTAGTAGTCGACTACTGGCCATAAACGATCACTATTGGTCGACTAAAAAAATTCTTAATTGGGGGCAGCCCTACTATAGTTCATGTGTTTTTTGGGGTGACGAGAGGAGCCAAGGCAGAGTTAGTCTCTCAAGAAAACTAAAACTGCACCAATATGACATGCTGGATCTGAAGCCAGTGAAAGAGGTGCCCAAACTGGCTGCAGGTGATGCAGCGCTGCCGTTGTGAGCTGAACTTTCATGTAACTCTGTGTTTCCATTTATTTCTGTCACTCACTTTAGAAGCGCCACAATGAACGAGAAATGGCGAATTCATGAAGCTGAAATAAAGTATTATATTTACGAAACCTTCTTATTTCATTACAAAAATCTAAAAAAAGGTGAGTCAAGTGACAAAATTCATTATACCAGTCTTGTCCAGCGTTTGGCTTAATATCAAACTGGTAAGAAAATTTTCACCTAGCCCAATCCTAACTGAAGTCTGTATTTGTTCTTAATATGTCATATCAGTACTATAGAGTTGGTTAAATTCAACCAGGGTGTCTACAGGTATCAGAATTAAATTTAAAGCTTTTTAAGACCCGTTCAAGACACTTTTTAACCAAATTTAGGACAGATGTTTGGACAAATAATGTTCTACTTTTTAAAGCATCGCAGGTAAGCATTACAGGCAAGTAGTATGTAGTCTTGTGTAGAGGTAAGTGCTTTGTAGGGATATGGTTATTAAGTGAGTTAAGTCAATCTACATTTTGAATAAAAATAACAGTGAATGATAAAAAGATCAAGCCAGAAGAAATTAGGAAGTGTCAATGTTTGGAAGAAAAAAAGTACAGCTAACATTATTAAACCATAGTTTGTCAAAAATATTTCTTAAAATAACTGAACTTTTATGTATTACCTTTAAGAGTTATTACATTTACTCATAATTTTTAAGCCAAATCTGAAACAATTAAACCAAAGCATTTCACCCTGCTTTCACCCTCAAAATTTACGGGACTATTTATCTGTGATAACTAAAGATAATAACTAAATCCAAACACAAGTCTAATGTTTTTGTGGTAATTGTTTAAAAGTGTTTTTACATCTGTAACGTTTGTGAATGCCGGAGTAAGCAATTCTGAATTTACACAAAGACACTAACAATTTAAAGTAACATCTTTACAACCCTGTTTCACAAAGCATGAAATGTTTTCCAGTGTTAACAGCCCTGCACACCCACACAGCTGTTCATAATACTGTGGTCAATAATACTGTGGCTCATTCTGCTTAGTTAAAGCTGGGTGGAGCTATGTTGGTAACAACAACAATTTGATGGACCAATATGAATGATAATAAGGTAAGCTGTCCTGCTCTACCAGGTGCAACAAAATTAACATGACAGAGAGAGAGATGTCATTCAAGCACAGCACTAATTAGGAAAGTGCAGATCTCTGCCAGGTGTGTCTGCAGGCATGTGGGTGGGGAACAGGGAGTGTAGAGCAGGCTCTGTGTTCAGCATATACATGACAGTGATGAAATGAAGAGGAGACAAAATGCAGGTTGCATTATCAAAGTGTAAGCAGAGAGTAAGACAGACTATGGAGACAAACCTCGGGCATGATGTCCAATGAAACCCCCCCTCTTCCCTCCCAAACAAAGAAGAGTTAACTCTCACTCATTTGTCTTTCCCGGCTCCCTCATAGTCCAGATGGTGGCAAAGATGACAAAAACATTTTACTTTTTTTCATCTCATATCATGCTCAACTTTAGTGGATCATAACATATGGGGTATGGAATTAATCTGCAGATGCTTCAGTTCAAAATGAGACCAAACTTTCCTCTGTATGTCAGTTTTTGAGTCACGACTAAGGCCAAAATGTGGCCTGCAACAGACCAGCTTGTTTATAGCCAGCCGACTGTTAGAAAAGCCTTTTGTCATGTGATTTTGTTGATCACCTGTGTACCCTAAAGGCCGCCTAAGAGGAGTGAAGAGCTTGGGAGGTCTCTGAGCACACAGTCATGAAGTAGTATGAGAAATTAGGTGTGGACAGAAATAAACACACACACACATACAACCGCATGCATGCTCCCCTCCAGGCTTACGCCTAGCAGAGATAATTAGGCAACATAAGTGGAAGCACCTGTGTGAGTGGACTAAGGCTAAAATAAACTGTAACTTCTGCCTATACAGCAGGAAAGTGTTCTGGGATATTGTTCACCCGAGCAGTGAATGTTTGAGTTATTAAATCAGTACAATTTACAAAATGATTCATGTTTGCCTTCTTTTAATTAGAAGTAAAATTATTAAAAAATAATGACATAAATCTCACACTAGACTGTAATCAGAAGCATGGCTCACTCTTACAATGTTTTTGCCAGCTGGCTTGGTACTTGTTGTGCCCACTTCAGTTTTGTCATTTATACTGTTTGTCTTTGTGTTGTCACACAACAGGAAGTGTGTGCCTGGTCATTTAGCTCTAGTTGGTTAGATCCAAAATAGTTTCAAGTGGACTTGACCTGATATTCTCTAAACAAAGTCCCTCTTCTGACATGTTTTAAAAAAATACTTAGAATAATACCACAGTTTTGTTTTTCCACATAAGGGTATGGTCACATATGAGCGAAATTAACACCAGCGAATATTTGCCTTCACTTCCATTCAGTGCAAGCAGAGGGGCGAACAAAACATTTGCTTCCTGTGGCAAAGCAAATTCGCTTATTTCCATCATGTGGAGTTCAACTTCGGTGAACTTTGACAAGCAAAGTCGCAGCCTCAGGTAAAAGCAAAGTGTGTGTGGAGGAGACACTGATATTGTATGATACTGAAAATGCAGACCCTACGCCATAGCCTATGCATGTGGCCTATGCTGTTGTGAGCATTTAAACTTATGTGGTGGTGTGTCTGTGTCACTCTGCAGTCACACCTCCAAAACACTAGTCGGCAGGTGGGGTTTCTGTGAAGTGCTGTAAAGTTAAGTTGATTCAAAACACACCTAGAACACACATTAAACATGGCTTAACAGCAACATTTTCAAAGTACACAGATCAGCTTAACTATAACTCGCAGCATTCACAGACAAAGCACTTGCCTTTTGCTGGACACATTTTCCTCACAAATACAACATGCTAATGTTATTAGCACAAGCCTATGGCATTTTACATTGTATAAATCTGCCTAGCAGCTAGCGGACTTCTCTCTACTCATATAAAGCCAGGGAAAACAGCAACATTTAACAAAGGTAACGATAAGAAATTCGGCTCCATTACAGCACACAAAGTTCACTGACAAAACAACAATCTTATACTAAACATTTTTCCAAACAAATATAACATGCTAACATTCTTAGCGTAAGCCTATGGCATTTTACATTCTATAAATTAGCCTAGCCACAAGCAGGAGATTTCCTCTACCCATATGAAGCCAGGATAAATCAAGCAGAGACTTAAAATGATATTTTTGTGGAGGCTTCATTGTCCTCACAATTTATTGTTTATTATCTGTGAAATAAAAGTAAATAAAAGGCTTCTTGTCCAGTGAGGGAAATAGTTCCAGCTTACAAAAAATAGACAAGAGGTCTGCGTCAGCCGTGATGTGTAGTTACACTGCACATCAGGCTACATCGTAGGCTCTGCCTTGATGCATTCAACACACTCTGCGTTGACACAGAGCCTTCGCTGTAGATACGGCGTCGATTTGACGCAGAAGTATAAATCCTGGATAATATGTATGAAGTGGGCCTACAAAAGCGATTGGCTTTTGTATTAGTTATGTACCTAATCTAGCTTGTCTGGTGTACGTTTGAATGTCTGATTTCCTTCTTCAGTGAAGAAATGTGGACACCTCTCTCGTGACACACTTTGCACAGATACAAGCCAGCATAGTCAAGGTCAGACCTTTTAGGGGACGTAACACATTTCTGAGTGGAGGCGGACTTAAAAGAAAAAATACCAAGTTTCATCCTTAATATTTAGGCGACTGTAAGCTATGTAAGCTTTGAATTCATGTCAGCAAGATTTAATACAGAATTAAAGATGGGTAAGGCCCATAATGTATGCCCTGTGAGTCTGGGTCTTAAGTCTGAAGCTACTACAAGGTTAAAAAAAAAGTTTCCATAAGGCTGTTCTCCTTCTAAAAGGCTTACTCTACAAAAATCATTTTCCAACTATCAATAATTTATATGCTTAAAAACTCCAAATTGAAGCTTTAAAGGAAAAGTGCTTTCGATTACGAAGGCAATTACATTTAGTCTAATTTCCATTTCAGGCATTCAGCGTATGCTCTCTTATCCACAGAAACTTTAATGAAAAGATTTTTTTTCCTCTCCTCAAATCTGCTCTTTAATTAACTTACATTTATTAATATTTGTCCAAAAAAGAGGAATGAGTAAATTAGCCTTTATAAAACAGAAAACAGACAACAAAAGAGTGGCAAGAGCTACGCCGATGATAAGTTGTTTTTATTCTATTTCAGAATGGACGGAGGGGAAATAAAGAGCATTAAGAGCTAATGAAGTTTAGGGAGCTACACTGCGTTTTCAAGGAGTAACAGCCCGGGGAAACTGAGGCTTTTAATTGTATTCTCTGCAAACATGACGAGATTAACTCAGTCAATCAGAATACAATGTTTTTTATACATTCGCCTATTGACCACAGTGCTCCAGATCATATCTATCACGCCTCTTGTAATTTCTTTAAACTGTGACATCTCAAAAGCTGTTCACACATTTAGAAAATCTTATGTTCTCAAGCATGACATTACAAACACGTTCAATCAGGGCCTGTTTTTTTGCAGCAGGATGCAGTCAAAGCTGAGAAAGTACTACAGGATAATAGCTGACCCTGAAGGAGTTGAGCAAGTATTGAACATGTATTATTAATCAGTGTGTTTTGTGGAAACCTGTTCCAATAGGGAGGGAAGGAGCAGAGTAATATGCTCCATACAGCACTATTCTTTATTATTCACTACTCCCCTAACAATGTGGCAGGGATTGTATTCATCATTATTTCATGCAAAGGAAAAGTGGAAAATCCTGGCCTGGATTTGATTTTCATGCGAGGACAGTGATGGATTTGAGCTGCCGGGCTTACTTGTTAACGAGTATGCTGTGTGGAAAAATTGAGAGAGTTATAAACTAAGCTTTCCATCCGACATGTAACAAAGTATTGCACTGTGCCCTTAATGTCGTTGTTGTCTTACAACTATGCATCACACAGAAAGCAGGGTGGGGAAACACATGAGATTTACATGTGAGACGTTACAAGATGCCTTCCCGTCTGAAACCTGTGTATTTAACTCGGAGAGACAGTAGCGCTAATCCACATCAATCTGAGACAATAAACACTGGGGCATGCAAAATTCTGAATGCTGGAAGGAATCTTGTTTACTTTGACATTTTCAACTCAGAAAGCACAAGCCGTCCTCCTTGTCTGAGCAATAAAGGCTATTCGCTGTTTATGTCATTTCCCCAATTGCAGCCCCCCCAAAGTGCTGCAGTTACTTTAAGTGTCTCCTGATTATAGTATATCACACAGCACAGCTTTGCACCTATCACATCCCTCAACTGTTCTTGCCCTTACTTAAATGAGTCATTTAACTAAGGGGGGTTACGTAACCTGTTTCCATCCGACTCTACAGACAAGCAGCAGGAACTGCAACAACACTTCACATGTCCCTGCCCTCTGATGATGTCCACTTAAAGTACAGTGGCTTGTAAGAGACATTAACAGTTTCCAATAGGGAGATATAAGCGAGCTAATAGCCTGTTTAAGGAGCAGCATGTAACGATGGCAAATGCTGGGTTAATAATGCTGCATTCTTATTTGCGTCTGAAGTGTGTGTGCTTGGTGGCAGTGTGCAAAGCATCTTGGAACTTTAGTCTAGAGGGAGATTTTGTTCCAGACTACAGACAGTGTAATTGTTAAGTCATTAGCACTGAACAACAATCCTATCAGCCCTCCTCAGATATATTATTGTCATTTTGTATTGAGGAGTTTGTAAAAGTCCTCCAGTCGCCCTTTAGCATGCTTTAGTTTAGACCACCATGCAAACACTGAGGTCACAGCGGGCTCGCTGTTATTCCAGGACAATAACAAAGAAGAGGCCAAAGTTGTTGTGATAATGGTGTTCAGCTGTGTCTTCCAGCAGAGTACATTTATCTTCAAGAACAATGCTAAGGGTGCATTTTGTTATTTTTGGCATTATTTGTTGAGAAAACATGTGGATTTACAGCCCTGAAACATAACAGGAATCTTTCCAGAGAGTGCCACGATCAGATTAATAAGACAAGGCAGGTCATTAAACGTTCATTAAAGCAGACACAGTAATACAATATCCTGAATGTATTCATTAATCAATGGATCAAAGCATATCTAGTTAGGTTCATAGGAAATGACTTAACCTAAAAATATGTCCAAAACAGCATTACTCACACTGATTCTCTCTGGTACGGCTTTTTATACTAAATATATTATCATTATTTTATTTAATGGATGATCAATATTGTTTCTGAAATCACTTCCTCATTCATGACTCCCTTTATAATAGACACTCCATAGTTTACTCTATATTTAGCGGTAAATTAAGATAGCTGACATTTATGAATTACTGTCATATTTTACATCTGTGATTTTTGCATCTTTAAATGTGATGCACTGCATTGTGGGATTGTTGTCCAAAATACGTTAACATGCTGTAAACACAGCCTCGTACTTTCATGCACCAATCAAAGTTTAGCAAGGCTGAAGACAGTCGTGGGGTTGTCATTCAGATCTGATGTAGCCACACACACAGTCCTGATAGGGCAGATTAGCTGAAAGGTTTAAGTCTTAAAGGGACAGTTCACCCAGAAATCAAAAATACCCATTTTTCCTCTCCTCCTCTTACCTGCAGTGCTATTTATTAGCCTAGATTAGGGGTGGGTGATAAGGCCCTAAAATTATATCACAATATTTCAGGGTATTTTTGAGATAATGATACTCTTGACCATATGAAGAAAAAAACAAAAACAAAACATAGCCCTCAAATATTCAATAAAAACTAAATAAAAATTATCTGTCTTTTATTTAGTTTGTAAACAACAACAGTGACTCGGTGGGATTCAGATTCTGTATATAATATTAATAGTTCAACAAACAAAATCTACTACAAATTATACATTTGAACAGTTCACAAGAACAAAAAATGTACCATGGAATCTAAATATATATATATCAACAGGTGATTTCCTTCTCTTTCAGCAAAATCCTAAATAATTGAGTTGTTTTTTTCCCACCTGGACCTTTATGCTCTGCCATTTCTCCTCGAATCATCACGCTGTAACCTGTGACAGGCTGTCATGATACCATAACTGTTGCATATTCACATATATGTAGCTGCAAGTGTCACCTAGGTTTACGTTACCAAATGTTTATGACTAAATTACAACACCGACTCCCGTGTATGCACAGAAAGAGAAGAAAGCGAGAGACGCTATGTTGCTGCCAGAGGAGCCGCTGGATGAGTTACATCTGAGCGGTAAGTCACTAAATGAGTTTGAGAAGTCAGGGACTGTTCATAAAACATTCAGGACGCCACAGTTTATTCCACACACCTGAAGCTGCTCCTCTTTTTGGAGCCATCGCGGAGTCGGTCGTAATTTTGCTTTCAGCCATACTTGTTGTTGCCGTGGGTAACAGTATAACGTCAATATGTCAACAAGTCAAAATATTGTAAGTATCACAATATGAATTTTTCATGTAACATTAAAAGTTACATTGGTATTATCATGAATGAAATGATATGGCACACCTCTACTCTAGATTGTTTTGGTGTGCACTAGAGCTTAGATCGGGCCTAAAAAATCCCGCCCGACGCTTCACCGAGCCCGTGCACGTCGTGTCCGAGCCCGGCCCGGCCCGGCATATTAACTGTAATTATGAGCCCGAGCCCATTAACACCCGACTTTTTTTTTTTTTTTAAATCCGTGCCGTGGTGGGCTGTTTAAATTCGGCAGCGGAGCTGTTCAGGGTCCTGACTCTCCCGCATCTCTGTACCTACGACTTTCCTTCAACTGTGATCAAACGCAGCTCTCCTGACTTAATTTTTTTCTTGATACTTTCCAGCTCCATGCTGCTCAGCTGCTCCAGCCAGGTATGAGCTCGGGTGATGCTTGCCGTGTGTGCGGCTGTGCGCACACGCACTCTGTGTGCACGTGAAGGAGACGTGATGCTTTTTTTCAACACTCGTTGGCTTTCTTAGCGAAAAATAAATAGGCTAAATAAAATATTGCTGATTAGGGCTTTGCGGCCGGCCCGGCCCGGCCCGGCCCGCGGATATTGGTGTGAAATGTTTGCCCGGACCCGGCCCGCAATCGGGTCGGGTTCGGGCCGGGCTCGGGTACGGGCCGAGAATCTAAACTCTAGTGTGCACTACAGAGTGTTGGAGATATCGTCTGTAGAGATGTCTGCCTTCTCTCTAATATAATGGAGCTAGATGGCACTCTGCTTGTAGTGCTCAGAGCACCAAAACAAAACAAACAAAAAAAACCTGAATAAATAAATGAATAAGAAATATGAGTGTGCATATACTCATGGACGAGAGGGTCGTGACAGTGTGAGATGTTAACATTAATGGCGCCCTCCTCGGCTGAGTTATAACAGTAGCTGTCTAGAGTAGATGCACGCTTCCTTCTGCACAGTAATGCGGTTGGTGGATGTAGTTTGGTAGAAAGAAAATAGTTGCTACACGAAACTGCTCACAACAAGGTCTGTGGATTACCTTGAGTAACCAGGTCATGATTTCTGGAAAGAGACATTGCTGTTGAGTTTTTCAAAAGTATATTTTTGATGCTTTGAGCACCACAAGCTGAGTGTCATCTAGTTCCATTACATTGAAGAGTGGGCAGACATTTACGGCTGATATCTCCAACACTCAGCAACTCACACTGAAACAATTCAGACTAATAAAAAGCACTACAGGTAAGAGGAAAAATTTTGATGTGGAGGTGAACTGTATGCATATATGCCTATTTAGTCATGAATACTGAATATTACTGAGGAAATTTGAAACTAGTTTTCAGGGGTTTTAAAGCCTCAGGAAATCCTCCACAATGCTCGGTGAAAAAACTCAACCAGTCAAATAAATCTGATCTTATTTGCTGCATTTTGTAATCCTAATAGTAGCAGTGGACAGAAAACAGTAGCTTGTCAAGATGTGGTACAGAGGAGCTGCCTGGATTTCATGTTACCTTGGAAACAAGCGCTGGTGTTCCAGCAAGTGAATAAGAAAAGGTAAGACTACGTCCAATCCCCTCAACATGTTTGGTATATCCCCTTCATCAATCACCTGCATCGGGCTAACGCTTACAGTAAATCAGCCAAAACAAGTAATTCACTGCCAGAGGAAAGCTTTGAAGCAGACGCCTGAGAATGAGGAGGGCCTGCCTACTTTGTCTGAGCCCTGGTCTTTCTGTGGGATAAATCTGGGCACGTCGAAGTCGCAACTATTGAAATGCCACTGGGACAAAGTGGCAGACTTTAAAACAATGGCTACGGACAAAACATCTAATTACACTACAAACCACTAGATCAATACCTACTCTGCTGGCAGCCTGTGCTGATGTCTTTATTTTTTTCAGCTTTATGTTAGATTAGAAGAAATCACATTTTCATTGTATAACAGCAGCAGGATTTAGAAAGATAAAGTACACACAAAAGCACTTTTATGAACAATGCTTAAATTCAGTGGAGGATAATGATTTGTTAAATGTTACCACTGATGTGTTGTACCAACACAGAATTGCCTTTGAAACAGGGTTATAAAATGGTTTACCTCTTGGGTAATAAAACAGAACTCTCTGTGTGAGTATGTGTCGGTCTGTCTATGTGTGTGTGTGTGTGTATGTGTGTGTGTGTGGCAGGGGTTCACAGGTGTTTTGAGACGAGTTTGAATACATTTCCATTTTTAAGAGGGATCGGTATGCATGAATATTTTTAAATTGGGAACCAGCACAACAACAGCCCCCTTTCTAGATAAAGCAGTACATGATAAAAATGGGTCATGTTTTGTGCAGGTGTGAAGCACATACACACACAGATGAAAACAAACATTGTAAATGCTTCTTGTGGCTTCGTGTTTGGTAGAAAATGTGCCATAAATGCAAAGAAGGAAGACGGAGACTGAAGCAAACTTTGGCTATGACGTATAGAGGCTTAGACAGGCTTGGCCCTCAGCCGGCTGCTTTGATGTCGAGCTACTTCCTATTAGAACGCTTGTTCATGAAATTTGATTTGCTCCATCTTTTATGTTACCTCCATTGTTCCTTTCTTTATAGATTTTTTTATTGGCGTTAGTGCTTGGGTTGTAATATGTGATCCAGTTAAGCAAAGCTATGCTAAGTGCATCTTTGCCCTGTCAGTAACTGCTTGTCTATTTTTAGGTTCATTTCTGATGATACCATAAGGAAGGGTGTGCGCGAGAGAGAGAAAAGCAGAAAGAGAGAGACAAACTGTATCCACTGTGACATCAATCCGAGTAACTCTTTGAACCGTTTAAAGTGAGCAGCGTTGGCGGTTCTCAACCCCATTAGCCATTTTGAAAGATGCAACAGTGCAATTAGGCAGCAGGCACAAAGGGAAGGCGAGGAGGGAACCGGGGAGTTGTCAGGCGGCTTTACTCTGATAAAACACACAGAAAGAGTAACCCTGGAAGACCAGACTTTAAAAAGGGTCAATATACAAAGTCAAACCTTTTTACATTCACATTATGGTGTGACGGAAAAAACACAGCAGAGAAAAATGTAACAATTGGGGCTTTTTCACTTCAGAGAAAAAGAAACCTCTCTGATATTCTATCTAAAATAATCACAGGTTCAACTGTACGGTTGTTCAAAAATACCAAAACAAAAAATCAGACCCATGGGAGATTTTCAACATTATTTGATTCCAACAACTCAGCAGATGAAAGCTATATTACACCTAAATCACAGCAATAGTCTACATAGTGGGGATGCGCTCATTTATCAGGCAAACATCAGTATTTGCAGATATTCGCCTTGTTGACTGCTATCAGCTTATTGGAAAATAAGATGACATTCACCAATGGCAGCGGCTGATGTTTTACTGTTGTGTCACATCAACTTTGCGCAGGCAAAAAAGCAGAGCTCCAGACTAACAGCGTCCTGTCATGCCAGGGGCAATAGAAAATATGTTTAGGGCAAACATGGAAGGACGCAGTAAACTCACTATGAACGCATCATGGTATACACCCTTTTTCCCCTGATAATGCAACATTGTGAACAACAAATCTGTGTTGAAATCAGCAGGAGGAGAGCTAATAAACATCAGCTGTTAGCAGCTAGTGGCTTGAACTATCAGCTAACGGAGGCTGCACTGAGTTACATTATGATGCGTTCAAGCGCTATATAATAAAAATGAGTATTGGGCAATGGTAAATTATAATGCTATCATAATGTGTATAAATGTAATCTTGTAAAATTAAGTTTTTGACAAAAAAAAAGATCTTTTTCTTGTCAGCAGATTTTAAATGTGTTTGAAATTGTGCTCATTCAAAGGTAGTGTAACAAAGAGCTGAATGACCTTCATAAAAAAGATTTCTTTGTTGCACTGGCACAAAATTCAAATAAATATAAATGACAAAAAAAACATCAGTATAGGCTACTGGCAAAATTGTTGTTTCAAATATAGTTATCAGCCCAAAATTTCACTTTCGATGTATCTCTAATAATTACAGAAATATGACTTTGTTGCACAATAGTCAAAATACAGCACCTGGGACAGATTGCATGTCATTCTCATTATGTTAGAGTTCATCTTAGCTATATAAAGAATTTTGACAAGCAATCTACAGCGTGGACTAAGTCTAAAATACATCCTCGAGGCGGAGCACCATAATGATCAACTTGCTGAGGTCTGAAGAAGAAGCTGAAGGACTGGGTCAACGTCAACCTTGTCAATCATGCGGTTCGTCAAAATGAGCCTCAGTCCCTGCATGGCTTTAGTCAGGTGTCTTTGTGTCGGTAAAGGTGAGAGGTTGAGCTTTTAATTAGGTGAGCAAGTAGGAGAGACTGCCAAGGAGAACAGGAAAGGTTAGGGAAGGCCAGGTACTGGTGGTAGATGAAGGGAGGTCAGGAAAACTAGACAGGAGAACTGTGTGCAGCCCTGCACACTCATTATTTTCTGACGGGGGTTAGTAGGAGATAACTCTGTGCCAAGCTACAGTCTGCAGAATGAAAAATTACCACACTTAAGGAGCTGCAAGATTGTCAATTTCCTCTTTTTGGACAATGCTAACAACAGCTATTACATATAGATTCTGCTAAAGGATCAGATGTGTACAGTGTAAAGACGCATCAATCTTCAAGAGTAATGAGGTATTTTTAAGGCACGCATTAAACATGATTTTACATTATTCAGGCTGAGTTCAAGGACGCACAGATTGTCTAAGGGGCACTGAACACAGGAGTGTTGTGTGAACATGAGCTGTTTTACAATATACTGTGTAAAATGAAGGTGATTATGAACCTAGTATGCTTGATTAAGGTTTGAGGGTCTGGGAGATTCTTGCCCTCAGGTATATACCACAAGGGTTTCAGTGCAGCTGCAGGTTTAAGAAATCCAACCTCTTCTCAACATTTATCTTTCAATGATAGCAGGAGGAACTCAAGAGTAATTTAAGAATAGAGATAAAAAAGTTGTTTTTTTTCCAACAAGCTTGAAAAAGAAACTTTCTTATCACAAAGCAGTACAGTAACTAGTAAAATTTCCTGATGTTAAAGCTTTTGCATCTCATATCAGTACAAATGTCTCCAGTTCAGGGTTAGGGTTAAATCTGGTCTCCATTTTGTCAAAGAACTGCTTGATTTAATATAATTACTGTGACTAAGAGGCTGCAGCCATGCTAGCAGCTCTGAAAGGTTGGCACCGTGGTGCTTTGAGCCACATGCTAAGGTCAGAATTCTAATATGACAATGCTAACATGTTGATGTTTAGCAGGTATAATATATCTATCATGTTTACCATCTTGGATTAGTGTGTAAGCTAAGTGGCAACCTCCAGGGCTGAAAAATGACGCAAACGTGAAAGTGCCAAAAACAGCAGTTCCTCAAATGGCCACTTGAGGCTGGCTACAAGACTGAGTCAATCCCTACAGAGCCTCATGTTAAAATGTCTACCTTTACAGCAGAAATAGAAATGTTTACAGCCTGGTACAGAAAACGGTTTTGTTCTTTATAGCTAATTTCCCCCTTCATGACCACTGTATGGGGGGTTATATTTTTATATAGCTCAACTGTTTAAGGCTTAAAGTTACTCTACATTAAGGGTAAGAGCACTTGAAGTGACAGGCTGTCTGCGAGGCATCGCCTCAGGTTCTCAGTCAGATCCACCCCTCACTTCTTCACAGCTTTACCCCCTTGACCAAATATGGTCACTTCTGGCTCCAAAAACCTCAAGATGGTAGCCAAAATGCCAAACTTGAAATTTCAGAATGTGAGTTCATAACACCAGTGGGGGATGTTATGATAGCTACATCCATCATTTTTATAAAGTCTATGGTGTGAGCATGCTTAGGGCTTACACAGTACTAGATGACAGTTTAACTGAAGTTGAAAGGAATGTCATCATTTTTTCAGGTATTTATTCATAAACCCAAAAATTTGGACTATTTAACATTTTGATAAAGATGATGGTACCAAAAGTCAGCAGATGTCAGGGGATCACAAAAGTTAATACAGTTAATCCTGTGGTAAACATGGATGTTTGCACCAAATTTCATGGCAGTCCATTCAATACAGTAACTGTTTAGACATTTGGCTTGAAACTAAAAGGAAATTAAAAAGTCAGGGGATTACCTACATCACTTGAACACGTCATTAAGGGACCATGAATGTCAACAGAATTTTGTGCCAAGCCATCCAGTAGATGTTGAGATATTTCGCTGTATAAGTCAAAACTTTGACCTGAGCTGGTTGCGCTAAAGCAAAAGTCAATCATTGGGACTCATCCTCTGGGGACACTGGATGTCTGTACAAAACTTTATGGCAGTCAGTCCAATAGCTGTTGATATACTTTAGTTTGGACCAAAGTGGTGGACTGACAGACAGACAGACCCTCATCAACATACCGAAAGCCACACTGCATAGTGTTGAAAGATCTCTAATAATCATATCCAAAGGTACAAAGTGGTTTCTGTTCATTGCTATCAAGTTCTAAGATTTCTGGCCTGTACTGTACTTTGCACATTTTGAGACTTGAGGAGTCTCTACAACTTCCAAACCCTCTAACTTCTGACATTTTTACTGCTCAACAATGTAGAGGATTTGTATTTCAGTCATGGAAGCTAAAAAAAAAACTAATTTTCCAAGCCAAATGAAAAGCAAATTTACAAAACTATTATCCCGATACTCTGCACAGTGATACATTACCTCTTCCCTATCCCTGTTCAATCTGTACACTAATTAGCTTACTCCTCTGTGTTGTGAAAATGTGACTTTGTTTTCATCCGTTATAGAGGACAGGAGGGGTGGGTGGAGGTATGGTAGTTGTGCCAGACTTGTGTTGGAGGAGAAAAGAACTGTCGATACTACTGCAATTTTTACAGACAGTCAACTTAAATCAACAGTCATAGATTGGGCGACTCGGCCTTTCAGCGTAATTAATTTAAGATGCTGTCAGACTTTCTTTTAGGACTTCAGGGTACAATGAGTTGGGGAGATTTACTGTAGGTAGATGTAAAGAAAAAACTGCACAGCAGTTCATCATCACGGTTTAAGAGATGCGGGTGTGAGTGTTACTCTCAAATGACACATGCAGCACTGCAGCCTGCACGCTCAGCTGCATCAGAGCAGCCCAGCACTTCTGCTCTGTAAATCAACTCGCTAACAGGGGACAGCAATTTGCCAACTGTTATGGGGAATGAAATCACGATCATGGGGTTCACAAAACTTACTTGGACGTAGTTCGACCAGAGTGTTGCCAGGGAAACAAGACATTGCCGACAGCTGCCCGGTAGCTGTAGACACCCAAAAGTCCGAGCGCAAGGGCAACCTTAGAAACCCACGAGCACCGTCTTTGAACCAGGAGGTAGATAAGAACCAAACAGAAGGCAGCCAGTAGGGAGAGTACTGTCCTGTGTTCAGAGCTGGAGAGAACAAAAGACATACACAGTCATGAGGTTAAGAAAACGCTGTGCACTCTAATATGAAGCAGTTCTTTGATTTTTACCACTGAATCCCATTTAAAATTCATTTACAGTACATATTCTATGTCTTTCAACATCTTCCTTATTTTACCATGAAATATAATGAGAATGAATTAAAGCAGAAATAGAAAAGCTATTTGCTTTAAAGCTACAGTTGGTAACTTTTATAAAATTACATCTTTTGTCATATTTGCTGAAACTGTCGCTATTGTCTGACAGCATTATATGACACAGATAATCAGTGGAAAAAAATCATGCTCCTCGTCTCCTTTGCCTCTAATGGCATTTGTTAGAATCCAGCGCCTGAAGAAAAAAACAACTAATCAGAGCCGAGGAGTCGGAGCTGTCAATCACTCCTGCGGTCAAACTGTCAGACTAGGCAGCACTGATGAAATATGAATCAAGATTCTGTTACAGCATTGCCTAGTTCTTATCTCAAATTGTTTTCAGAGACATATTTTGGTGTACTGTTTGGCTGTAAAATGAGAGAGGTTGTGAGCCAGCCGTCATGTTCAGAAGGGCATGAGCAGAAAACCCAAGCACCGCCCACCAGCCGGACCAAGATTTTCATTTCACAGCTAAACAGTACACTATAATATGTTTCTGAAAACATATGGAGGGAAAAAAAGGCAGTGCAGTAACAGAATCCTGGTTCATACTTTGATCAGCGCTGCCTAGTTTGACTGCAGCTCACGAGCTGTGATCGACATGATTGACAGCTGCGTTAGAGACTCCCCGGCTCTGATTGGTTGTTTTCATGATTCATGCAATTGCCATTATGAGGAGCATAATTGTTTCACATATTTTCTGACTCATGCTCTGCTGTCAGGATGAAGTGACAGTTTCAGCAAATATGACAAAAAGTTATTTTTACAAGTCACCAACTGTAGCTTGAACTTATAATGAAGTAAATGTTGATTGTGCCATTTAATGGCTACAGAATAATGACACTATCTTTGTTTAGAGTGGTTCCCTATAAGCCTTGCTTTTACTGTGCAACTCTGTCTGCCATCAGGTGTGATCTCCCAGGTAAATGAAGGCTCCTTTTATGGCACAAAGAATGTGCGTCAACCACTGCGCAGCCAAAACAGGAAGAGGATAGCACTTTTGTTTTCCCTGGTAGCTATCGGCAGCTATCCTCTGTTAGCAAAGAGTATCATTGAAAGTTCTTTGCAGTTCCTATTCTCAAGGGTAGACATGGTGGATGGTGGAACAACCGAAGTGACAGTGAACTGTGGTAGCTGCTAGGCTCTGAGGGAAGTGATCTGGTTGTCTGCCACAGTGGCACCAACAGCAATACCACTTGGAAACACTAGCGGTCGAAAAGCTAAAAAGAGTTGTCAGTTTCCACTTTAATTATTTGATCAATCAAAGGAAGAAAGCTAACACCTTGAAGTGGACTATTTATTGAGCGACAGAGAACATTTTAAGGAGATGAAACGCTGTCAGTCGAATCCTCCAGCAAAAGTTTAAACTTTAAAGAGGCATGGATCTTCAGTTGTTAACTGAATTTAAGGCTATATAGTTTGAAATTACTCTGCCACTGAGCACAGACAGGTAATAAGACCTCAAAGGACACATCAAGTTTGAATGAAAACCATGTATTTAGCCGTTCGATGGATCCGACAGCAGTGGAAGGTAGGCGCTTTTGAGACAAGACGAGGCGTAACACTACCTAGATCTCATTATCCAAGCAACAGGCAGTGCAGGTGGGAAGAAAGGGCACCGCTGGACAGGGAAAAGGTCAGAATCCACATCTCTATTCCTCAATGTGATGCATGTTAAAGAACAAACCATAATCCCTTGCCCCGTGCTCTTGACAGAATATTAATGGCCCTGAAACAGTCAGTTTTACAGAGAAATCACTGCTTTTCTACAGTCTGAGCAATCACAGAAAGCTATTTTCCCTTCTTGAATCTTTCTTTTTTTAAATATTAAATGTAGGGTCCTGTCAGCTTCTCCACCAGGAAAACACCCTTAAAAAATTGTCAGTGTCGGGAGAAAAGACTTGTATAATGTTATACCTCCCCTTAAATGTGTGACGATCAAATTATTCTGGGATTTATTTTGTCATCAAGTGTAATTTCCTTACATTTTACTCAACCGGCCTCATCTATTTCCTATATATCCCGCAATGGCCTTCAATATTCTCCAGAGAAGTGAACTTGTTACATTGATCTGTTTCCTCATGTGTAGGTGGAGAGACAAATGGAGATTGTCACTGCATTGTATTCTAGTCTACTGAGGCGCCTGTCGGAGCACAAATTGGTATCTCTGCCTTTTAACAATGAATCTATCCCCGTGTGACTGCTGAACGCTTGTACTTAAACAGTGAAAGAAGCCCATTCGCTTGAATTCTGTGGACTTGCACTAAAACCTCAAGTTTACCTCAGATTTGTTCCCCTTCTCACCCTCCACTGTAGCTGTGTTGAAAATGAGTTCTTGTAATGTCCGGTCAGCTACATGCTCCCACACATCCGCATTAAAAAAATAAAGAAAAGGCTAATAATCCTCAGCTGTGCTAGCAGCCCCATGTTCATTACAGTCCACACATAAAAGTGTTGGACAGAACAAACAACATGCTGAAGATTTTGCTATTCTTAGAGCCTCACCAGTGGGAGTTGAAATTGTAAAGTTTGTCTTGAGTAACAAGAGAAAAAGACATGGAGCCAAACACTCATTAATGCATGCATTTAACAGATTTTCTATCGAATATACTTCCAGATGCACTTCTAAACTTCTATATAATCACCTCATATAACCAGCTCTTTCATGTTGTTTAATAGGGAACTCCAAAGACTTCAGAGAACCTAAGGAGAAAGACAAACCACTCGATCTTTTTGCTATTCATAGAGTGGTGCGGCTTTTCCCTCGGGGACCTCTTAGGAATCATAATGCTGCCAACAGTAATTCTGAATCAGCCAGGTAGCTGCTGCTGTTAACACTCTGTCTTTGCTCTGCTGCCTAGTAAAAACATCCAAGTTTACAAGCCAACTTAGCTGGCCAGCTAGGTAGCATCGTTACCAGGGATAGAAATTAGCAGCAACCACTGGCCAAATGCGGGTGAGATTGATCAACCTACCAGCCACAGCGGCGGGTAAACAAAGGGTGCATTTAACAAACGATTAGATTGCTTCGTCAAAAGACTGCTTGAAAGCAGCGGGGATAAGATGGCAGGCTCCAGCTTGTTTTTTTTTCATTATCCTGGTGATCAGCACACCTGCGTGAATCCATCAAATGTGTGTAACATGTTGGATGTGTTTCCATTCACATTCCCTACAACAGAGAGACCAACCCACTGTCCTTGTCTTATACACAACTGTCTCTCCATTGCTGCTGCGGATGATCAGGAACCCGCAGGCTGGTGTGTGTGGTGTGAAGGAGAGAGAATTAAAAATGTATAACCATAAGTGAATAAATGAATGAAAAAGTTAATTTCCAACATTGACTGACCTTGTTGAGTTTAATAAGTCCTGCTAACAGAAGCTAGCTGGCTAACCTCCACTCTCTGATCACACCCAAATCCAGTAATTATAATGTCAGGTCAGAAGACATTTAGTCATACCACATGTTCAAACAGAACTTGAAAAAAATTGTTTTAAACACTGTGCTGCTCACAAATGGAATGATTTACAACGAGTTTTGAAATGAAAATATATAAAAACCTTTACTTTTTTATACTTAATTTTCAATGCTACTTGTAATGGTTTTTCTTAATGTGTAACCACTGCTCTGTGCATGTAAACTTTGTCTTGTTTTCTTGTGCACAAGTCCCTCCTATAACAGAGCTTTTGGTGTCAGTGAGTCTGTCTGTTAAATAAAGGATGTAATAAAATAATCTGATAGCAGCTGTCGAGGCTGCTAAGAGGCTGGGAACATGTGACTGTGTGAGAGGACAGATGTGGGGACTAGTGACAACACCACTGTCATGACAAAAATGTTGGTGTGAAATAAAAAGCAGCCTTTTGAGAAATAGCATTTTCATATAAAAATGCCATGATAACATTCATGAAATAGTAATAATGAGTTTGTTTTTTAATCTTTGTCTGTGTTTAAACATTTCAGAGGAATGGTAAACTTTACCTGTTAAGCCAGTGTCCCACGTCGGGAAGATGAGCCCACTGCACCCCGGTCTGGTTGAGGGAGCGCAGCAGTCGGCAGCAGACCAGAGTGAAGGGCGGCGTGGCTAATGCTAGCCACTTCTCTGAGTAAATCTCTGCCTTGGGGTGAGCAGAGGGATGACAGTCTTTGGAAGGGAGGATAGGCTCTTCGTCATCTCCAGAGCCTCTCTGCTCTCTGAAGTATTTGCGGCAGACGTCCTGGAAGACGGCGAGGCAGAGGGTGTTGAGCAGAAAGTACCAGGTTTGGTGCTCTTCCTCCACGAAGCTGCTGGCCGCCAAGCTGAGAGTGTGTCCGACCGTGCCGGCCAGCAGCAACACGTCCAGCTCCGACAGCCACCACTCACTGCCACTGCTCCTCAAAGGAGACTATGAAAGAGAACACAAAGAGAGGCTTTAGAGAAACAGGTGAAAACTATTTCCAAAATGTGCTTAGTGTGGTTACAGTGGAGTGCAAACAACATTTATACGTCATTCCTGACAAAGATGTCATTGTTTTGCTCGTCTCATTTGTATCTCAGCCTGGTGTCCCACGGTTAGGACAGACAGCTCTTGTACCTCGGTATCTCAATCTGGGATCTCCACATTAGGTGATTATCAAGTTTGTGGCAAAAAGTACAAAAGTTATAGACACTGACCAAATTCCAAATCTTAGGAGTGAGTTTGCTGCCTCAACAAATCAGTTTAATTGAGGGGCATTTTAGAGGGAAACTTCTGTATTTTTGAATATGGACCCTGTTTTCCCATGTTTTTGTCACTAAGTGCCTAATTTAGACAACATTTTTTTAATTGGTCCAGTATTGAGAGAGAGCGCTCCAGCTGCAGCAGCAAAACAGGCTGCGACATTATCCCTGTGGACAATTGTGCACTGTTAATTTATATCCATTAAAATTGCTTGTTTTTAACAATGGCAGGCTCAGATTGTTATTTTAAGTGTGTGACAACATTATGGGAAAGACCCTACAGAGAAATGGAATATCTTTCTTTACCTTTTGCTGATCCGGTCTGTTTGTTAGTGTATGTAACAAATACCCCCTTTTTTTACAGTAATGGGCTAGCTTGGCTTGGTTTGAGCTGTCAGCCTAGCACAGCAGGGATTTGCATTTCCATTACAGCAGGGCTTCCTCCTTGAAGGTGCGTCTTAAACTGATGATGGCCTGTCTTGAGTGATGACATTTTAAAGCAGAGTGCTGATCCATGGCTAAAGTCCTCTGTTATTTTTTTTTGCGTGTGCTTTTTCCACAGCAGGGCAGGTAAAAGAAGTTTACCTGTTGGAGGTGAGCTGTTTGCAGAGGTGCAGTAAGAGCCTATTGTCTGCAGCCCTCCATCAACAGCTCACTGGTTTCTGCTTTCACTTTCCTCCCTGCAGTATCGTCAGAGCTGCCTTTATTAAAGAGAAGCTGCTAGCAAAGTTCGGCTAATTCAGCGATAGCGTTTTATTTCCTATAGATTCTAAAAAGTCCCCCATTATTTTGTTATGTATAAACTTCTATTGTGAAGCACCAAAATAAAGAAATGTTGAGTTTACGTGCAATGACTTCACACAACTAATACGGTTGATAGCGAACATTAAGTAGTAAGTTACAGCAGATACCTACAGTAAAAACAGGACGCAGGAGAGAAACTAAACTCCAAACCATAGTGGTTCAGTTACAAAATACAAAAGTCCTGAGAGCTGAACACAAACAAACTTTAAAAAACGCCGTGTGCTGCAGACAGAGGTGAGTAGAGTCTTGCAGCCTGGTTTTGGGACCTACTCCTGAGAAGGTCCATCTCCAGCGTGGCTTGGTGTTGCACAGCGCATCTAAACTGACAATGGAAACACAAATCGGCACGGCCGAGAGTGACAATGGAAAAAGGGTAAAAGTCTCAATTTGAAATCTTGCAGACTTTTCCGCACTGTCGAAGTCAACTAAATATTCAGCCATGACACTGAAAATCTTTTAGACGACACTAAGCTACACTTTCTGTACTCTCTTCTCGGTTCTCCTCTCTCTCTCAGTAAGGGTTCCACTGTTGTTTTTCCTAAACATTCACCTCTTGCGAGATTTCAGAACAAGACTTGGGACTAGCAAGACTTAGGACGTACTGTAGAATGAAGGAGATGTAGGGTCCTTTTCATAATGCTGTGAGAAACTTATAATAACAATCTGTGTGCAATTGCGTATAGGAATGACAGTGCAGCTTGTTACTCTGTTGCCGCTGCAGCACTCTCTCTAAATATTGGACCAATTTCGAAAGTTGTTGTCTCCATTAGTCACTTAGACATAAAAACATATGAATATGGGGTCCAGGTTCAAAAACGCCAACGTTTCCCTTTAACTCAACACCATTCAATGGTGCGAGAGACAGAAATGCCACAGCCACACAAGCCTGACTAGACACTCAACCTATTTTCACCTCAGAGACCTCTGTCTGTACTGTGGATCCACTGCCAGTTCAAATTGTTCAACTCAGTGGGATAATTATTTAGATCAAAGTACTGCTGGGGTGACTCATACCAGTCTATTTCAATATTAAAAAAAACCTCATCTGCTGACACTCATTAAATGACCCATGTCCTTTATAATAAAACTGTTCAATTTGCAACCACTTACACCTGCTCCATTATCTCACCCACATCATTTCAAACTCAAAAAGAGAAAATCGTCTCTGTTGATGAATACAACACACTTTTCACATCCACGTTTTATCAAAGGAACAATATCCAGGCTGCTGTCTTTTTGCTAGTCACTCCTCACATTCGACTGCATGTATAGAGGCTATTTTTTTTGCAACAGTGCAGCAGACAGTGACCGTGACCTGTCATTCATAAATTGTGCTCGTTCGCTTGTGGATGCTTCCATCACATTTTTGAAATTGGTATTTCAGCACTGTCCAGTCGCACACTTGTATGCAAATAATTTTGTTTGGTGGTGACAGCACAACGCCGTGCAAAGCAAGTTCAAATGAAGTTCAGCCAAGCTCTCAGTTCAGCAGCAATATTTTAGCCCAACAAACAACTACCAAATACAGACAAGCATCTCAGCCTGTGTTCACCTTGATGACAAAAAGAGGCTGAGCCTGTACTTAGACTATCTGCAGGCTGCAGTACCACTTAGCTCACTGTGGGACTGCACTTATTTTTAATACTTTTACTTGTTTTTCCCAACTTTCACATATATGCCTGTTTACTTTGCATAACATGCTGTGACATTAAATATTTAGTTCTGGTGCTTGTGTTCCAAAAAAGGAAAACAATATCACTCAACTGTGACAAGTTTAGGATATTCAGCTTCTAGGTTGCATACATTTTCATACATTATAAGTATCTAGGTTGTTCTGTATGAAACTCTTAAAATCTTAATTTTTGTTTCCACGTTTTTCATGAACATCTCCCAACTTAAAGTAATAATGTAGATTTTCATCTACATAAATGTCTGTTGAGTCTCTATCTATCACCAAAGGAGGTAACACAATGGTGTTACAGCCAATGGCCCACTGATAAAAACCCTTGGATTTGGAGTTTTACGAACTGGATGTCTGTGATGACACGTCTTGTAAAAATCACAAGTGGCCCGCAGTTAGTGACGTGTTTTCCATCATCCGGCTGTAGCTGGTCCAACAGAAAGGGTAGGTGGAGCTAAAGCAACAGACTCCTTCTTCAACTCACTGGTGTGAATCAGCGTGCTGCTTTTTTTTTCTGTTTCAAGTAGCGTGGTAAGTAAATGGTTGCTATGGCTGAACAAACAAAGAAAAGAGTGATGACTACAGATGATGAAACCTCAAAACAAGTGCAAATGCAACAACTTACATGAGCAACACTGTTTGAGTAGTGAGATTCAAACATGCACCAGCAATGACCTCCTATCACCATAGCTGCTGCCAAATACAACAAAATGGAGATTGTAACTTCAATTAACCTGTGTCTCACCAAATAGTCACAAAATATGTTTTTCTATTCTGGACATTTTTCAAGGTAGAGTCTTTGGTTTAGCAGGGTCTGCCCATTCATTTTTCACCCTTAGATCACTGTCCCATATGCCTACAACCTCTTTGCCTTTGAGATACATGTCATGGCCAGAAAAGAGCTCTAATATGTTTTTCCAGCTCCACTGCTCTCTGTTCGAGTCTCTCTCCTTCAGGGGTTGGCGAATTGTGAAATCTCAAAAGTAAAAGTAAGTTTTCTGTATATTCTGTGTTCATGACATTGTTTCAATGTAGATGAAAGACAAAGGTGATGGTATTAATGAGAAAAAATTGGAAGAATAAGTATTTATATATACCATACTATGCTATTAATATATGTAGCATGTACTGTATATGTAGCAGGGGGACACGAGGACCCAGGCAAACTTTGGCCATTCAAGGTGAGAGCACGTGAGCTCATGAGCACAGGTGTGTGAGCCTCATTCTTGATCTGTGATCACTCCCGTGCACATGCTTGCCTGGTGAGCCAAACGAACGTGTTTTGAATAGAATTGTTTTATCATTAAGGTAGTGTGGGGGTGCAAACACACCCCGAGGTATTGTTTTTTTGAAGTGCTAATATTGAATTTGTTGTATTTTTTAATTACAAAATATGGTATTAGTTTCTTTTTGTAAAGGGTCCTAACAGTCCAGGAGTAGCAGCAGAGTAAAGTATGAGAGTCTTTTAATATTAAAAAATATCAATGTTTGCCTGTGCTAGACGAAAATTAACATGTGTTGTGTTCAATTCACAGGCAAAGTGCTGATTGCCGTTTATGTTACATTATATTTTACATTATTCATTGTAAACTGTTTTATCTGTGTTTTAGTAAATTTAACTTTCTTTTAGTGCTGCAGTTGGTGTTGGCCTCCGCTCACAGGAGTGGCTGGTGCAGAGGGAGTTCACCTGTTTGGTTGTGGTAATATAATTTAAGGTTTAGAGTGTCACTGGTACAAGTTTGGCTATTCACATACAGTATACTTCCAGTGCATCGGCCTATAGATTGGTGCACCACACCTCTGCAGTAAGACGCTTTAACTTTTAATTGTTTTTACAATACTGCTGTTAGGGACCCTGAGTTTAATAAAAGCCTGTTATGGCATTTTGACCCACACTGACTGTTGGCTTTGTTATTGCAGTTCACCTGTAGTTATATAAAAGTTGAGCTGGGTGTTACACATAGATGCAATTTGACTCTATTTTTCAACTTGCATGCCTTTGCAATGTATCTTGTACACATATCTGATTCAATTTCTTACAAATGCTGGTATTGTTAGATCTCACTACTGCTTTTGACACAGCTGATCACACCAGAGCATGTAGGTGGAGTGGACCAGTATGAATCCCCACTCCTCGCTCACGGAGCTGTTTGTTCTCTCCGTTCCCACACTCAAAAGCTGCTCCAGGTAAGATAAGGACACATTACAACTTAAAAAAAAAATCTCTTCTGCACTCCATCCAAAATCCTTCCATTCGCGCTACGCTTCATTTTGCTCACATGCTCTGGATCACACCCTAATGTTTGACAACTCTGAAAATTGTGTCAGGCTCTCAGACATAGGTGCAGCTCCAACTTGCAAGACAGGAATGATTTTGTCTCCAATGGCAATCTTACTTCAAGCAGGTTGGCATGAGCTGTGGAGTACCACAAGGATCAATACTTGGCCCCCTTCTGTTTGATCGATAAAAGCAGCTATTAAACCAGATTTTTCAGAACATTAACTCTTATTACTGTACTTATACTGACAATACTCAAATGTATATTTTTATTTACCACATGACTGGTAAATAACAATATTTGTTTAAAAACTGAGTCATTTATGGAATCGAAAACTAGCAGTCATATTAAATAAGTTACAGTGCCATCCTTATTTCATTTAAACACTGTTGTTAGACTATGAGGAGGATCTAAATAAGGTCTTAACAGTTTGATTATTACATTCATTTCAAGTGTGTTGCACTAAAAACAGCTCTTGGGCAACTACAGCTTAGCCAAATGCAAAAGTGTCCTAACCAAAAATAAATAAATTGTTGAATAAAAATGTGAACATATTACACCAAAGCATTTGCATTGGCTGAGAATCAACTTCAAAACACTTCTAACCTACAGTCACTTACTGGGCTGGGGCCAAATTATATTTCTGACATGCTTTCTCTATATATACTTTTCAAAACACTTACGTCTTGATTCGGCTGACTGTTACAATCAGCAGGGGCCAGTTACTGGTCTCAACCAGAAATAGTCCAGCACATAACCACTTGTTGTTTTACATTTTGCTTTTTGCATGCCTGAAACAAACAAACAAAAATGTATAATATGTTAATTACTGAGCTTTAGAGGTCCTGGTAGGTGAATTAGCAGTCTCCCACTCTACTCTAGTCCTTGTGCGGGGCTAAGCTAACAGCCTCCTGGCTGTAGCCTTTCATTTAATGGTTAGATATGAGTGTTCATCTTCTCATCTACCTCCATCAGATGGTGAACAGAGTATTGCTTCCATTAGTTGAACTATTCCTTTAATTAAAAAAAAAACAGTCTTATGACTGACACAATGAATGAGCTAGGATCTGTTCTTCTGTTGATATAATGAGTATAATGGGAGGGAACATTTTCTAAGCAGCCTCAGGGCCAACATATACAGTGAAACACCCATCAATCAAATCCTTAACTGAAGCCTAATGTGCAGAGGATGGATAAAGGATATTACTCCTCTACCCTGTCAATGACCCCCTCTACATCATGACAAATCACAGTGAAATGACAGGATGATGACCTCTTTGTCTAAAATGTAATATTTGCCTTAACACTACTGCAGGTCCTCTGGTGCCATCTTTGCATCAATGCCAGTCAGTACCAAATATCTATGACTTTAGGCAAAAGTACTGTGAACCTGACAAATAAGTCACAATACCTCTGGAAGTACATATGATTTATCTTATACTACCGGCAGGGTATTGAAGACTTTCCATCATGCAGTTGTGAAACACCCTTTCAGACTCAGTCCTCTGTGAGAGGAATTTCTAGCTTTCTCATTTGAAATATAGATAGTTTTTCTCAGGCGAGGTGGAAATCTAGTATATGGCTGAGCCGTGTATGGTCAGTGTATTATACTGTGGCCAAGCTGTTACAGGGATAATCGCTGGTAGGGTCTATAGTGTTAATTCCTTGATATTAAATATTCATCTGCAGTTTTCTGTAGCGGTCCCTACAATATTTGTTCTTAAAGTGTACTGAAGTAGCATGAAACATGACATGGTTAGTCTATGTGTAAGTCAAATAATTAAAGACTGCTTCTTTGTAATAAATTCAACAATATAATTATGCTTTTTTTGTCAATTTGTTGTTCTGGATTACCCATCTAAAGTTTTATCATCCCATTTCAGGCACTTGCCAACACACAGTATATGTGGCCCTAATCACACCTGGTATTAACATGTGTCTTGGGTGATTGGACTACAAGTGGACAGCTCTAAGTACAGGTGTAAACGCACCCAGTGCATCCTCAATGCGTCCAATCGCTCAGACCAAATTTGGAAGTGGTCTGGGAAGCATATGGCCACATTCTTTCAGCATTGTGAGCACCCCTACTCAGCTCACGTCCTTGCTCATCTGACTCGAGCTGCCTTTACACAGGTTAGATGCAGAGCTGAAGGACCATCTCCAGAGCCGCTCTTCTCCTGGCAAATGGTCAATTTAATATTTGCTCAGTTAGCACAAGCTACAACAGCAGCAGCTGCCCCAACAGCCCAGTCACTGTGTATGTGTGCGGGCGAGCTCTCACTAATTGTCTCCAGCACAGATTTATTTGCATGTTGAGCGGGAAAGTGAGATCCAGTCACAAGTGTCCACTCGAGACGCGTGTGGAGATGCAGTCTAATGCCAGGTGTGAACAGCCAGTCTTAAAGCTGTTCACTTGTGAGCGGATCACCCAGGACACATGTTAAAACTAGATGTAAACAGGCTCTGTTCTAAACAAACCAGACCTAGGTTGCATCCCATGATAGTTACGAACATGCCCATAGCCTCAAATGTTGAAACCTGGCCAGATAAATTTCCAGCTTCAGTTTCCCAACCGCAGTCTGGAGGCACAGGGGAGACTTTGTTTACCTTACTTAGGTCTTGAGGAGCTGCAGCATTTTTTCATAGACAAACTGAAACCTAAACTGTACAGCTACTACCAATTGGCAACTTTACTGATAATTTCTCCTCTGCTCCGATAACCAACACCCGTCTGCTCTCTGGCATCCACTGTTTCTATCTCTCTCTTCCCCACTTAAACACACACTCATAATGCAAACACAGTACAGCCATTCCTTATTGTAGCTATGCTCTTATAACAAATGCATCATACTGCGTCAGCAACCTACAAATATAGAACTGCAATGCAACAAGCAACGACTGTGTATTAGGGATGGGAAATACATCAATTATACTCGATATATTGCGGCTGGTTCCACGTGGGATGTATAAAACGGCTGTATCATGAACATTGAGTATAAATTGTCATGTCATTTTTTTTAAGCCAACAGCTCTCTCCCTCTCACAAACTTAACACACACAAACCCCTGCCGATCCACACCACTCTCTCCCAAGAAATAGTGTATGAGCAGGTGAGGTGTGTGTGTGCGTTTTTTTTTTTAACTACAGGGCTCCACCAACATTTTGCAACCATGGAGCACCAGTGTGACTTGCACTGGAGAGCTGCTAGTTTGTTCCCAGTTCAATCCTCACGTTTAACGATGAAGTGGAAACAGTTTAACTTTAACCGACTTTAACAATAGTGTGAGCTGCCAAGGCGCGTTTTTTTGTATCTGCAGGGCTCCATAGCACAACTATTTAGTTACATTTTGCAACCATGGAGCACCAGTGTGATATATTGCAACTATACGCAAATATAATTATTATATGAATTAGAGAGCTGTTAGTGTATTTCCAGCTCAATCAGTTCTCATGTTTAATGGCACTGCTGGTTTAACAGTTTCACCTTATGCTAACTGCTAACAACAACTGTTGACTGGCAGCTCCACGTTTACAGCAAAAACATCCAACACTTCCAACCTGAGATGAGCCAGGTGCTGCAGAATAAAAGCGCCAGTGGTTCCACTTTAATTTATTTCACTTTCTTATTCAATTTTATTATTTAACAGTCACTACTTTATTTAATTTTATTATAACTGTAGTTTATTTTAGTAGTCCATATCGCCAAGCCCTACTGTGTCTGTATTAGGGAAGTTGATCAGATGCTCAATCACAAAGTCAAAGACGTTACCAGCTAAAAAACTGTTTTGCTTATTCATTTAAAAGAGCAAAGGCAAGTGGGGACACCAACACTCGACCCACCAATGGTGTAACCTCATCACTCACTCAGTAACAGACTTTTATGTTTATAGAGCTGACCCCCACTTTGCTACAGTCCACCCAAAAAAAGAAAGCTTATTAAAGTGTTGTATTATGGGCTCCTTCCAAAAGTTATATGAGACTCAATTATAATATTTGTTAAGGGGCTCTTTTTTAATACTGCTGGTATTTTACACTTGGCATTTCTGTTTTCTTCAATTTCCTTTTTCATATATTCGCCAACTTGTCACCTCCTTTATAGACACTACTTTTTTTTAAATGAAGTACACTCACCTTTAGGTTATTAAAATTCATTCAACTGGAATTCTAATCACATTTTTGTTGGAGTGGTGAGTTAGAAAGTGTGCTTAATCTTCCCGTTGCAGAGAAACTAATCAAGATACCTCTAATAAAAGGTTTGGATGCCATCCATAATGCAGTCATTTGTCAAGCCAAAGCAGGCGCAGCTCTGCACTTTGAACCAAACTGAGTCAAATGATTATAACAACACTTTATCTGGCTTTAGATCGTTTCTCAACCTTTCTGCCTTTATATTGAAACTTTTTTGCAAAATATCTTTTTTTCCCAGACTGGTAACTGAAGCTGTATTTTGGAAGTATTTATGTAAATTGAAGGGTTGTTGAAAACTGGCCCAAAAGATGCAAAATTGGCAAAAGCAGATACAATCCTGTCAGAATAATCTTTCCTGCAAATTCATAACCAACACTAACATAGCATAAAAACGACTTTATTATCTAATCTCAATATCAAAATGAGTTTGTCAGTCATGACTTAGAGGACACAGACTCCACAAATTGTATTTCCTCACCCGGGTCATTACAGAGATGAAGATTTTGGCCATGAAAATGGGCCATGACTGTAAATGTTCACTCACTGTTTTTGGAACAAGATTTATAACCAATACATGGAACAGATCCATATTTTGCTTTCAAAGTAATCAATAACATTTTAAAATTGATTCCAACATCAACTGCAGGTCAATATAAGGACGCTGAAATGCTAATGCAGCTTTACTGTATGTGGTCCCTCTAAGACTATTACAGTTGTAGTTAAAAATACATCTGCAGCAGGAGATGAACTAAATGAACATAAGTAACAGCTTTTATAGCTGAAGACAGATCGCAGCTACAGTTTACTATCCATAAATGTATAGTGTTATGAGCTTTTATAGCCTGTATTGTTTAAGTTGTGTGGCTCGTCTGCCAATCAGGATCCAAGACTTCGATTTTCCTGTAGGTGTTTACTTTTACATGCATTTTAAGATACAGACCAACGTGTTATTTGCTTTACTTTCTTCATATAAATAATTAATTATAACACACAGACAGTAGTGCTGAAACTACTGTTTTGATAATCAGTTCTTATTAAGTTCTTATTAATTTATTAAGCATAATGCCTAAACATTATCTGGTTCCAACTTCTAAAATGTTAGGATTTCCTACTTTTCTCTGTTTTATATCACTGTAAATTGAATTTTTTTGGCTTTTTGAGGTGGGGATTTTTGGATTTTTCACCATACTCTGACAGTTTTTAAACTGAACAATTAGTCAATTCATAAAAACAAATGATCACTGATTAAACAATTAAGAAATTAATAGTAAGTTGCAGCAATAATGGACAGTCATTAATGTTTTTCATTTGATTTTGTGATCATTGTGTCATTTACAGAGACAAAAGGGTGTAGTCTAAATCTTTCTAAGTACTTACAGTTTACTGGATTCATTGGTTAAAGCTGGGGTATGCAGTTTTTGGTAAGAGGAAAAAAAAACAGTAGAATCTGAAAATACACCCTCCCCTCCAGCTCTTCCCTCTCTTTCCTAAGCCTCTCCCACCAGACAACCACAGAAATCTGCATGGACTTCATACCATAAACCAGTGTTTCAATAAATGGATTTGTTTAATGTTTTTTTATTGTAGAACTCTCTCTGTTTATTGGACCACAGATGAGGCAAGAATTAGCTGGCTAACACACTCTTCAACCCCTCTGCCACGCTTCCTGCTACTGTGGACTGCTTTGCTGTGGGGAGAGCAGGCAGCTCCAGTTGCTGCAGCAACTCGAAATAAGCAGACACAGTGGGCTGGTGACCAGCGGCAGCGACAGGTCTAACCTGTGGAACAGTTACAAAAGAGTGAGGGAGTCAGAGTGGTCTGGTCCCCCAGTGCTGGCTGAGCTCGAGTTGTTGCAGCTGCTGAGTGGGGGTCTTCCGGTGTCGCTGCTCTTTTGGTGAGGTTGGCTGTAGTGGCGTGGAGTAAGATGCTGTGATTCAACGCTCTAGCTAACATTAGCTACATAAACATGAACTCTGGTTAGCAGAAGGCTGAACTATAAGCAACATTTTCTTTCCATCTCTGAAATGCTTAAGACGTTGCTCTGCAGTGTAAGCAGCTGTCACCAATACTGAAATTGCAACTTTCTCTGCAGGATTCTCGACCATTGAATCATTCTTTTCACCAAAAGCATTGACAGAACAGCCAACAGGAACACCCTCCCCCTGAGGTGACTTGTGACTGCTCAAAGTCTCCTGTCACAGACTAGATTTTCTAAAGCCTGATGACAGAGCCAACAGGAGGTGCAGAAGTGTAGTGTTCTCCCAGACCAGTTGGGTTGGGGGGCTGTGGCTCAGAGGTACAGCGGGTTGTCCACCAATCGGAACATCAGTGGTTCGATCCCCTGCTCCTCTGGCCTGCATGTCGAAGTATCCTTGAGCGAGATACTGAACCCTAAATTGCTCCACCAGTGTGTGAGTGAATGGGCGAATGTGACTCATAGTGTAAAAGGCACTTTGAGTGGTCAGATGACTAGAAAGGTGCTATACAAGTGCAGGTCCATTTACCAATTACAATATGCTCAATGTTTATTATTGGATTTTAGCCTAGTGATACCACAATAAAACTGCCTACCTCAGCTTTTTTTTGCTTTTGCTTGCCCACATGAGTCGAGCCTAAACTTTCTGTCTGACTGTTTTACCTTTCTAGCCAAACTCTGGTGATTTCTCTGCTGCTGGATGAAGAAGCACACTTCTCTTTAGTTAGCCCAATCATTACCCGCCAGCTGAGCTTCTGTATGTGATGTCTGTGTGATGTTCAAACTCAGAGAAAATATTCCACAGTCCTTTCAAGGAAGCCCGAATCACAGAAAAAAAACTACATATTTCCTTCACAAGCTCCAGTGTATAGATTTGGGAGTTTATTTTTTCACCCAACTTAATGGCCCGAGTGGCTTTCTACACACTTTTTTGCCCTATCAGCACTTTTGCAAAGTTCCCAGGAGGGAAATGAGATGTAACCTTTACAGATAAATTATAATGAGCAAAGGAGGTGCAGCAGTAAAGAGGACTCATCTTTTAGGCCAATTTAAACAAACACTAAAGACTGAAAGCTTCCACCTCCTGAGTAACTTGTCCCACTATACCTGATTGATTGCCCACATTCAGAGGAGCGATCTAAACATCGCCGGCAGTTACTTTTATTTGTTGAAGTAAATTTAAACATAGCTGTTACAGGGGGAAGACAACATAACATAAACAATTAATGAAACAAATTTGAACTCCCAAAAACCATCAAAAGCACTGCCACAGCAGTGGGCTGTTAGAGATGATGTGGCCTCTTTTCTCTGTTAATCCTCATTAGTTTGACAACTTACATATAAACATATTGTTCGTCTCTTTTACAGCTGACAAATGCTGAAAACAGGCATTCATCACAATATGACCTACCTTTGTTACAGAGCTGGTAATAGCGTTTTCATTACGACTGAGTTGAAGTCGTTTTTAATGATGTGTTGACATTATCCTGCCATTCCTATTCGGTAAAAGATGATGCTCATATAAATATATCAATTTATTCTTTTATCTGTCGGTGAAGTCAGAGCGTCCTTCAGTTTGTTATACTAAAGTGTGTTTCATTTACAGTTTTCACAAGGTCCCACCGCTTCAAAAGTGTCTTAAAAACAGCTGACATAGTGATGATTTTGATGTCGTGGCCATAATTGCATCATTACAAAAGAAACAGCTATAAACTCCAACATGACTGATTGCATTTTAAAATTCTGAGCTATTAAGTCCAACAAAAACCTCAGAGAGTTGCATCAGTAAATTATTTTCATGCAACTCATGTATGTGGGGAGCCAGCAGGAAGCCAGCCGACTCAAGCAAAGAAGAACTTCACTCAGGTGCCACTTTATTAGGCACACCAAGGTAAAACTAAAGCAGTCTAATACAACAGTCCTGCAATCAGCCCCTCTGGGATTTCACAGGCTTTTTTTTGGGATTGTTGTGGCCTTAAATGCTTGATTACACAGCAGCTTTTCTAAAAGATTTGCAATGCATGTTGTGATGTTTTTAGGGTGTTTTTGAAATGAAATTGCAGGAGCAGGTCAACATTTAAAAAAAAAAACAGTTTACAGATGTTTTTTGTGTGTTTGAATCATAAAAAAAATTGAGGCAGCACTGTTCTTTTCTAAGTTTATACTAAACTTATGTTACCACTAATACTGTGCTCACACTAAGAGTGACAATGCAACAGCGTGACCAACTACATTATCACAGAGTAGTTAGGCAGTCACAGGCTTGTGTGTGTGTCTGCTAAATGCCACAAACCATCTCCACTGAACATCATCTTAAGGTTGTACTTGGTCATAAAAATATCTATGCTCAGATCAGTCTCTGAGCCCAATTTTAACATCACATTTTGCTGCCATATTGTATCCCTTTGTGCACCGCAATGCACAAGCTAGCAAAGTGTCAGCTAATTAAGCTAAATAACACAGTACCACAGATAGAGACAAAACCCATGATTGGCTGACACTGATTAGAGTGCTGAAAAAGTTGAGGCCAACTCAAGTTTGATTTGTAGCGTCAGTGTCAGGCGTCAGATTCAGGCTTCAATGAAAATGACTTGTAGCCTGTCGCTCATAGTGTGAACACAGCATAACAACGCATGTTTAATCTAACTCACCTGGATTTTTTTTTAGCTTGTGTAATAAATGTGAATGTAACAGTCTCTGTCATGGTGATTTGTCTTGTTGTCAAAATGTTTTAGCCATTCTCTAGGTGTGTTTCACGGTAAAAAAGCGTTTCTCAGTTAGTATCAGTTGTGTTCCACCACAATGTTGCACATGGGGAAAAAAAGTTAATTCCCGATTTCTTGCAAAACTTTAGGGAGTTGCCTTGTAGTGTTGTCTTTAACAGGAAAAGTGAGACATTTGTGTTGCACATGTCTGCAGCCAGAAAAAAGAAAGCAAGTTTGGTGATGTAATGCAGGGGACTGCTATGGTTGGTAAAAATTACTGGAAACTACTTGGTCACGTTTACATTTAAGTTCCCACAAGGTCACACAGAATTCAGGAGGTCTTGTTAAATTTGCATTAGTTGTTGTGATTGCAAAATTACAAAATCTTGGAGGGGCTGAGCAACTAATTATTTATATATTGAGCATAGCGTTAGTTCAGGCAGGACATGATGTCAAGCTCAGCTCACATTCCAGCTACATCAGCTGATCGCAAACAGCCAGTCAACTGATGGAGCAGCTGATTAATCACATGATTCCTTTCTATGCAACCAATTGGCAAATCTCATTCAGGGTGCTCTATTTAAACTGCTCTGGCCTGCCTACTGTTGCTGCAACCCGCCTCCACCCCAGCTCCTCCTTTTCAAGTTGTTTGACTTATCAGTGTCATCTCTGTTTGTCATTGATGCTGCTCTGTTCTGTTCCCGGGGGGGTCTCTGCTGCTGCTCTCCCTGCCTTATGCTTTCCATGCAGGTGCATGGAAGAGGCTTTCTGCGCAGGCCTGAGGAAAGGCAGAGAGGCCATGCTGCCAAATATAATACTGCAAACGGAAATAAAGTTTTCTTTGACAAAAGTGTTCCTGGCTGAAATGTTTTAATGTTCAGTTCCTGTTGATTCAACTTCACGGTCACTCTGAAGGATGAAGTTTGTGGTGCTGTTCAACTGCATTGCACTTGACAGACAGTTGTTTTTGTCATTCAGCCTAACCCTCATTGATATACATGGGGTGGACAAAATAATAGAAACACCTGTTGGTGTCACACAATTAAGTTTAACAGCACTATAAAATACATCCAAGTTGAACCAACACCTCTAAAACTTTAATAAACACTGAACATTTTAACAGTCATGGAGGGAGGATATATTGCAGGACTGTTGTGTTGGACTGCATTAGTTTTAGTGTACCTGAGTGTATAGTGAGCGTGCTCTGTGGGTCCACTGAAACTATTTTTGGAATATGTGCCCAGTGAACATCTTTCATTGGATTTAACTGAGCGCCATGTTGGTGTCTAGTTGTATAAATATATCCATCCTGCTGCACTGACTGACATAATACTACAGTCTATGCTGAGCAGCACATCTGCTGCAATTTATTTTCTAACATAACTTCATTATGCAGCTAATATTCAAGGTTCTTAGGGCTATTTAACTTCTTCCATCAGACCTAACTGGCATGACCCTCCTCTGGCAACAAAAAGGCAAAACAATACTTTCTATAATTCAGAGTGGAGGGCACCATCTAGCTGGAGAAACACAATGATCTCTGCAGATTCAATTCTGGTAGACTGGAACATTTTTGATACGGAGCGCAATGATGGTGAGGTTATAAAGCCACGTTAAAAAGTAATACAAAACATATGCCGTTTAAAATGATGGATTATGTTCATCAATGCGGCAGTGTGTTTCAGAAATGTGAGCTGGTTTTAATGGATTTTGAAAACAATGGGAGCCTGTGACTTCTGGGACACGGAGTAAACCTGCAGCACAACAGACTGTAGCAGCATCTGTAACAGATTCACGTCGCCTTTGTTGTGCTGTTGGCATTAACAGTTAAACTCTGGAGTTTTAGAAATACTGACACAGAGTTCCTTCTTTGTAACTCTCACAGTCACTGCACTGAATGACAAAAAGATTCCCATACTTTTTATGTGTCAACAAAACGACTGTTTAATGTGTTAACGTGCTTAACGTTAAATTACTGCGAAATAAAAACATTAAAACAGCTCCTTATTTATTAGCTTCCAATTTCCTTGTGCTATACTGTAGAGTAGTTAGGGAGTAATTAAGAGAGCTCTTTGCAATCCTCCATGAAAAACACATAATAAACTGTGCATACGGCCAAGCACCATTTGATTAATATAAATGGTGCCCAGTCTTAAATCAACTAAGAGGCACTCGCTGAAACACTTCTCCTCAGCCGCGTTTTGGTGAAGTGATTTTTCAATTGTCTCAGTTCCAAGAAAATCTACTAAAACTTTTTCTGGGGCCTTTGTTTCACAGCACATTCAAGTGATTTAAAGCAGCATTAGTAAAGACTTTGCTAACTTAGCTAAATCACAAAGTGGGGGTACAATAGACAAGAGCGTGCTATCCCCCCTGAGCCTCGGTGGATTTAGGAGATTTCCTTTCATATAAATTCTGATGGTCTCGTAGGTAATGTTTCTCCACCAGCAGGAAGTGACAAATTAAATCATAAAAGCAAAAATCTATCTTTTAAACAGCAGTTAATGAATCCAGCTGTCTCTGGGTGGAAAACTAACATTACATCTTTTTTCTCACTTGTCCCGTTAATGTTCTTTGTTACACCAGCTGAACAGGTTAACAAGTTAGGCTGCAAATTGAGGCTTTACATGCAGATCAAGCACACGTGTGTACACACCTCTGAGGGCAAACACCTGCTCCAAATCTGTAAATGTGTGTGGGTAGGTATATTTAGGTGCACAGACTCACCTTCCCGTGAATCTTTGGTCCCAGAGGGAGTCGGCGCGTTGCCATGGAGACCAGAATACAAAACATTGCTGAGGAGAAGGCAACAGCAGCAAACACGAGACCCCAGGAGAGGCTGCAGAAGTAACAGGAGCTTTCAGCAGATGTGCACACCAAGACGTGCACTGAGGCGAGCAGCAGGCACAAGAGGTAGAAAGGCAGGGAGAGCAGGGCTGAGAGGACCGGAAGGTCCACTACTGCGTCACCGCTGAGGGCTTCAGGCATAGCCAGCAGTAAGACCAACAGGAGCTGGAGGGCCGGGAGAGAGGGAGGGAAAGAAGAGGGTAGAACGACTTGGATCAATTTTTGTTCAACTGATAAAACCACAGAAATCTACAGTATTAAATATGTGAACATGCTATGCAGGATTGTCGATTAACATTTATAAACACGCTTGTTTACAAGTGGTTAAAATGTTTTCAATGTTGAAATGGTTTATGTTAAACCTGAGAAAGCATCTAAAGGTTAATGTAACCATAATTAGTCATGTACAAAAACAAGAGCCTCTCACTACACCACGATATTTATGTGAGTTCAAAACATCATTTAGCTTTATATTTTTATTGATGCCCGGTTTCTGCCTTGTAAAAATGTAAGTTTTTAGGACTTTTCAGCTTTTTTGCCCAGTTTAAAACATTTATCAGAGAAGTAATACATTAGTAATCAAATGTAATATGCTACATTATTTGATGACATAATTAAACAGAAATATTGCTTATTAGATTTTTAACAGGGTAACTAGTAATCTGTCGTTTTTTCCATTTCAAAAGTAACCTTTCCAACACTGACGCCGTCCTACCAGCTACATAAGACTATCAGTCTTTAGAGTCCCGAGGATTAGTGAGGGGCGATTCCCTGGGTGACGATGGGGTTGGGCGATTCGGGTAAGTGGGGTGTTGTAAGTTATTAATAACTTACAAAACACTGTGCAATAATCCAACTTCCGTCCTCTCTTTCCCCATTTCTCTCTAGTCTCTTTCACACAGCAAGCAGCTTTATCATTAGCGTTGCTGCACTCAGGCTTTCTGTTATTTGGCTTCTGACAAGGAAAATCTGTTGAAGTCCAATATATTTAAATCTTTCTGGTCATAAGGTCTGGTTAAAATTCCTCCCTCTAACACTGTGTCCTAAAGCAAGTAAGTGCCTCTCTGTGTGCAGCGAATCTGTTCTATATGAACTTCTGTAATGTCTCTCACTTCTGTGTGCTCATGTAAACAAACCACTTAGATTAGTAGCTGTGTGCTTAAGATCAAACTAAAAATGTAACCTCTTAAAAGATGGGTGAGTAGGCTACTTGTTGTCTTCCAATGTTTGTACTTCTTAAAACAGAAAACACATTTTATATTGAGATTTTCACTTGTAATGAGATACAATATTGCGAAAGGCAAGCAGGCTGTTACTAGGGACGGTCATTACCAGAGATTTTAAGCTCCTGTTTGCGTGTTTCTGGGTTAGGTTCATGTCATTGATTAAAACATATGTTGGATCTCATAACGGGCCTGGTTGGTCTGTGTTTTTAAAGAACCCTGACATTCTCCTGCACTTACCTGAAACACAAACACCATGCCTGCGATCATGGAGTACATGTCGTATTTGCCCAGCTGTTTGCTGAGGGCCGAGCTCATGGCAGTCAGGGCCTCGAGATACTGCTTCAGCACCTTCTTGCCCATGTTGCTAAGCACCTCAGAAGTGTTGCCCTCCATGAAGAGCTTCATCCAGCTCCCATGAGCCTTTTCTGCCACACGAAACTGCTCAAAGCCTGCCTCTGGAATCAGACAGAAGTGGGGAGGGGGACATCAGTATCAACAACTTGCATGTGTAAATAGTGTTGCTTCAGACGTGAGCATTAATCAGGGATTACTTGACAGTGATGTTTGCTGTCAGGTACTCAAAGATTTGGCTTTACTGTGATTTGCTGTAAAACTTCTTGTTGGAACTGCAGCAGCCACTGCATTTTTATAGATGTGTCAAAATGAGGACATTTGCGGCATCTCATTAATAACCTCTGTGGGTTTCCTGATGCGGCGTCACATTAATTTTGCACTGCTTATTTATCACCAAATACCATCTGATGCATCAGGACAATTAAACTTATTTATGAAACCAAACAATCTGTGCTTTCCAATTATGTAACTTTGACTCCTGTTTGCAGAGTGCCTCCAGATTGAATGCAATATTTTCAGTATTATAGGAGAGCACTGTTGTCAATGGTGGCATTATTTCCTTGTTTATATATCAACAATTTGTTGCTATATTGTGACATATCAGCAGCGTTATGACCGTGGTTGGACGCTGAGCTCTGAATGGAGCTGGAACCACTGGCAGATATGCTAATTTTTCACTATTAGCTTATTCAAATACAAACTGAAGCATGAAAAAAGTGAAGACAAGTTAAAGCAGTCTGTGTTTTGTCTCACTTCAGAAGAAGTCTCTTCAGACTGCTGCCTTTCTTTATAAAGATGCATTTTCTTACCATTTGTTTCCTTATGAATGAGAGCTCACTAATCCTATTTATGACTTCATCCATCATTTTGATGCATGTTGGGTGTTTTAAATGGGAAATCTATTAACATTCAGTATTTTCTTGTTCTGTTTCCTGTGTCGATAATGTCCCTTAAATGGAAGAGATGATAATATCCCTGAGGTAAAAACCATTTAGTCCTGAAAAAGCAATGTATAATTTGTCAGGATCCTAACGACGACAAGCTATGACTCACTCACATGTTTACTCAAAGCAGACGAAATGATGCCTGCCTTCATTTTACTTCGGTGCTTTAGGAACATGTTCAAGGACAAAGCAACGTGGAGGTTTGATTTGCGGTATACATCAGTGAAGCACACACACACACACACACACACACACACACACACACACACACACACACACACACACACACACACACGCTCTCCTAAAAACAATATTTTCCAGTATAACACCTATCTCAGCAGCATAGGCATGGGGGTGATAAATAGTGACTGTGGCTTTGGCAGACAGAGGGGTTGGTAGAAATATTAGAACCTTAAGCCACAGGCATGAATCATACAATATCGATGGCCCTGACCATGTTTCATCTGTCTAAAAGTACAGAGATTGGTTAATGGCCCTCCAAGATGCCTGAGGTTAGAAGCACAAGAAAAAAAAAACATAATATGAAGATTGAAACAAGGCAGACAGTGATGGATTTATGTGATGGAGTTTCACGAGGAAAGGCAAAATTTACTACCTTTTACTATGTAATGTTTTTAATTGGGCTTTGGAGAAAGACAATATTCAGATACATGGAACTTATTATTAAATCCAACATCATCTGAAGTGGGACCAAAATTAATCAAAATATTAAGGTGTGACTATTTGTGAAGACATCACAGGGCTTGTTTGGATTTTTAAAGTGGGCTTGCATGAGGTACTTATTCATAGTCAGTGTATGTATGTATGTAGGGCTGGGTTAAAATTTATCCGATTCAGATAGGAAATTCAAATCAATATCGATTCATAAAATCCAAGACAGATCCTTCAATTAGCAGTTTTTCCCACAGATGTGTGAAGCTTTAACCCTGTTAATCTTGCCGGTAGCAAACAAGCCACGGCACTAAATTGGCTCTTTTAACTGTTAACATACTGTTTCTATGTTTTGGTGCAATTTATTATTAGCAACATGTAAACATGAAGAAAAGTTATATACTATATTATGTATGTATATGTATATGTGTATATTATAAATTATATATACAGATATTTCAATCTGCTCTGTCGGCAGTCTCTCATCCACCTCTGCTAATATTATGTTATGTGTAATAGCAAATTGTTACTAACAAGCCAAAACAACAACAGCTGTTAATGTTAAACTGTTTAGCTCAGTGTCTCGTATCTTAAAACTCACCGGTGGTCATGTGACCTGCAGGCAGTGAACCTCCTCAGCAGCAGAGAGGACAGGAGGACTGATACTGACTGATGTCTGTGTTCTTTATTCTTTCTAAACTTCATTCAGAATTATGACGTCAGGACTATGATTTATTATATTGACATTTTAGATTTGTTTCTAGTGAGATATTAATCAGCATGGCTCTGTATTCAGCCTCTAAAGAAACAGCCGTGGGCCGCCAGGCATCAACCAATCACAGGCCAGCTCAGTCCTATTGGCTGTTGTACTGCAGTTTGCGCGTTCTCGTGCCCCCGGCAGAAGGAGACAGCAAGCGACAATGGCGGATGGTGGACTTGGTAAAATAGCTATTCCAGCATTGGCTACAACTGCATACACGGCTAAACAGCCCAAAAAAAGGAAGACAGAATTAGAAAAGAAAGAGTCTAAAAGAAAGACTGACCATATTCGGAGCAAAACTCGTGTGAAATCGAGCAGCGGCTTAGCAGCGGCTCGATAGCGACTCAGTCGAAAAAATGCTGTGTGCGCGTGCTCGTCTGGTAGGAGGGGCTCAGGGCGGAGAGAAACGAAACCTATCTGAGATGAGACTCAGAAATCAACCGTTTTCTGGCTTTCTACCTACTGCAGCTTTAAGTTTATATTATAAAATATTCAGTTTTAATCCTGTTCTGAATTTCTTGTTTTTTTTTAAAGAATTCCTTGTAAAATTTATGCTGTTAGTTCTCCAATAATCGCATTAACATACTAGCAAAAATTGGTACTGTGACTGAAATATCCCCTATCCAATCCAGTCGAATCGGGAGCTTGTGAATCGAAATCAAATCGATTCAGGAAATCAGTGGTTATACCCAGCCTCAGGAGGCACAAACTGAAGGGTTCTGCCATGGCCCTCTCAGTCCCCTGACCTAATATCATTGAAAATCTTTGGATAGACCTCAAAGTGCATGCAAGACGACCCAAGAATCTCACACAACTAGAAGCCTTTTGCAGAAAGAAGATGAAAATCCCCCAAAGAAGAATTAAAAGACCCTTAGCTGGTTATAAACAAGTGTTTAGAAGCTGTGATACTTGCTTGAGGGGGCACTGCTAAGTACTGATCATGCAGAGTGCCTAAACTTTTGCTTCAGGCTTGTTTCTTTTTTGTTATTTTAGACTGGAAAAGATTAAAATAAAAAGTAATCTTGCTTAAATTATTTAAGAAATGCGTCATCTTTAACTTCATGCCTTTTGGAAATCAGGTCATCTTTTACTTACTTAGCTATTCACAGTAAACAAAATTTTGACCAGGGCTGCCCAAACCTTTGCATGCAACTGTATAGACAGAAAACTTGAAAACATAATGCCTCCGGCTACGGCTATCGCTGGCGCAGAGGCATAGAAATACATTGGGTCAGTTTTCTCGGGTTGTGAAAGAGGAATCTATGAGTCAGAAAATCAAAACAATTACAAACTGGGAGAATGAATTTAACTTTATGACTAGCTCTTCAACTAAAATTCAACTATGATTTTCTTTACAACACCTACAGTATTGTCCAATCACAGTACTCTAATGAGTTACATCAAGTTGTTGGTGAAGATGTGGGGAGGAAGCCGCCAATGGCACCAATATTTTCTTTTCCTGCTCAGTTTTCAGGAGTAAAATCATGGACACCAAAAAGTATTTCACCTCACACTCCTCTTTGGGTCAGAGCAGTTATTAATGAGTGGAAGACCTCAGTTGCTCTCTCAGCTAACTGATAGGTACCTCTTGTTTTTCTGAGAGTAGCAGCAATTAAGCAGATAACAACAAAACTACCTGAAACCAACAGCAAGACAATTAAGCAAATGTAAATGCACAGTCAACAAATTTAGTTAATTTGTTTGGTAATTTATTTATTTTTTAAACTTAAATTAAATTTTTCACTTTGGGATGTGAGGGATGGGGGGAGTGGAATAGTTATTGCAATCTTGATTTCATTGTGATTACTGTAATTAAAACCATCAAACAATATACAAAAGAAAAAGGCAGACAGACAGAGACTGTGGAGGCAGAACAAAACTTGTGTCACCAGAGTTAAACTTAAAAAAAAGTTTCATGTTGTGCGGGTTATTCTTACTTTAAGACAAAGATAACTGATTGCAAAACTTAACAGAGATTGCACAATAATGACAAATCCTAAAATATCCAATTGCGTCACACTCAAGCTGAGAGTGTCTGGGCATTATGAATCTTTTTGAAAAGACGAAATTCAATTGAAGTACTTTTTGTCTCCCTGATGAAACATAATTGAATGCTGCTTTCTTTTCAGACAGACGGCAGCTTTCTTTAAAGCAACTTCTTTCACACCCAGTTAAGTTTTACCCCAACAGGTGTCCAACAGGCACGCTACTTAAAATATCATCTCAGGCGAAGTTCCCAGCAGTGACAAGTCGACGACTATTACATTCTACTGCATAACAGCTTCATGATTACCCAAGTGGACAGATTCAAAAAAATCAACACATCCAAATGTAGGTCTGCTGAAATAATTTCCATTTCATCCCATCACTATGGAAACCAGGGACCAAAATAGAGTGGAAAATGTGCTGCCAGAGCGGTAAGTTTTTTAATGTGAAAGGAAGTAGTTAGTTTCAAATCAAGTTCTGAAAATGTATTATTTGCTGCTTGCCCAGTCACAAGCTCGTGGCAGCTCAACATATCTGGGTTTTCTTTTAGACAGCAAACTGTACATTTGTCGAACAATTCAACATGAGACACACAAGACGACATGTTGCACTGAAAACTAGGACAACACAGAGATGTCTGTAGGCCTGAAGAAAACACAACACAAGACATGTTGAGAAAGAAAAACCTTTTGAGAGAGCAGGTAGTTTTATAATATTTGATACTAAAACATGATTTGTTAAAGAGGAACTAAACCTCCCAAACCTCCTTTTTTTTCCTCTTTTTTCCTGAAAACCAATGTAGATTGGTATTTAGTAGTGTTGTTGATGGATATTAGGTCTTGACAATTTAGTACAAAGTATATGAATTCTACATAATGTGTTATAAATATGCATAGCAACTACCCTTTACTGGTTGAAACATGGATACAGAGTGCTGCAGCGATGATGTTTGTTAGCAGGCCAGCATGGAAGTTAACGACACCCTGGTTCCCTCATCAAAAAGCCACAGTGATTTTTCCATTGGGTTTTCAATTATTGCAAACAGAAGTTTTTGATACTTTTATGTTTTGTTCAGCAGGATAATCTTTACAACTGAACACCACTTTTATAAACCTTTAAGCTTAAATGCAATCAGCAGAAGTAAAAACCTAACATTATGCTATAAACAAACTACACCACGGTCGCATGACTGAATGTCGTCACCACAACGAGGCTGTAAAGCTGCGTTCAGCGCAAAGACATTCTGTAGTCTCAGTTAGCCACGTATTATCTATGTGTTCATCATGTCAGAAGTATTCCATGTTCACTACGCTAATGCAGTGCCAGGTGAAAACGTGCTTGGCCTCTGGCATTGCAGCTTTTTCGAGGACGACTCATCCAATCAACTTTAACCTCGGCCAGCACTGGGGTCATTCCTCCAAATGAGTAATGTATTCACATTACTTGTTACTTTTAAAAAGAGTGATGCATTACTTTACTTAAGTACTACCTGTAGAAAATAATTCACTTCATCACTTGCTACGTTACTTTATTTTTACTCTGCAACATCATCTCAGACATAATGAACCAACCAATGCCCCACTAATACTTTTAAATTGTGGCATATCTTTGAGATAAAACAACTGACATGGGCAGCCTTGGGCATTCAATAGTCACCCCGAGCATCAATGCACACTTAGGTTTCATTTTAACTCCTCCGAAAGTAGAGCATGGTAGTACAAGGGTAGAGAACAATCTTTTCTTTTCCAAAAAATTAACCAACTTGCCAAATGACCTGTCGGCTATCACTCACCCAGTGTGGGAGCTCTGCTGCTCCAACTCCAATTAACATTTGGAGTAAAGTATATTGTGCAGTTGTTTGTGAATGAACATGGAAATTTTATTATGGGTCCTGAACATGTCATTAAAAAGTCTTGAATTTTTGGTCATGAAAATGTGTGGAAACCCTGACTGTGGTGGCAACAGAGAGTGAGCTGTACCCAGCATGCCGTTCAGCAACAGTTAACAGGAGTCCCCTCTCAATACACTACACAGTGTGTACTTGTAGTATTGTAGCACTACTAATAAATACATACAGAAGATCGCAAGAGCTCGCACTCAACACTGCACTTACAACCGCCAAGTGTGAAGTCGATCGGATGAACAGTTGTCGAGAAAACCGAAGAACATACATACAGTAAGACAGACAGACAGACAGACAGATAGACAGACAGACTCCTTCATAATGGATTCAGTAAAAAATGCATTTTTAAGAAAAGCAGTTTTTTTTGGGAGAATGATATTTTAAATGAAATGCCACATGTCCAATTATTTGCCAAACAAGCCAGTTATCACAGCGCCCTCTCTCTCTGCCTCCTTCCCTCTGTCTCATTTAAAACTTTAAGATAAATTACTTCTGACCGATCAAACATTAGCAATGGTAATTGCTGCCATTGGTGTATCAAATGTGAAAATGAAGGACAGCACCAGAGAGACAGACGGAGAGGGAGACAGATGAGAGGCGTGGGGTAGAGGCTGCAAGATGGATAACTCTGACAAACAGCGTGACCCCGAGATAAAAGTAGGGAGCAGGACTCAGTGAGGATATGTGCATCCATTTGCACAAAGAGTGGGCAGCATTAATGTTCAAGAACAGACCACAGACTGTTTGTGAGTCTCCCATGTGGAATTTTCGCAGTTGTAAGGTCACTTATTCCCGGACTTATAGAAATCAGTATACAGATTCTCAACACAGGGTTCAACACTTACACCATGACGTGACAGAAACAGGTCTGCCTGTTTCTCATTCTGATACTTGGTTTGTGGTGGAGCTAGGCTCAGTCTTTCTCCTTTGTAAACTTGCATGGTCAGTATTTATGGCAGCTTTTAGTGACCTACTTCCTGTGAATGTACACCTGATTCATCTGCAACAACAAAAAAAATACAAAACATAGTACAAGCTAAAACATTTGGAGGATTACTAATTGCGAGATGTTTTCTTCCAATTTATTAACTACCATAACAGACCTTTAAACAAAAATATTTGTGTTTGAATGGATTTAGTTTCATCAAAGACAAGCTGAAATTCCCAAAATGTGTCACTTTTATAAAGGATTCTAGTGATGATGAGCTTGGGTGTGATGAATTGTTTGAACTTGTAAGATGATTCCACCCTCGTCTTAATCAGACTGCTTCAGGTTAAACACTGCTTTGATGTCGTTGACAACACGGTGTGAATAATGAGGAGACGGACTTACAACAAACCACTTCTGAGTCAACTTAAGTCTCTGCCATCTGTGTTTCTTCAGAGAAAAACCTACACGCACAAAACTGTGAGTGGAATACAAATAAATCAACAATTATTTAAATAAGACAGTGATCCTCTTAGTCTGAGCTAACATGTCTTGTCTCAATACCTTATGTGGGGCATCCTGATTTTAGTAGCTGTAAAAGAGACCTGTCAGAACATGTTCACATCTACATTTTATTTCTTTAAAGTAGCATTAACCTTTTTTTGTGAGGGGCAGCACCACAGTGACATCTTACAGAGTTGTTTTAACTGAACAGCTGCCTGTAAAGTACAGTATACGCATCCAGCAACTCAATATTCTCTTTCCTTTTAGCTCTGTTTTTGGTCTCCACCAACTCCGGAGGGAAATATCCGACTCTTTAGCAGCTAAATGCTCCACTGTGTTCACTTGCTATTTGCCAACTCTCTCTGCGTACTGTTCGGTGGTGGATCTAATCTCATGTTCCAGACTTCAGTCCAGTTGGTGGCGTGTGCACTTCTAGATGGTTTGTCAGGCGCACATTTCGTTTTCTATTTTTGTGTTTGTCTTTGTATTCGGCAAAAAACAACAAGCACAAGAACTCTTCTTGCTATGCTGTCGCACCAGTGGAATTTGCCCTGCAGTGATTAAGGACCGCTCAACAGCACGATCTGTATTAGTACCACCACTTTTTGCTGTTTTTGCAAAGTACTTCATGTTAATGCTTTGTAAATGAGTTTTATTGTTTGGCTATTATTAGGAATATTGTTGTGTTTTACATGACAAAGATGACACAGTTTAAAGACAAATTCAATACTTAGTCATTGTTAAGTGCCGAAAACGCAGCAGCATTTTTTCAGTTGAGGCGCTTTAGTTACATGTGGTTGCTGTGATACAACATATCCGTGGATGTAAGAAGGTCAGCACAAGTTAGAGAACTTGCTCTGGATGAAGGGAAAGCTGAAGCACATAGGGAAAGAGCACAGACTCTCTAGTCTGTGTGAGCTCAGTGTTAATTGCTCCTCAATTGTTGTTGTTTCGTGTTGTGATGGTTGGTCTTTGTGGTATTTGTCCCAGCCCTCCTTCTCTGTAATTGGGACGGCTGGGTAAAAAGTGACAGTGACAAGTGGCTGCAGCATTTTACCCAAAGTTCAAAATTTTTTTTGACTTTCAGTGAACAGAAGAAAACAGCAAACATGAGTGTTCAGTGCAGAATCAATGTTCAGCGCCTCCTCACACTGCTGTACTATTGTGTAACTCCGTGGTGCTCCCATGGAAGAAAGAAAAAAAAAAAAGAATACAGCAGTTGTTGCAGTTGCTTGCCATATTGTGGTTATTGTCATGAGGTTGCCATTTTCCTCCTAATTTTGATTTTGATGGCGGTTGGCAAACAACGTTATGGTGCAATGTCACCACCAACTGATTGGGAAATGCGCATGCCAGATTGATGCAGACCCTAAATAGTAATGAGCATGGAATTGCATCCATGCAACCGGTTCAGGTGGACGCAAAATGTGTGAAGAATGTCAGAGTCTTTACACTGCAGGCTGTAAAACCAAAACAATAGCCTGACTCACTAAAACACCAGAGATACAGGGGACTGCAGTGTCAGGTGATAACTCTCTGTGGGTTTGTCACTGTGACTGACCCTACATTAATCTGACCTATTGTTAGCAGGAAAATATTGATTAGTGTAGCTTTAAGTGTGATGAGTGGCAGGTTACAGAGCCCATGTTGCTCTGTAATTGTGCATATTTCTGAATAACGATCCTCTGTCACATAAAGCAGCTTATCAGGTGGAAATGGGAGGCAAAATGTGTGAGGAAAAAAGCTTTGGATTATGATATCGCATGTGCTGGACAATTTGTGTTATTTTTTTGGTGGATCAAAAAGACGGTCCCATTAACTTCAATATTTTGGGAGAAGGCTGAGATGGAGTAATGGGAACTGACCCGCTGTGTGTTTGGTGGTTCTTCTAACTTCAATAGCGTAAGGAAAAAATGACTGCATTTTCATTTTGGAAAGAGCTATTCCTTACACTGTGCTGTTTTCTCAGTCACACTGCTGCGTGCATGGAAAAATGTAGCCACTGATACTATCAGCAATCTGTGAACAATACAGCATAATGATGAGACTCCCTGTCAGACGAGGTCCTGGCTTTCCGGGCTTTAACGAGTCCAGAGGTTGGACGCAGTGAATATGTAACCCACCTTTCTCATAGTCGGTCATGCTGTCTTTGAGCAGGCAGCTGAGTTGGTGGCCATTGAGATGCAGGAATCGCAGCTGGTCTCGTAGTGAGGTTTCCTCCAAGACGCCCGGGATGACGCGGCCCACGCTGTTTTGAGATATGGGCAGGCCAAGTCCCAGGGCCAGGGTTGGAGTCAGGTCAACCTGCTCCACCACTCCAGGCTTCTCCATTCCCCCTGACACCACAGAGCAAAAGCACACAAGCAGAACAGTGAACTACTGAACCTGCAGTAAGAGATGGTGAAATAATGACACACAAATTAAGTGCATTTCGTATTTTGGTGGTGCCTTTGTTTGCTATGTTGTTTTCTAACCCTCACTTGTCAATCAGCCTGTATAATTCAAAGAATCTGCTCAACCTGAATGTAACAGCTATCAGGTTCTTCTTCTATTTATTCCAAAAATACTTGAAAGTTAGAATGCACCCTCTCATGCCAGTGGATTTTTCCCTTATGAACCTGCAGTGTCAGACACAGAAAATGGAAAAGCTTTCAATAACACAGTGCTGAATCACAATTGTGTTGCATCAATCAGTGATGGCTGGTAGCAAAATTGATATTTTTTAATAAGAACAAAAGTCACATTTTATTACTTCAAACCCTAAAGCAATCCACACACCAAAACTATTTGCATGATGGACAAGAGGAAATGACTCAATTTTCATACTGTCCGCCGTGGAGGATTCCACCCTTCGCACAATAAGAGCTTGTCTGAAAGAATCTCACAACACTCAACAAGATAAATTCAAAAAAAGGAGGTCCTTCTCCTAAAGTCATACACCTGACACAAAAACTAACAGTGAAAAATCCCACACTTTCGGGTCATCTGGAAGTCAGTGATTATGTATAATATATTTTACTGGGACATATCGCTCTAATCACAGCAGCTACAGCATCTAATTTGCTGCTGTGTGCTCTTTCCCCTCAGGACAGTCAAACTGCGGTCACAGGGAAAATGGTGAGAGTGTGGTAGAACATCTACAGCTTTTCACCACAGCTGACTCTTATTTCATTGATTAAAGCAAAGTGAATTAGTGACATATTGTTCTTTGATTAGAATCTTGGCAAAAGTTAATTTGAATTCTAACACAGAAAACCTGAATCTGAACACAAAGGCACCACAAACAACCCCCTCATAATTACTCCTGTATCAATGCCTGTGGGTACGACCATGGGGAAGGTTGTCACGACAACATGCAAAACAACCCAAACAAACACAAAAATTGAATGAAAGACTGAAATCATTATAATTTTTCGAAGCTCGTCTCCTGTCAAAAGCGAACAGACATTTTTATGTTGACACTTGGCTTCCTGTAGAGAGCTTTCAAGAATACAAACAGTGAGTGGGAGTCATTTCCCAAATTGTCTGTGTCTGAGTGAAGTTTTTGGGTTGCAGTGATGAACTATACGGGTGTATAATATATCTAAAAATGAACAATGCAGCTTGCATGTGTGGGGAAGTGAGACAGCTGCAGACTAAAGACCGGGACAAACCCCAGAGCTATGAGCTAATTTGGTAATTGGACACAATGAAATAAGCCGGAGAATTATCCATTTCACATTAAAAGGAGACGGATTTGCAACAAGACAAGGACTTTTCTGTATTAAGCCCATAGCTATTCAGGATAATGCCATAAATCTACCAAGTATATGAGGCTTGTTTAAATCTGTTACTTAGCAATGAATGTCTAAAAATGTTAAAGTTATGCTTTTAGTTGCAGTAATTACACTAATGAGCAGAGTTGACGGAGCCTTCTTTTTAAATATTTTCAATCCCCCTGGAGATGTTTTATCAAACACTAATCCCATTTTAACTGTGTGTAATATCCAGCATTATTATTTTATGATTTGTTCTCTGAAACACAAGCCAAGAAGAAGAAATCTGCTTGCCAGACCGCTGACCACATGCCTGCCTTTACTGTTACATCCAACCAAACCTCTTTAGAACGATATCCACTCTGCTTGTACTGTTTGGCTTGCACTGAACAGAGCGGCTCACATTCTGGCAGAACAGATGTGTCATAACTCAGTAAAAGGTTACACACACAGAATGCTGATTCATAGATGAGAAAACTGCCGCTGACGACGAAGCCATATGCATGTAGCTTGCTAATATTATCTCTAAAATACCACCACAGCCACTTTTGAATTCTCAATATGACTGTACAGAGCCACGCATTTGCTCAGCTTAGAGATGACTTTGTGCCAAAGCTGGCACCATAACAAGGTTTTCTCAACAGATTATTGCACAGTTACCCTTCGTTATAATGTGGTTTAAACTGAGGCTGCTACATGTATGAAGTGTGTGAACTACACTCACAGACTAATCTCAGATTGGCAGGACCAATAAAACTATGGCATAACAACCTATAAGTACTATCAGCTCCAATATTTTCGCTTTTATTTGTGCAAAGAGTTACAAGTACATTCTGCAGAGGTTCATCCTTTTACAGAAGAGAGGAACACCCTGAGATGTCTTCATTAAAAAAAGTGCAATTTCATCAGTATGTCTCACTTTTTCCACATTCAGTCAGTCTACTTCTCACCGTCATTACACGTGCACTTATCCATACATTTCCTGATCCTGATTCTTTTGAACTGAAGCTGCTGGTTGACAATATTTTGCACAATGTTCAATATCTTTAAACATGGTCACAGTAAGTGTTCACTGATATATCAGAGAAGTGTACTTTGGTCACAGTGGAAAAGCTTGTGAAGCGGTATTACACATGATAATTTAACTTGCTCCCGAAACCTGACACCTTTTAGAGGGCCGGATTGGACCCTTTGGTGGGCCAGTTCTGGCCCACGGGCCGTATGTTTGACACCCCTGGTCTAAAAAGTGAAACCATGCCGAAGTGCCTTAAACCTGCATTCTTTCTAATGACCAGCAGGGGGCAACAGTCAGTGAGAAAATGACCCCACTTCTTACTTGATTTATTACCTCAGTAAACAATTTCCTAACGAGTTAATGGTCTCAATCACTAGTTTCGAATCTTCTTCAATAAAGCATGATGTTCATTTACTAAATCATGGTCTCACTGAGAGTAAATTAGACCATAAAGCAGGGTAGCCTTTCTTGTAATTGACAAGTCGCTAATCTGGAGACTTGTCGATCAGGATAAAGGCGTATCCTCCACAGCTCCACCCTCTCGTCCAAATATGGTCATTTCTAGCTCCAGACAGCCAAGATGCCGAACTTGAGGTTTAGAAACAGTAGTCCGCAAACCAAGAGGTGACGTTACAATAGCCACGCCCACTTCTTTTATACAGTCTTTGACTACCCATCAGACCAGCAATATGTCATCCAAAGCAGACTGTCATCACCACACCCACTTTTAGTAGAAAACAATCCAGAACAAACCGGTTTAAATTGATAACGCAAAAAGAAGAGTTGCTGTGTAGCTGGTTACACTAACAATCAATCCAAAAAGTCTGGTCTCCAATTTTTTCCTGCCATGTTGTAAAAAAACAATAGAAGCTAGCAGCTCAGGCCTCGGCTAGAAGCTGTGGCGAAGACCCACACTGCATCATCGCCAACTCCATTTGGTGGAAAGAAACGTGCTGTAGAAGACTAACGGGAGCATGCCAAAAAGTGGTTATATAGGGGTTAACTAAGGCTTTCACACAGAGATTTGAGGCACATACTATATGTGAATATTCCCTGTCAGTATGGTAAATCGCTAAATGATGCTGGTGACAGTAACTACTGATGGACAGCTAACGTTAGCTTAAATGGGAGGCTGCTGCCATAGTGTTACAGTCATACAGTAAAGGTGCATGACTGTCCTCTCCAACTAAATCTGAGCCCAGATCGAACAGTTGGCTATTACAGATTGCTTATTTATAGCCAACACTTAGCCTAATGCTACCTGGTGATTCAATCAAATATAGATGTCCACATTATCAATATCTGCCCACTGTGCTGGGTCATGCATCCACTTGGACCAGCAGAGGCTGAAGGGACCTGACAGCGATCAGGTATCACGAACGCTTAGGGTCAGGCAAGGTCTCAAAAAAATCATTAGACATGTCTATAAGACAAATGTCTGTTTAATAAAAAAATAAATGCATACAGGTGTCAAAATTCTGATCCAAAAACATGTCAAATTGCTTTAACATCAATAGGATCTTTAGCTCTCTAACCCACAAAGGCAGTACGAGCTTGACATTTTGTAAAGTGCCCATATGTGCCGGCCTGATGTATACTTTAAGTTCATTAATATCTCTCTCACGTCAGTAGGCTGAAATTTCGTCCATGGATGTATCAAAACATTCTTGCATCAGTTACTGATGTGGTTGCACCACTGTTGCTGTGGGTTTTGAGTCTGGGATGCTGTCATCTTGTCCATTCTATGTTATTGTTTTTCTTAGTTTTGACTGCAACACAGCGTCTTATGGCTTCTTAAAGAAAGCAGGAAAAGGCAAAGATACGCAGGTACTGAGGTAAACAATGACTGGATGTCTTCTTATACCTACACTGTCTGATTAAAGTGGCACTGCCTCTCAGGATCCTCCCAGCACTAAATGTTCTGCCAATCTGCAGTAAGACAGCCATTTTCTCAATGATGCATTCAGATTAAAAAGTGAAGCTCAGGTACTGAGCCAGTAATGAAGTCTGATCCACTGCAGCATGTTCTAATGAAAAACAACAGGCAGCTTTCTACTAATGACCCACCATCCTCACTATGTTAAAAATAACCAGTTATTCTGATGAGGCCACTGATTGCACTAACTGATGCATTAAATAGAATACATTTCCATATCAACATATGTACATCCAGGTAGTATTAATAGAAAGTCTGCCTCTGAGAGCATCATGGTCACAAAGAACTCAAGGTACGACAGATTCAAGACTTACATTTTTCCTTTCTTAATGTTAATTTAGGTGGTTCAAACTTTCTCCTCTATCGGTGGCTTAAAGTAGCGTAAGAATAAAGGTTTTATTATGTATTTTAATGTGTTTTGTTGTTCTTAGGTGAAGGTCTCCACAGACAGACAGCCGGATATGCCAGCGACAACAAAAGTGGACAAAAGAACACCTCGTGATGGACTAAAAGATTTTGAAAACGTATTTTCTCAGCCAGCTTCTTATTTTGAGCTGTGGGATCCTACATGAACATAATATTTTTTTGCTAAAGTAAGAAGAACTTAGGTTTCCTCAAATTGGATATTTCTGTATTTCTTTTATTTCCCTGTGCTCCTCTCATTGGTGTAGAGTGGGCAGCACTCAGTTAGAAATCAGAATTACTGCCTTGCGGTTGTATGCCTCTGTGAACCAGTTAAGTTGCAGTTACAGTTTACATTTATGTCTGTCCAGACTCTGTCTGCAACTTTTGACGATGCTTCAAATATGGATGTTGCTGCAAAGAAGCTACAAATTCTAAAACATGGATGCCTCACACACATCCTCAACCTGGCAGCCCAGAAGATCTGTACAATCAACACAGTTTCAAGGTGGACAACTACGATTAGCGTAACCAATTCAGTATCTGACCAAATGTCTCCTCTTCTGCTCCTGAGATATGATGTTGAATAATGGCCAGAAAGGTGTTTTTGCACAACATTATGATGTCACAGTGACGCTAACTTTTTAACTTTTCGATATAAAATGTCATCACTTCATTATTGTTTCGCTATTAGACACTGTGTGAGATATTGTCATAGTTAGGGTATCAAAAACATGATTTCTTAGGTCACACTGACCAAATGTTATCAGTTCAACCTTGAGTCCAATGGATGTGTGTGCAATATTTGAGGAAATTCACTTGAAGCACTCTTGAGATATCGCATTTACAAGAATGGGTCGCACAGGTAAGCCTAGTCCCAATTCAACACCCAGTTCCTTTTACTAGCCCACTGTGGCTACACACTTTGACAACAAAGGCCTGTCTCAATTAGTCACCTGGTCTGGTTATCAAGCAGTTCTTTCGATGTATAAAACAGGTTTTTTGCGACCCACTTGAGCTAACATTAGTTAGCTGCTTTGATTGTGCATACAAACATAAATGTTAAAATTTTGTCAGTGTGGAGATGCTACACATCGTTAGCTCGGTTGGATTTCCCACAATTCAATCATTCAGTTCATTTTACTGAAACCATGTGCACCAAGCAACAACTCCTTCAGACTTACTGGCCTGGTAAACAAGACAGATGGGAAAAAAAAGTGGTGACTTCCTACTTCTGAAGTGGTCATAAAATCAAATTATGTGTCCATTCCTCAATGACTCTGTAACACTCATATTCCTTTAGTCTGTAAGGGTCCTCAGATCAAAAGAATCAAAAGGGTTTTTCACAAGAATTAATTCAAGTTTTGAATATTATTTAACAGGGTAAAGTGGTGTTGTGTTGCCGAGTGTCATGATTCTCTCTTACTGATGTGCTGTCTGTCAGAGCTAGATCAAATGAATGATTCATAATTGATATATTATCTGACGCCAAATTTTTGTACAAGTAATATTTATGCTGGTTTAAATACACAATTTGATTGTATTTCCTGATCTTTGCTGAGCAACAGTTTTGTGTGAAAGGAATTAAAGGTCTGTCCCAAATACAGGTCCATTGACTTCAGTGATTTAAGCAGATCATAGCCTGGGCTACTGATTGAAGTCTTACTGTACGTACATATAACCCGAAAACATCCGGCCATGGCTTTCGCCAATGTAGAGGCATAATCAGATGACAGATTGCAGATTGTCAATAAAAATGGTCAAATCACAACACACAGCCGCCCCTCTCAGCAGCTGTGTTGTGTTTGTATGTCTGCTGCCTTTATTCTTATTGTAAAACACTTTGTGAAGACAGCTCTAAAATGTGCTACAGTATAAAATGTACTTACTTTCCAAAGAAACTGCATTCGCCTCTTTAAACTTCTATCTCAATGAAACACAGAAATCCATCTCATTGATAACTAAAGGAATTAATTCAACTGCCTTTGGATGTATTTCATTGAGGAGAACACAGAGTTTGGCATCTCCTTCGTCCCCCTTCTGTGATTGGTAAAATTTTAGAATTTGTAAGCATAAAATCTGACTGGTAGGCAAGTGATTCAAGCTGTTGGCACTGCAGGAGGCGCAGGGTGCTAGCAAAACCCCCAATTCTGTAGCAACAACTCAAGTGAACTGTAAATGATTAATTAACATGAATGGTCTATAAATAAAAACCTTTGCAAGAAAAGATCTCAAAAATAGACTTGGCTGAGAAAGAAGCAATTATCACAATCACACTTTCACACTCAGCCACATTCATCACTCCAAAAGTTCTGCTCAGGAGTTTCTACTCTTTAGAGATGACGCTGCTCCTCGCGCTAAAACTAATGGAAAGTTATGTGTGAGCATGAAAGAAACTGTAAGTTTAGTTTGACTAATTCATAATTTCAGTCATGACTGAAACATATTCTGTGCAGCGGACACTGCTCTAAATGTACAGTCCAAAATCACGCCATGTCCACACTTATTCATGGGTGTGCATGTTGACAGGGTGTAGCTGTCATGGGATCACTGGCCCCCGCCAAACAGAATTTCCTCAATTTAATCTACAGCCCTAAGCTCCTTTACGCAACATTAGACGATTTACCTTTTCTCTTGAAGGCCGGGCTTATGAGCACCAGGGGCGTATTGACTTCTGGCTCTGAGGAGCCGCCGTGGCTGCCGGTCTCTGACATGCCGTGGTCTCCACAAAGCACCAGCAGGTAGGGCAAGGATCCCTCTGCCTCCTGAGAAAAGAAAACACCAAGGTTAATGGACTCCCACTGTATGTGATCCGGGAGAGCAAAACCTCAAAGCTCAGAGATGTGAATAATTTAAACCTGGCACCAAATGAAAAACACATCCAGTTTAGAAAACAGAGCATAAAATGACAGCTGCTCGGGTAATAGACTGCTTCACAAGATATTTTTGATGCTATTATGTTAAAGACATTTAACAGCAGTAGACAAGGAAGGTATTAAATTATTACTTTAGCAAAGGAAGTCATGACGAACACTTCCTGGCACACTATTACTGCATCTCCAGACTGAAAAAATACAGTAACAGCAGAAAACAAACACAGGATGAATCGTTTGTCGAGGGCGAGCGACTTTGATCAAGCTTGGTTCCTCCCTAAGTGATTCCCTTTCAACGGGACTCACGAGAACCTTCCATTGACTAAGACTTCAACAAGGATGCCTTATGAGTCACTGCAGCGGGGGCTGATTTGAAAGAAAAAAAAAACACGACTACAGATGTTAACAAAACAAAAGCCAAATCTTCCCACACATTACAATACTCTCAAAAGACTCCTCAGTTTTTGTGTTGTATCACACATACAGACAAAACAATATCAAAGACCAGAGAGTTCATTTATTATTAAAGTTTGAAAATTGTATTCTACCCACCCTAGATTAATAGACAGCCTGAAAGACAGAAAAAGCAATGATCGCTGAAAGGCTGAGATCAATTCTGCTTTTGTGTTTGGAAGCCAAGTCAGATAAAATGTTAGTTTCATTGAGGATGACTTTATCCAAACAGACACACAGAAAAGGCCAGTGTCAGCATAACAGTTTATTTAGCCGTAGCTATAGTAAAATCGATCCCATTTTTTTTTGATACTGTTAGAGCGTGACACAAAAACATGATGAATACATTGAGCCAACACTGCAGGTCGGAGCCTGAGCCAAACTGTGCCACTGTGCTCTCAGCTGACCTGTTATATTTGTTACTCACTCAGCAAAGCGGGAGCAAAAGACTGCCTTCTGTCCTAGATTTTACCTCTTGTATGCTTGTTATAAATGGCATGGGACACAAGGGAACCAAAAAACACCTCAAGACCAGCACTAAACACCACTGAGCCCCACGCTGAGCGAGCCTCTTCTCTGTTTAGGATAAGTCAGAGTTTACTCCTGTTCTCAACGATGAAAGCACCAGGCGCGCCTCTTTTGGGAGACTTTTTTCACACTTCAAACCTTTTTTTAAACCAATACACAAGATACCACGCTGAATCAGATAATAGCTCATGTTCTCTACCAGCAAGGCAGAGAAAAAAACAAGCTAAATGGTTTTCATTTTTGCTCTGAAATCATGCTACTCTGTCTGGTAGATCAGTGATTCCTAACCACGGGCACTTGTACCCCAGGGGGTACATTTGCAGTTGCCACAGGGTACATGGAAAACTCAACCAGAGACAGCTGATAAACCAAGACAGCTCACTTTAGAGTCATCATCTCTATCTATGTCACGTGGGTTTCACCACTAACCTGCCCCTTTAGGAAACTAGTGGTGGTCCTAAGTCCATTCATTCCAATGGAAGAAGTGACCATGAGCACAGATTATAAACTTTCTTCACCCCATAGTCACTAAAGTAAATATTGGGCCCATTTTTAACAAGCCCCAACCTTTCTAAACATTCTGACACTAAAGTAGCTTTTTTTTCAAACAGACAAACATATTTCTGTGTATGCACCATACTCTCACGAGATCTGACAACAGCTGACGTGATCTTACACTCGGTTGATATCACATATTAAGCTAGTGGATAAAATCAAGCAGCAAAATAAGGAACAAATATTCAATTTGTATTGTATGTAGTGTTGTATTGTTTTGCAATTTACAACACTTCAAAACAGGGCTGGGGTATACCGGGGAGACGCCCGTGCCCACTTGGAGACCGGATGTGTACACCATTTTATCCCACTGTAGTGTGGTATCTTTTGTCATACAGTATCTTTGGCTCAACTACTTAATTCAACTAAAAATACAAATTGTAATATGAGTTAAAAAAAAGATATTCTTATATTTTTTTTTAGGAACGAACAATAAACGCCAAATAAATAAGATTAAAAATTGGTATGATGTTGATCCGTCAACCTAACACGAGTCAGTTGTAACAAACATGTTGAAACAGAGTTAGCAAGTGAGACGTTGAAATAAAGTGACAGAAGGATGGTTGAAAATGGAATGATGAGTTGAAATAGTTAACTATAAGTTGACTTAGCTAGCTAATGTAGTAATGAATATGTGATGCAAGTAATGAATAAATGATCAAAAACATTTAGCCAAAGTAATGGAAGAAGTTTCAATAGTAAGCTCAGAGTAATAAATAATAGTGATGGCCAAATGAAGCCTCATGAAGCATTTTCTCTATTTTCTGAGCCCACTAGGTGGTGCTCTTGGTTTAAAGAGAGAGGCTCATAGAATAGCAATTCAGTGTGCTTTAAAAGTTTTGTTGAACAAAAAGCGCCATCTTGTGGGCTCAGAAAATGAAGAAAATGCTTCATGAGGCTTCATTTGGCCATCACTAATAAAAAGTATAGTACAGATGCAAACTTGACCAAGGCATCCTAAATACTGACAATTTAACTGTATGAAAAATGTGTTGTAACACTGAATACTTTTTCATTAGTGTTTCAGGAGCTGTATGCATCATTCAGAGCATATCTATGATTCAGATTCTGGGACGGGATTGTCTGCACACAGTTTTCAACATGCAGGTGGCTGAACCAGCGGCTTTCAGCTAATGGTGCCAAGAGCTTGAACAGCACTAACAACAGCAGCAGTGCTGACAGAGCTAATGGCGCTAACCAGAGGGGAAACTGGATGGTGGGTGCTATGCTTCCGCAACAACACCATCACCACCATGGCTTGGGACGGCATTACTGCTGATAACTGCTGTATGATCACAGTGCAGAGTGGCAGCAATGAGGTAGCCAGTGGGATACACACATGCACTAACATGCATACATGGTCGGTCTGGCTTCCATAACAAAAAACAGAGAAGCTTGTACTGCACAGAAGGGGCGTGACTTCATTCTCTGTTCAGGATGCCTTTAATCCACTGTATCTTTAAATAGCAAATGCTCTGGATGTTGTGTATAGCTCCTTTAAATTGAACCCAGTATATGGACCACTCATAAGAACATGTATTTGGAACATAACTGGTGCTGCCAACAAACATCTTATACACTTGGGCTGTGTTGGTACATTAGACAAAAAATGAACCGGAGTGGTAAATTGTATATTGGCTGTATAAAAGGCACCGTGGTGAACAGGACAACATTCAGGTCTTCTCTCAGGACAGAATGTTATAAGAAAGAAGGAAAAAAGGAAAAATGAAACAGAGATACAACAGTCTAAACATTGGCAACATCTCATTATCTCTCAAATGAAATACACGGCTCAGATTACACGGTGCTCTGAAGGTCAGCTTTAAGAAGTTTTGCACTTCAAACAGCAAAAGCAGCAGCCCAACCTTAAAATCTGAAACATCCAGAGGAAAAGATTGAGGCCATGTGATCTCCATTAACACAAAGGTCTGATGGAGGTCTTTATGACCAGGAGGTCCTGTTTTCCAATCATGCTTTAATGGAGAGTTTTGCGTCTGTCCACTCTGCAGGTAGAGCATGTCTCTGCCCTGATATGAACTTGTTGAAATAGTCTACTCGCATCACATTAGAACAGAAACATTGAGGGGCGTAATTTGAATGCTACCCTGTTTTTCTCCTTCACTGTGCTGCTGCAGGAACCGTCATTACTTCTGGTACTAAAGGATGGAGCAACAAAAAACAGCCAGCTTAGTTTTGCAGTCAAATGCCCGTCAAAGTCGACATGTTAAAAGCTGATCAGAGAAAACATAGTTGTTTTTGTCGAAGCTTCTAAGGTATCGTGCGGGACCCCACTGGGCTGCGCCTATATTTAGGTCACAGTGCTGCTGTAGAAAAGAACAGCCACAGCTTTCACTAATGTGACTGAAGCGAGACTTTCAAACGCATCTCATTCAAAGAGCTCACTGGGAGCCCGTGTGAGGCTGCCCACAACACACAGATGTCGCCATGAGCCTGCAGAGACAGGATTTAACAAGACAGAATTAACAACTGTGAGGATGTGGTGAAATGTTGCATCAACATTTCCAGACATACCCTTCGCTGTATCTTTTGCAAAGAGGAAAAGTTTACAAGCATATCTGCATTTGGCCTCTGTTCCCTCTCTGCCATTTCAGAGATGCGAAAGGATGAGAGAGAAGAGGGAGATTGCAGGCTCGTGTTGACATGACTTGACAATCTAAATACAAGCTGCACAGCTGAATGACAACAAAACAATGCCCATTAACAACACACACACGGCACAAAGACAATATGCATGCACAGCTGTCAGACCGCGCAGACAAAACAAGGCCACAAGACTTGCACACTGATCAAAGACAAAATTAAAGATAACAGAAAAGCTTAACAGTTTATTAAATCTCTGTGGTTGCTGGAAAAGATAATATAATGACTGTGAGAAACAGTACAAATTATCTGTGTAATTAAATGACCATCCAAACACGGATCACTCCAAAACATCCACTGATAGCATCACATTAATATATTAACTATTGATCATTACTTTGTATTTTGCATATTTCATTTATTTACTCTATAATGACGTTGACTTCTTTCATAATAACCCTCAAAACCCTTAAAAATGACAGAACTACAATCCAAAAACTGGAGTGTATAACGATGACTTGAAACAAATGTTGACAGGAAACAATTGAATTAAGCAGCAGCCCGGCCACACAGAGTAAATTAGTCAAATTAACTTAAATTGGAAATTAGAAGCCAAGCCAGTGCCTCCAAATACATCCAGTAAATAATACACAGGTTAAAAATGTTTATAAAATTAAACTCAGTTTCTGACATTTGACATCCTGTGTTTAATGGCCTTGTTAATTTTTATCACATTTAGTCAACCTCATCTTGTATTTTTTTTTCAGTCAGGTCTAAGCTGACTAAAAGTCATTTAAAGCTTATCTAGTTAAAGAAAACTGTAACTATTTTAGTACATTTTCAGGCAATAAAAACTGTCATTTTTGTCTTTTAAGTCATTTGATGATATAAAACATTTCAGTCAATTTAGTGGAACTAAAACCAACAATTTTGTCATTTCAGTCAAACTTGTTTTTTACATCTGATGTAAAACGCAGGTCAAAAAATTAAAAACGCAGCCTTGCAGAAACTGTCTGGTCTAGTTTCAGACATGGAATATGTTCTGATTTGTATATTTATTTTGAACCAACATGATCAACAACAGGCCTGGGACCAAATACTCTACTAGATATACTATATAAATATATACTTATGCCATTATAAAACAATAACAGCTGTACAGACGTAAACCCTATAGTTGTCACTGTAAACTTAAACTTAAGGGGGAATTCAAAATGCCGAAATGAGCTTTATTGTATCGTAGAGTTAACTGTACCCATATACTCAGAACACTCCCCTGGCTGCTCTCAGTATCATCTAGAACATCTTTCATTGTCTATGGAGCAGCTCTACACTTTATACCCTCTAACATCACAAATTTCAGTTTTAGCACTCTAGCTTTTGAATTTGGGTGAAAGTGGTTCAAGTTTACTATAATGACAGACTGTCTTAGCCCATAGGAATAACACGTATAATTAAAGGGGGGTAGTTCCCCTTTAAGTAAATAAGTTACTCAAGGTCCCTACTGTGCTCATTATGTGCTGCTGGTTTAGTCCTGACAGAGAGAACAGACAAGGTAGCAGCTGGAGCGCTTTGGTGACGCTTTGCAATGAAAATAAAAACAGTTTTAGTACATTTTTTATTTTTTAAACTACATTTTAATATTCTCTTTTTTCGTCCACAATATTGCATGTTAATATAGCCACAGTTAGTGTTTACTGATGACTGTGCCGTCTCGTCTTGACCATGGAAAAATGTTGACAAATATATATAGTCATAGTTTACAAAATGAACACTACTGACTACTCTTTATAGTAGTTTTCATTGTTAGTTGCAGACTCCACCATTCCGCTGGTGGACCCAAATTATCTACCTCCACGAAAGAGAGACTCACAAGAAGCAATGGTTGCTTGTTGTTGTAAAATGAATTGTATGTGTTTCATACTTTTTGTTCCATTTAAGGTAACTCTGGAAATAAGAATAAGAATCGCTGTTTACAAAATATCTGCTGATTGTATTTTGCATACCTCATGTCACTCAATTAAATACAATGATCGTTGATTTTAAAGCTGCACTTACAGTTTTTTGCCACTTGGGGGCAGAACTCCACAACAAGCTGAACATTACAAATACATTCAGTCTTATACAGTTGATACATAGTGCTGCATCTCATGATTGATTTATTTATAGATTAATCTGCCCATTATTTTCTTGAATAACAAATAAACACTCTGTTAAATGTAGGAAAAAAAAGCACATATGCCAATAAGAATTTCCTAAACATCATGGTGAGGTCATCGAATAGTTTGTTAGGTCTGACCAACAATCAAAACCTCAAGATATTCAGGTTACCAACCTATAAGACAAAGAAAGCAGCAAACTCTCACAACTGAGACGCTAGTAACAGTGAATATTTGGCAATACTTATTTCATTATCAAAATACTCATCCATTTTTTCCAGTGAACCAACTTATCGTTTTAGCTCCCTTGATATGGCAAATGTGTTGGCTAAGAGTTGCATCTTTACATGTTGAGCAGACTCAGAAGACACAGAAAGAACATTAGCATTCACAAATGTTGCCCAATATTCACTTTCCTTTTAGCTCTGCTTTGGTCTCCTCCTTAGGGGAGGAGTAGTCCTTAGTAGTCTGGCTCTTCAGTTACTAAATGCTCAGTTCACAAGTTATTGTTGCTGAGCTGATAGAAAACAGAAGCCTTCTGAAAGGTTAGTGAGAGCAGTGAGAGGGAATCAAAACAGTCGTGTTAGGGCATAAAACCAAAAAATTAAGGTGAAAGGTGTATTTTCATGAGTGAGCACTTGCACATTACCTGAAGACATCTAACCCATTGTTCATATAAAAATGTTGATACATGCAGCTTTAAAACAAATTTCAAGAACTTTCATGACACTACTACGAAACAATCTCTGCAACAAATATCACACTGCAGAAGAAAATAAAGTCTGAAACTCACAACAACAGAACATGCGGATGCAACAAGGCACATAAACAGAGATTAGGATAAGAACCTACCTTTGAAACAAGGGCGCTGTGAATCTTCTTCAGGATGTCATCCATCTCCAGCAGTTTGGGCTGAATGAGTGAACTGTGGGGTCCACTGATATGACCGATGTGGTCGAGGCCTAGGTAGTGAAGGATCAAAATGTCCCAGTCATCCCTCTTAAGGGTGCTATCCAAGTGGCGGGTCACATTGTTGTCAACCTACATGGGAGACATGATGCATAAAGATACATATTTACTGATCCGCAGGATTTCAACTGATAACCAATTTAGGTTGATATTATTCAAAACCGCCCCCTAGAGCAAATAAAAACTGAGCTGAGAGGAGCTTTACCCAAAGCTGCGATAGAGTCTGATGATTATCTGATTATCATCGGGCAAATATTACACTGCATTTGTAGCTGTGGCATACGGAGCTAATTGATGAGCAGCTTTTGTGTGTGATCTCATCTCTGTGCCTCCCTGGTTGCTCAGCTGCCTTCATCTCTTTAATGCAGATCACTTGGCCTCATAGATAATGCAGTGACTGAGTCATTCCCAGATATTCACGTACAGAGTATTCCACAGAATACATGCATAAATCACTGATTAATTAATCAGTAATACATTGTGTACATTATGACTTACTGTATCCATTGGAATATTGTATGGAAAAGAAAAGATGGTCTTTTCACCACACTGGGCTGTCAGAGCAGTGGAAAGATGCAAATACTTTTGACACTGGTGCAACATAGGGTGGGGTACTGAACTCTTTTTACTGAACATTTTTAAAGGGTGCCAACCAAATGATTCACGTAAAATCAATTGGTGCCAAATTTCGGAACCTGAGAGAGCATCTAAGTGAGAATGCTGGGTTGAGACAAGAGGAGGATGTGCCGCAAAGTGCCCTGAAGCTGGGAAGCCAACCACAGAGGTCCACACCTGCTTTGTCAGCTGTTAAGTCGGCCGCTCAGTGGAACGTTCTATCGACCATTCCATCGGCTTCCCAGTGAGCAAAATCTATTACTGCAGCGCCGATCTACTGCGGTAGTTTCAGCATCTGGGCTATGTTCTTTTCAATATTATTTTGGTAATAGCCTAGTAGCACTGCTAGATGAACAGACACACATTCTTACACACACACAAACAGAAAGACAGAGACAACAGATAAGCTCTATGTGTGAACAGAAAAGAGCAGGGGAGCAAAACTGCATTTCTAGTTGACTACGTCACCCCTGCAGTTTTTTATGGGCAGCACAGTGGTGCAGTGGTTAGCACTGGCCCCCTTACAGAAAGAGGGTTCCTGGTTTGAACCCTGGGGTGGGGACGCCTTTCTGTGTGGGGTTCGCCCCCTGTCAGCGTGGGTTTTCTCCAGGTACTCCAGCTTCCTCCCACAGTCCAAACACATGCAGGTTAGGTTAACTGGTGACTCTAAATTAACTGTAGGTGTGAATGTGAGTGTGAATGGTTGTCTGTCTCTACATGTCAGCCCTGTGATAGTCTGGCGATCTGTCCAGGGTGTACCCTGCCTCTCGCCCAATGTCAGCTGGGATAGGCTCCAGCCCCCCCATGACGCCTAATGGGAAAAGCGGTTACGGGAAATGAATGAATGAAAAGTACCAAAAAAATGTACTGAATTGGTACTGAAGTCCAGATACTGGTCCCGGCTTCAAATGTGAATGGTACCCAACCCTAAAGCTACATGACCAGAGAAAAAAAGAGAAAAAGGGCTGTGGCATTTGCTTTTGCTCAAGAGATAGAAAACCTACAACTACCAGAATGTACTGTGCTGCACTGGATCAAAAGATGCTCCCACTGGTGGGTGACGAAATGTGAGCTTGTCCATTTTGACACAGTCAACATTATGGCGGCCTACTTAAAGAAAATGATCTCAAATTACAGTTAAACGGTAAGTTAAAATATGTTACTAAAAATATTTTAGACAGGCAAAACAGTAACAGAATCTTGGTTCATATCTTATCAGCACTGCTTAGTTTAAAGTTTGATCAGAGTTTGGTCTGAGTTTGAGAGAGACAGCAGCTCTCTCAATCCACTTCTATACTCTTTGTGTCCGTGGTAGAGGCTGGCTAGAGCCAGCAAAAATGTGGCCAGATGATGCAGTTTGAGCTGGGAGATAAGCGGGGAAATCAGGGTGCTGGTAAGATGGAGGAAAGTTTTCCACAGTTAATTCACACATACAACCAATGTTATGATACAAAGCTGGTTGAAAATCAGCAAAATATCCCTATTAATGCATAGCAGCAGCAGTATATGAAAAATTGAGGGACTAAATTTAATTAGGTAAAATGTGTTTGCATGCACATACACACACATACAGAAATCAGGATGCTTCATGGATATTCAAAGAAAGGATGGGAGGATTTCATGATTATACAGGTTTTCCTTCCTCTCCCTTCTTCTGTTTCTTGATGACACAGGAATATGATTTCTCACCATTTTTTAAATTCCCGTGTCATATCTGCCAACACGTGCTTTAATCCTATATTGATTATTAGCAGAAAAACACATCACTCATACCGTTCACACAGCCAGCTCCTGGCAGTCTGAGTGACACGTACCTCGGTGTAGTCAGATACAAAGAAGGAGGTCGTGCCGTCGTACTCCATGAAGTGTTTGGGGAAGAGGCGCACCCAGGTGTCATCTCCGTAGAAGACCATCCTCTTCCCTGCTGTTTTGGCCTGCCAAACGAGGTTGTCTTCCAGCAGTGCAGGAGAATTCAGGTTCATTACCACATCAATGAAGCCTGGGATACTGCCAGTGGTTAGAGCCTGGGGAGGAATGTGTTTTTGTCATTGTCCTTTGAACAATAATTGCCTTTTAATGGTGTTACACAACCTTAGAGTTTCATCATATTAATCCAGCTAATTAAGATTTGTGCTGCAGTACAGTGTTCAGTAAAAATAGTTTTTACATATTAATAATCTTCAAAAACAAAATAAATGAAATGAATTCCCCCCTTTTTATCTGATCGGTCATGACTTTGATCCAAACCAAACTACGTGCCGCATCCCCAAACCAATCTTGCTGCCACAAATGGAAAGTGAAAGCTGAATCAGGTAGATTGGTAAAATTTATGAAGTACAGTTTCTACTGATTTCATCATGGAATCTGAAATAAAACAACACCGGCCCCCATTTGACTGACAAGAGAAACACAGCCTATTTTGGAAGTCAGGAGAGAGCTCGGTGCATCGTCGAGGGGGAAGTACAAAGGCCTTGTCTTTATGCACTGAAGGAGACACGAGTATGCAGATGCTGGCAGGAAACACTGTAATTCATACTCCCTGTGAGCTGCCTGGAGCACAGCCTGAGATCGTCCGGCACGCTCAAAAAGCCAGGCTAAAATCAGAGGTGACCAGGCTTTAATGTGCGAGGGCCCAGGTGCTGGTGGAACCTGCTGAGGGAGCTGAGCTGGCAAAGTCAAAGTCATCTTTGAAATCACATCTTAAAACACTGTTTTATCTGTTTTATTGTTGATGTGTTTGTCCTTATATAACCCTGGTTTTCACTTCACATCTATGTATTCTGTTGATCTTATCAGCTCTATATATTAGAGTTTTGTTTGCTTGCAAAACACTCTGGAGCAGTTTGTGCGTTGTTACTCTGCGAGTACCACTTTAACTGTTCTATAGCAACTCTAGCAATAACCTGAAGGTGTCACACCCCCACATACAAACTCAGAAACTGTCACAAGCTTTAAACCTTTCTGTATTTGCTATCACATTTTAAGATTTTCGAGGATGATAACGTTTTATCAATTTGTGTCTTGCTGTGTGAGAGCAAAGTTTTCCTCTGTCACAAAAGGTTTGCGTCTCCTGTTTAAAAATGACAAACTAATAAACATACTTTATGCATGAGTAACGTCAGAAGCCTTTCAGTTTTGTCAACTGATTCACAGTTATTACTCTGACTGGAAACTGAAATTTGGAGCCTCATCTTCTGAGCTTTGTTCCCGAGCTCAATTATTTAACACTTCCTTCCCTGCGATTGTTTTGCCCCTGCCAGAGCAGATGCTTGTTTCATGAAGAGATGGATGGTTCCACTTCAAATGCGGTCTTCTCTTTCTGCCCGTTCAGTCTCACCGAGGTCCCTCGTCTATTAATAGAGACAGGCTGACCAATAAAACCAGTGGATCGGACAAAAACAGGCCCTTTTTGCCAAACTGGTGGAACACTTTGCCGTTATGCAATATTAAACACAGAGGCATATGGAGATGATTCTTCAGTGAGGAAAAGGATCAGCTCGAGACGTACAAAAGCTCTGTGAAAAAGTTCAGATTAAAAAGGCTAAATCTTAAAATTTCTCCAGATGCCAAAAAAAGATTGAGAAGCTGCCCAAATGAATCAGTGACTCATCCACATACTAATTACTGGCCCACAGTATGTGTCTAAGCTCGCGATGTGCCCCTGCTTAAATATTGAATACAATATCAGTGGGATATACAGACACTCTCTGGCACAGATATGTAAACGTGTAAGGGTGCCAAAAAACAGACGGAAGGGGCTGTGACTTCCAGTCTTTGAGTTTGGCAAAAGATTTTTTGGTTTCCTGTTCACTTATTTTTGACTACTTCATGGAAGATGTTCCACCATTAACTTGAAAATCTTTAATCCTCTTAGGTTTTGTGTCCAAGTAATACCTGTAGAGGCAGTACAGTGGACTAATTATGGCTTCAATATAGAAAAATATCTTAAGTGCTTGTCCTACCTTAAGTTTCAAAGATAAGAAAAATCCTATTTTCTTATTACGGAAGCAATTCCTAAACTGGTGGCTGTGTCCTGTCCTATTTTAGACCTCCTAACTTATCTTAACGGGGCTCAACAGTAACAGTTGCCAGCTTGACGTCTGCAGCCATTTTGAGAAACTGGCAACCAATTCTTGGGCTTTGATTGCCTTCAGTGGCAACCACCTTTTCATATATAATAAATAGGAAAAGCAGACAGCAAAACGTGCACCCCAACATAAATACATTTTTAATATTTGTAGCCTTTGTGATACCTAAATGTTGCTGTTGTTGGGTGGCAAGGTGCTGCTGTGGTTAGCACTGTCACCTCACAGCAAGAAGGTTCCTGGTTCAAACCCCGGGGCAGGGGAGCCCTTCTGTTCGGAGCTTGCATCTCTGAGTAGTCGGTCTTCCTCCCACAGTCCAAACACATGCAGGTTAGGTTAACTGGTGACTCTACATTGCCTGTAGGTGTGAATGTGAGCATGAATGGTTGTCTGTCTCTGTGTGTCAGCCCTGTGATAGTCTGGCAACCTGGCCAGGGTGTACTCTGCTTCTCACCTAATGTCACCTAGGACGGGCTCCAGCCCACCTGCAACCCCTAACAGGATAAGCAGTTGCTGAAAATCAATGCATGAATGCTACAGTCAGAGCCGGAACCAGATAACACTGTACGTCACAACACTGCACGTGCACTGATGTGCTTATGCATCTGTTTCAGAGACAACAGCAAGGCAAACTAAGTTGTCTGAGCAATGAATGAGCAAAGTGATTTCACTGAATGAACTTCAATATATCAGATACAATGCAATCTACAATTTTTTTTTTTTGGTTACTGTAGTAAAGCTTTTAAACATTTTGTGATGTCACATTTTCTTTATTAAGCTGAAATGTAACCTGCAGAGAACCCTTTTTACTCAAAATATAATGTAACTAAAAATGGCCACCATATTTTAAGTTTTGGCAACCAAAAACCGATGCCTGGCTACCACTTTTAAAAGTTAGTGTTGGGCCCTGCTTTAGTTGAGAAATCGTAATTTAATCCTTCAGTTAGCTCTCACCGTGTCATGTCTGTATCTATCTCTGCATTTATTGAGCAGTGAGTGACAACAACCTTGCCCACATTTAAGGGTACTGTTTGTGGTGGAAATGCTAATCAGACCTAGGATCTAAGTGCCATGTCTGAAGGGTTACTTTTGGTTCCAAAGGTAACATACTGAAAGTGTTCAGTGGAAGCGTGGCTTTTATAAAGTACACAAAGCAGCAACCTCAGTCTGGACATCACCCTTTGCAAAGAACGTGTGTTTGTGATGTGTGCGACCACTGGATGAAGCATGACAATCAAATTCATCATCATCTTGGCAGTCAGTATTTACCCATCACATATATAAATTGATGGAAGTGACGACTACATTTCACTGGTATCATATTTTATGATTTCTAGTGACGAATTAATTGAAATGAATTAAATCATTTAAATTTTATTAAAACAATTACTTAAAGCATCATCATACAGTCTGAGTAGCCTTTTAATCATTGTATTCTGGTGCTCGTGTAGTTCCCAATCTTCACTGTTATTGTGACACAGACTTTACAACAGTGCTGCTGCCACTTTTGGCAGTTATTTCAAATTTAGATCAGGTCTGATGCAATCCTAACTTAGGGTTCCTAACCTGGGAAATCCCTAAGTTAAGATGCTTCTGTAATAGCTCAATTTCTACCCTAAGACAAAACAGGATTTTTTTTCCTAAATGCAGTTAAGAAACATATTTCTGTAATAAAAATCCTAAATGTCATCCTGAACTGAAATAAGATAGGATTTAAGACTTAAGAAGTTTCTGTAATGAGGCCCCTGGTCTACAGCGTGCACACTACCCAGGCAGATACAAGCCTTTCAAACGGTCACATTGCATCGCTGCTGCTGCTACCGTCATGATTAACTGAATTCATTGTCCAAAATCCACCACCTCGGTAATGTCCGCTGACTGCTGTGCCCGTCTGAGAGAGCGGCTCAACTGGCCACATGTGAATACAGGACTGAGGCAAGAAAACCAACTTCCTTTCTCTTCCTGTCTTGGTAAGAAAGAGCAAGTAAATTGGAACTATTAAATGTAGTGTGAAGACCCTGGGGTAGAGTTTCCTGTATAACAACTGTTTGGCCTTTAATAAAAAAGTAGCACACAGACAGAAAACTAAAACTGTGCATCTGAATAAGACTTCCAAATCTGCTGTGCCACATGTGCATGGAGCTTGTAACTTTATTAGAAACAGTGGAGGGAGTGTAAGGTCGAATGTGTGTGTGTACATTAATGACTGTGCCACTGAGAGATTATGATTTAGGTTAGTTGTCTGTGTCATACCAGTTAATTGGGTGCAATGCAGTGATAGCGGGCAGTTCATGGCAGTTGGTCTGTACTGCCACCTACTGGTGTGTCGCTAAACCTCAACGCTGTGATGGAACAATTTATCTCCTGATGTTGTTAACGCTCTGTGAATCACACTTTGAAATCACTTCAATGTAAACTTGAGCTGTATGTTTTAACACAGAAGAATAATGTGCTGCCATGCTCGTTTTCATGACGCACCAGCTGCAGTGTGACATCTGGATTTCATTATACAGGTCTCTAACCTGTACTCCATCAAAAGTACCTCAAAAAGTAATAACCAATCATCCAGTATTTTATTTTGGAGAGTATATGAGGAGGAATATAAAGCAGTAGAGTCACGACATTAGGGTAAAAACGCGAGTTGTTGTGCCTCAAATCTACTGTAACTGCCCAGCCCCTTAAAAAGTGATTAAGTGGCCCTTCTGCTGGGCTTATAGATGTGCCTGTGTGCTCTCAGCAAGCCCACAAATCAAACTTACACATTTCTGGGCAGCTGATGAAGTGGCATTTTCAATTCCTCCTATCCACCTTGCCCATATAGCGCACTGTACATCTGCACTGCAACATAAACCCTTCATGCCTGTGCTTCTAAATCAGAAAGATTTTATTTTGAACTTCCTCTCTTATTGATTTTCCTCTACATACTCTCTTACTGTCAACAAATCTTTTGAGAAGGTTCACACACAGACCTGTTTTTCCAAGCTGCCTTAAGGCCCCTTTCCCGTCATCATCACTGCATCCTTTTTTCTAAACCCCTGGATTATGTTGGAACATCTGTCTCCCCGCAAGTCTACCTCAATCCTGCTCAGCTTTATCCCGTCACCCCTCCTCCACATCATCACTGACCCGCTCCAGTTCATGACAACCAACTTCAGCTCCTCCTTGAAACATGAGTTGATGCTGTTTGAGAAAGCGTTCCTCTATCCACTTTGAGTCAGTTAACTAGTTTACTTTAAAATTCAGTGAACTCACATCTACCTCTCAACAGTGTGTGAAAATAGTTAACATTAGATTCCATTAGCAGACACTTGTACCTAAATGCATTAGAACTCCATAGGAACAAGAACTGCTGTAGACGAACGCTTGTTCAGTTTTTTCATGGAAGCTCAACTTAATTAGTTTAACAAAAGATTATTAATGCTGTCAATATTGGCCACTCAAGCTACAGAGAATTAATAACAACTGAACTGACTGTTTTTAGTCAAACACCACCCATTCACTGGTTACAACACTGATATACTTAAAGGTCTAGTGTGTAGGCTTTAGTGGCGAAAATGCGAATGGCCATATCTAGAGGCAGTGTTTGGTTTGTCCCTTCCGGGCTACAGTAGAACAACATTGCAGACTCAATGAGAGAGGTCCAGCTCCCTATGTAGATATAAACAGCTCACACTAAGGTAACAAAAACACAATGATTCTGAGTCTTAGGTGATTATCACTGATGAATACACAGCTTTGAATATTATGTTCAACTTCTGCCAATACATGCTCCTGGGGTCAGAAACCTTTTTTAAATGTTCTTGTTAATCAGTGTGTAGTAATAAAATAATGTCGATCCCTTGCTCCTCAAAATGCTCCATACAAACTCTGGCTGTGTCCTCATCTTCTGTTGCCTTGGTTTAAAGCAGCAGAGCTCCTCCCTTAAAGTCAAATCATAGTATCTTGCTATGACTGCCAAACGTGGTATGTCACTGCAAACATTTGTGTGCATGTGTGCGTGTGTCTGTTCCTCTGCATCATCCTGTGTCCCCTATCTAAATTCGGATGTTTTTGCAGGTCAGGGAATGCAGCGCGAAACTTTTTACTTGTCAGGGTGGATAACTGATCGGTCGATTCTGATCAAATCTGATCAGATCAGATTAGAGAAGTAGCCATTTGTGAGTGAAAGAAAATTTTTCATTTTCATTTTTTCACAGTGCCTGGTGTTCTGCTGCTCCGTTTGCGCACAGAATACACGTATAATGAATAACCGAACGGTAGGCTTTATGTATTCCAACAGTGCTCCTAATGAATGGTCCAGATGTTATCAGATGGCAGATGTTATCATGATGTGCCGCCACAAATATATGAATGTGCACTTAAACATTTAGAAAAAAATCTTCTGCATGCTTACTGCTAGTGTACTATTAGTTAAGCTACGGCATGCTAATGGTGGCCTGCCCTAATTCTACACTCTGGACCTTTAATGCTTGTCTACGTCATGTATGATAAATACATATAAACTGAATATCTTTGCTTTTGGACAGTTCCTTAGACTCTGGAAAATCACATGGCCAGTTTTTTTTCTGACATTTAACAGACAAGAGCTGAAACGACTAGCTAATCAATGAATCGACAGAAAAATAATCAGCAGCTATTTTGATAATCAATTAACTGAGTCAGTTATTCATTCAGCAAAAGCACCAAACAGTTCCTAATTTCAGCTTTTTAGGCTTTTCTGTCTCATGTGATAGAACAGAATGTTTGCAGTGTTTCTTGGCAGTCTTTGGAGTGTTGATCAGACAAAACAAGCAAGGTGGTGGCATCACCTTGAGCTTTAGAAAGTCGTGATTGGCATTTTTCATTATTTTCTGACATTTCATAGAAAAAAAAAACAATTAAGTAGATTAATGAAAAGAAAGATAGTTGAAGCTCTAGTTGGACACTCAGCATTAATTGAAATAAGAGGTTCTGATAAGGTTAAATAGGTATTTGTCATCAGTGTTGACATTTAATAGGCTAAATAATTCATTCATTCAAAAAACTCCATATAGACAGTAGCACACTCTGTTGGATCAGGCTTCAGAAAGGCTTTTACCAGTGAGAGTGTGCCTCAGGTTGTTACTGAAGTTCTGCTTCCCCTCCAGAGTTTCTTCTTCTTGTCTTAGTGCTCATTCTGTCCACTGTCTCTGACACTGTCAACCAACACCATGCTCTTTGCTGCCCTAACTGACCTGAAGATTGCTGAGTCAGCACTCTCACGGTCCCCATCCTACCTGTCTGACCACATTTATCAGACATCACTGACGAGGATTCTGTCCAGTTTGTGTATCTTAAGCTCAAAGTTTCTTCCGGGCTGGGAGTTTTGGCTCCAATCTTCTTCAATCTCTACAACAGCCTGACACTGTCAGCGTATCCCCATTCCTCCCACCACTGCTGAAGCATGAATGCTACCTTTTATTCAGCCCTCAGACACTCAGGCTGAATACTGTATTCTGCTTCACCTGACAACTTCAACCCTCCCACCACCTCAGCGCTGCCCAGCACCCATACGGACAAGACCGAGCTGCTCTTTTACTTGGAAAATCACTCTCTTTGCAAAATCTCTTCAGCACCGTTGACAACAACGCTCTGACTCTTTCCCAGTCTGCCAACAAAGTGTGTTTCAGCACAACCAACTCTTGTGCAAAGGCGCACATGACATAACTGTAATTCCCTCCTGGCTCTGCTCCCAGAATACTCTCAATGTGTGACAGCGCACCATGTTTTCACCTTCTCCAACTTCTGCCATGTTACCTTATTTGCAGTTGTAGGCTGGAAACTTAGCACCTATCTCAAAATGTCCCTTTACAGGATTACAAAGGGCTCACAGGAATTCTGTTAAGGCATTTTTAACTCCAACACCTGCATCTCTTATAATGGGCTGAATGACGTAGTGGTGGTGAAGGAATTTAAACGTTTTCAGCTGTTTTACTCATTACAAGTCAGGTTTTCTCATGAGCCATTCCCAAGAAGACAACTTCAGATTGTGTCTTTTGTCGAAACTGACCAACAGACAAAAACCTTAAGATATTTAATTGATAATAATATTAAACAGAGAATAGCAGCAAATCCTTACATTTAAGAGGATGAAAGCACTTCATGTTAAGCCAAGTTTTAACTCAACAAGTTTTGTTTTTGATTAATTTTCCCATGTGATTTATCAACTTATTGTCTCAGCACTACTTTCACAAGCAAATAGTTAATAAAAAAAGACAATTAATAAATCTGTTCATGTATTAATCTGATCTGATCTGACATTACTGCCATTTAGTGATTAGGTGACGCTGTTACAGCCTCAACCATTAGACTCAACTTTTTCCAGGGCAACAAACTAATAGCAGGTTTTCTGTTTGCTGTTGTTTTTGTTTTTGAAAATCAAGTTGGGGCTCCGTGGTGGACAGAGAGTTTAAGGCAACGTTTCCTTTTCACTTCGAGTCGCGGACATAAAATGATCAATAAGTTATGTATGTTTTACAAAATGAACTTAGCATTAACTTCAGCTATAACTTTAATATCCCTAAGGGGAACTTAGTCTTGCAGCAAGCCGCTGAAGAGCACATTACTGAACTGTTAAAAATTTGGCAAAGACTTCATCCCTCCAACTGCCCCTTTATTTAAATATTAAATATGAGCACTCGGTGTCCTTCACCTTAGATTAACTACAAGTTTCTCTCTTGAACATTTAAAATTGTTTACTTACTTCCCTCACTGATATAAAAAATGTTGGAAACACCTCAGCACAGCACGATGCAGTTCAACAGCACAACAAACTGCAGCTTCCAAAATGATCACTCAGTTGAATCAAACACTCTGACAGAGCTCCAACAACCCTGAATTTACTATAAATGAATATGAATATACAGGATTTACTGCAGGGCTGTTATATTACACTGCATTAGCTTTAGCTAGATGGACCTAATGTACTGGACACTGACAGTATATCAGAGTTTTATCTTACCATGGCTGTTTTAAGAGCTAACTTTTCCCTTTAAAACCTGTATTTGTAACAATTTTTTGAGATTTAGCTGCATCTTCAGTAGGAACAGATGGGCTTAAGGCTGAGTGCCACAGGCAAAGCACAAAGTCTGGACGTATCCAGACGGGCTAACACATTGTTTATTTTGGTCTTTGGTCTTGGCTGACAATAAGAAAAATATAGATAACACCATCCCAATCCTTTAAAGCCTGGGTCGTTGACTCCCAGGGGGGCCGTGACTCCCAGGGGGGCCAAAGAGTTACTGTAGGGGGGCCGCCAAATCATTGGTGAGTAATTTCAATTTTGATTTAAGGTTTTTGTTTGTTTGTTTTAAATTCAAATATGTGTGAAAATACACATTAACATGAATCCAACATAAAAAAAAATTCATTTACAGTACAAAGCATTGATAACAGGCTGATACCCATGAGTCCTTGTGTAATGATGTTGGCAAGCTAATGCTAATTCACTGTCCATAACAGCGAGGTGAGCTAGTTAGTTACATGTATATACTTTTGGCACATATTGTCCAATTAGCTGTATTATTATTCCGAGTGTACGGACATTCTTGTGAGCCACAATAGACATTTTTGTAACTTTTTGAGCAAGAGACTGTGACATACCCTCCACCTCAGAAATGAACACGATAAATGTAAAATTCTGCCAAATAATAATATTTTAAAAGCTTAGTACTGCATGCACCACTGAGGCATTTTATTTCTACATGGCACTTCAGGCTGCCCTACATGTTTATGCCCAGTTTAATATGCAAATTTTATACAATAGAAGTAATAGCAGGTCCCTGCTCAGAGGAGACCTTGGCCTAAAAAATGCTGAAGACCCCTGCTTTAAAGACTTTTATTATTATAAGTGAAAGTGGTTTACAGGCTGTTTCAGTGGCGTAGCTGATATTAAATTAATGTAGTTTTGCATGGAAGTCAGATATAAAGTGGTTTTTAAATCACTGAATGGCCTTGCCCCAGCTTATCTGTCTGACATGGTCAAGATATATGTGTCTGCTAGGTCCCTAAGATCCTCTGACTCAAAGCTTTTGATTGTTCCAGAGGTCAGAACTAAAAGGCACAGAGAGGCAGCCTTTGTCAATTACGCCCCCAAACTCTGGAACAGTCTGGCTGAGGGTCTCAGGGGCTCTACATCTGTTGAAACCTTTAAACGTGATCTTCAGACACATCTTTTTACTATTACTTTCTACTGACATGTTTTTTTAACTGATGGTTGTTTGTGTGATCTTATCTTAGACTGTAGTTTTAACTGAATTTTACTTATCTTTTATTTTCTTAGTTACCTATTTATTATTATTACATATGTTTTTTTATCATCTTTTTTTCTTTATCACAAATGTTTTAATTGTCTTTTATGTTCGACACTTTATGTTGCAACTTATCCATGAATTGTGCTATTTAAATAAAGTTATTATCATTATTATTATTATAAAGACACACATCAAAACAAATGCAGTTCACGAGGGCCTTAGTTTTTACATTCATCAGATGGATCTGATGGCTGACTCACAAAAGCATCTTATTTGCAACTTACCATAACTATTTACAATATGCCTTTTCCCCCCAGTATTTCCTTTTATAGGATATTGATTTATACATAATGCTAATGGAGTGGGTTACTACCAACCAGTTTCGTTGTGTTTTAATCAATATGCAATAACAATAAAGTATCCAGCTATCTATATCCTGCCAATTCTAAACAAGGACCCCTGATGCTGTGAGTGGGATGACACATGGTGGACAGACTTGATGAGTGAGTATTCATCTGAATCTCACCATAATGATACCTCAGTGACATCTTACCTTGATCCTGGGCATGGTGACTGTCGGAGGTCTTGCTTTAGCCACAAAGCTGTGCGATGAGCCTCTTTCCACCAGGTGTCTGGTGTAGGGCATATACATGCGACCATTGGGTCCAAACACAAAGTCCTCCCGGAGGGCATCCACTAACATTATAACCACTCTTTTAAAAAGGGGTTGGGGGAGGCGAGAGGAGTTGGGAGCGCCTCCTGAAATTAAAGGAAAGACTTCATGAGTTTTAAGAGATTACAGTCAACAGTGCGGACAGATACTCGCACATAAACACTGGTGAGTCTGAGAGGCGGACGATGCTGTGAGCTCACCTGTCATCGGCTCCGCTGGCAGATCTGACAGCTTGGTCTTGGATGAGAAGGAAGACTTAAGAGGCACAGGAAAAAATCCCCGCAGGAAGAGGGCAATGCCAATCACTTCAAATATTAAAATGAACGAGGCAAAGACAGACGAGCGTACTTTCATTTTGCTGGTTGACGGACACTTTAAGGGACGAGTGTGTTTGTAAGATAACTTGCTAGCTAGCAACCGACATGACTCTTCCTGCACTGTTTACCCAAATATAGGAGAAGACAGAGAGCCAGAACATCCCATTTCAGATGGACGCACTGTCAAACAACATATTACACAGCCACGTGTCTCTGCATTCAATGAACTGACTCTATATTATAAATTTGAGGGTGTAATTAAAAATATAAACACTAATACGAGTTAGCGCTGTAGCAATTCATACCGACTTCCGCATTGACAGCATGGAACTACGGGTAATACGTAGAATCAAACAAGACCAATACGCTTTTCCCCAGCATATTGTCATTTAGGCCTCAACTGTCGGGAGAATAAAATATGGAGATAAATCGTCTTAGTGATATTTGTGTGAACAGACAATGACAATCCGCGTGCTCGTGCTGATCTGTAAATATAGAAAGCATCTTAAAAAAGTGTAAAAACAAAAAACTATTTTTCAAATGTGAAACAGATCTGCAGATACACAAACACCAATTAAATATTATTCCTCTAATTATAGAAAATATCGGTGAAAACAATTAATTTGCAAGTAAATGGAAACATTTATTTATAATTGTCAAACAGATATTTTTGAATCCAAGTTTTATTTGTGATTCACTTTTTTTTTGTGAATTTGCAAATTACCCATTAAAAATCTGTGTGGATGTAAAAATGATATGGCTTGTTATTATCATCAACAAACAATAACTGGTATGAGAAAAAAACAAATATTGGCTTTTAAATGGAGGTAGGAGTTTAGAAAATCTTACATTTACCTGTAGCAGGTAGTGCCATTACAGTGGTTAACTCTTTTGTAAAATAAAAGCATAATAAAATATTGTGTTCAAAATGTATCGAAGGAATAACATACATAATTGTTTTAAAAAGGGCAACAAATGCATGCAAATCAGCAATAAATGCCTATAATTTGAATGTAAGTGTATGGTGTAAAGCCTACTCAAACTTATATAACCACTCAGACCTTATCAGTGCAGGTACACTACAGTTTATTTAATTTGAGTGGAACAAATATTTATGTAGTCAGTTAGTTGGTATCAGTCTTGAAACATAGTAACAAGGTGTGGTATCCTAGGCTGTTTTTCCAAAAGGGCTTTACAGTTAAGATTGCAAGTCAGGTTCTTACTGTCATAGAGGGCCAGTCTACAGTCCTGTATAAGAGATGAGTCCTAAAGCTGTCACCTGTTACAAATCTTAAAGCCGTATGATATCACATCTGCAGTACTATTGTGCGAAAGACAATTTATCAGGAACCCACAGTCCAAGGTCCAAGGATTACTCCTGTGCAGTATGAAGCTACTCAAATATACACACCTCCAAGAGTTGCTTATCCTTTTTTTTTTTTTTCATTTTCTAAACAGATCCCAGGGAACCTCTCCATGGATCCACATATAACGCCAAGTTATCACCAAAAAAAAGTCCCACCTAAAATAATCAATGTCAATTTAAGCGTATGCTATACTGAGAGTATTTTCACTGCTTTACCTTTCTGTCAGGCAGTGATTTCCTATGGGAAAATGTAGCCATTAAATCACTCTCTTCAATGCCAGACTCCATTGAGAAAAGTAGTAATTTAACATTGCTGAACACAGGAGCTGCTGGTCTACTGCTACTTCGATCAGTTGTTTTTAATGTGTTATTGTGTGACTTCGGTGTTTGGAAGGGTTAGTTCGGATTCACCAAAGTCACATAATAACACAAAGTAACTACCTGATCAAGGCAGCAGTAGACCAGCAGATCTTGTATTCAACAAAGTAAAATTACAGATTTTGTCAATGGAGTCTGGTGGCTTTGACAACAGTAATGATGGGACACTGAAGCCGTTAACAGCATCCCCATCTAAAAGAGCTGTCTGACAGAAAAGTAAAGCAGTGAAAATACTCTCAATATAGCGTACACTTAAGCTGATATTGACTGATTTTTAGGTGGGACTTTTTTAGGTGGTTAAAAAACATTTTGTTGCTGGCCCCTGTTCACAACAGTAGATTGCCTAGCTTCCATATTGAACTCCAGCCTGCTTCTTTAAACTGGGAATGTGCTGACTGACATCTACTGTATGTAATATACTGCCTATGGATAAGGACCCCATACAACCCCACTTCAAAAACCTGCACCATCCCTTTAACACCAATTGTAATGTATTAAACTAATGTCCCACTGTATGTGAAGGAGGCGAGTATGATGAACAGTATCAAATGCATCACTTAAATCTTCGGTGAGCTACTTAGCTATACACTGGTTCGTGAAACCAATGCGTCACATCTGAATGTTCATGAATACACTGAAATGTCAAAACATCAGAAATAGCTGGAAATTAAGCCTGTTACTAAATATCAAGTTCTTGCTTATTTTTAGAGTTTGGGGACTTTTATTAAACATTGCAAAAAAGTGTTTGACAATATCATCAGCACAGTCTTAATTTACAAGCACAAATGGCTGAAATCTTGGTCGTTATAGAGCCACAGTTACAATAACATAGGCTTACATATTCACGTGTCATACTGTCAGTTTGACTTGTCGTAGCAGGTAAATCACAGGTGTAATTAAAAACATTTATTAGTATGCATTTCAGGGTATTCAATGTTATTTATTGCAACTGTGCCTTTTTTCTGCTGAACATGTCAACATTTCTGCATTGAAAGAGTTCTTTTTCTAAAATCTGCACCACTCTCATCCATTTCACTGGAGCTAAACTACCCATTAGTCCCTCACATGAAATTTGCTTTAATTTGTCAAGTGCAAAGGGCAGCACATGGGGACAATGAGATACTTTCATGGAGCCACTATAACTGCAGGGTAGAAGGTAAGTGGACTGTCTGGAGTTTAATATGATTTAAACCTGACATTTATGGAGCCTGAGGCTGATGAAGTCTGATTGGGAATTAGCTCAGGATGAAATTAAATTCCTTTCAGCTCTTTTGTAGGTTTGAGCTGATGCTGCCATCTACTGGGAGCACTGCTTCATACAGAATTTTTTTTCTCACTCACACACAGCACCGTTGGCACATAATATAATTTATGTATTTATTTCTATGACTGCCATCTACTAGTCAAATGTTGGCAGCCAGTGTGGAGCTGGTGGGGATCAAGTATTTTGTTCAAGAATGCAGTCGTGTTACCTCCAGCAAGGAAATGTTCTCAACAGCCCACTTAAATTACAGGACATTAGTTTAGTTTTAATATTTTGTGACTCAAACACAAACTGATGACTATTATAGATAACTGGAAAGAATTAATGAGGAGTCAAAAACTCCAGCTCTGCATCTTTGTCCCAGATATTGTCTTTTAATACAGTCCACAAGATGTAGAGCTTCATAGATCAAATAGGCCTATTAACAGGGGTGTAATTTATAGGGATTGGTGGACACAGGGAACATGTCCCCTTTCTCAGAAGGCATAAATGGACCTCTCCACTTTTTACTGTTTAAAAACTAAACTGACACTGAAGGCATTAGGACCATGTAAAAACTTCTCCACTGGGTTTAATCAAGTTAAATTTTCATTTTTGATATATCTCCAAAAGTATGAACTGCACCACCTTTAATGTTTTTTGTTTCTAAATCAATGTGATGGCCTGACCTGTGCCAAACTACCATCATAAAATACCTTAAGTAAAAGTAACTTTCTTTTAAACAGGTACTATAAGTGCAAATCTTAACTATAAAGTACATGAGAATAGGTTGGCTATGGGTAGGCAACCTGTGGCTCCAGAGTCACATGTGGCTTTTTCGCTCCTCTCCAGTGGCTCCCTTTGGCTTTGACAAAAAAATATGCAAATAAATCAGTTATTTTTTAACATTTTAATTTTAATTTATCATCATTCCTTGAGAAGTTCTAATATTCTCCAACTGTAAAAATGTGTAGCCCATATACCAAATAAGAAAAAAAAAATGTAACATTTCATCATCTAAAATGTGCGTCACACATCCTCTCCCTGGCACCTTTTCCTCTAAATGTTGCCAAACTACCTAGCAGTAGGTAGTCTTGAGAGTCCCTTAATTTAGAACAACACATAATCTTTAAATTCCTCTCCTGGCAAATTCTTTGTTGAACGTCAGAGAGAGTAAGTATTGGCACATATTATGGGAATTATTATCATAATCGCAAATATCAAATCCCAGTTATAGCAGTTTGTAGCACTAATGACCACTTTATGAGGAGAAAATCGAGCACAGCCTTTCAATAACAAAGACCTGTTGCATATGATAATAACATCACTATAAAATAAAATATCAGTAGTGTGACAGTTTATTTGTCTTTCCTCTTTAGAGCACTAATGAACGTGTCTTTGATAACTTCCACATCGTAGATACACACCATCTTCTTTTTACCCTCTGCCTGCTTCTTCTATAGCTTCATCTTCCATGTTATGTCACCTCCATACTACAAAGATGAAAAATATATACAGAATTTAAAGTATTTGGGGTACAATTGTAGATTTGGCAACATTTACCTGCAAATTGAGCAAGAACATGGCTATTGTCACATTTTGTTGGCATTTGTTTGGCATCTCAAACTAATTTAACAAAGCCTTTAGCTTACTGCTGATGTTGTACTTACATTTCCTTTCTAATAACCTTATTTCCAATAGCTGCCCATACAGTGACCTTAAACATCTGTCTTGGTATGGAGTCTTTGAGTTGGTCACACATGACTTTCCCTGTGCTGTCTCTGTCATGAAAACACACCTATCAGAACCAAACAACAGTGAAACCCTACTGCTCTGCTCCACTGGCATGGACCGCAATCCACAATATCAATGGTGTCCATGCGTCATCTCCAATATTGCAGGTAGCCCATTTATTTTGAAGCTACAGCTACAAGGCAATTGCCCTACCTTAGTATAAAGACTGGACGTGGGGAATCAGCTACTAGCTAGCCTGAGACCATGCAGGAGACATTAGCCAACTTCCTGTAGATCCACAACTTCCCTTTTACATTTCTGATTGTAGTTAAACAAACAAGACATAATGGGTATTTAATTGAGCTTTACAGGTGTTGGTAGGAGTATATTTTTTTTAACTGTGAACAGTGCCTGCTGTGTTAAAGTCACTGTATGGGACATTCAGAGCATTAAAGCAGCTAACAGCTATTATTTATGTAAAGATATATTGTGGAGTAATGATGTCCTGAGCAGAGAATGAAGTCACATTCCCTTTGTGTGTTGTAATGGAGGTTTCTCTGTTCTTTGTTGTAGATGGTCTGGCTGCACGTGCATGTTAGTACATGTGTCTATCCCACTGTGATACACACTTGCATAAACACTGCTGCTCTGCACGGCACTCATACAGCAGTAACCACTAATAACGCTGTGAAAGTGTAGCCCCCACCCTCTGGTTCTCCCATGTCAATAATGCTAGCTCTGTTAGCACTGTTGCTGATGTTAGCACTGTGTATGGAGTTAAGCGGGATTTATACTTCTGCATTGAATCAATGCCGCACCTATGCCGCAGCCTGATGTGCACCTCCCAAGAAATGTAACTATATGTTGCAGCAACGCAGACTTCCTGTCTATTTTTGTAAGCTGAAAATCATTTCCCTCAGTGGAAACAAAGCCTTTGTTTACTTTAATTTTACAAATAAGAGACAGTAAATTGTGAAGACAATAAAGCCTCCACAAAACAGCATTTTATGTCTTGTGTGTGATTAACCCTGGCTTCATATGGGTAGAGGAAATCTCCGCTAGTTGCTAGGCTAATTTATACAATGTAAAATGCCATAGGGTTGTGCTAATAATGTTAGCATGTTGTATTGGTTTGGAAAACATGTTTAGTATAACATAATTGTTTTGTCAGTGAAACTTGTGTAATTGAGCTGCATTTTGTTAACTTTGTTAAATGTTGCTGTTGTCCCTGGTTTCATATGAGTAGAGGAAATGTCTGCTAGCCACTAAGCTAATTTATACAATGTAAAATGCCATAGGCTCATGCTAATAACATTAGCATGTTGTATTTTTTGGGAAAATATGTCCAGCAAATGACAACTGCTTTGTTAGTGATATAATGAAGCTGATTTGTGTATTTGTGTTTGAAATTGTCTCTGTTAAGTTAATGTGTGTTTTGGGTGTGTTTTGAATCAACTCAACTTTACGGCACTTCACCGCAACCCCACTACCGACTAGTGTTTTGGATGTGTAACTGCAGAGCGACACAGACACACCACCAGACAAGTATAAATGCTCACAATGGCGTAGGCCACGTGCATAGATGATGGTGTAGGCTCAGCACAGAGCTGACACAGAAGTATAAATCTGCCTTTAGCACCATAACTAGCTGCCAGCTCAGCCACCTCCATGTTGAGAGCCATGTAGAGATAATCCCACCCCACTCTAAATCACAGATATGCTCTGAATGTCTCTACAGCCCCTTTAAACTAAGTTAAACACCTCTTAGCTCCAGCTCTAAACACAAAGCACAGACATAAGAGTGGTATTCATCTTCTCACACTCGACAAGAAAATGAAAAGTCATATTTCCCAAAATGTCAAACTCTTCCTTTAACTGGTAAAGCAAGTATATGAGCTTCATTATATGACTGTGTGCCCTTGTCATACTGTAAGGTACTTTGGATAAAAGCCTCCATATCAAACAGATGTAAATGGCTTCTCTGCTTGACAGGACATCCCAGCCTCACTCAGGTCCAGTCACGTTCCATATATTTCAGTCGCTCTGTGACGTGCCCCCTCTTAATGATATACCGCTCTGTGATTGGTGGGTTGTCCTTAAAGACTGAAACAGAGAAGTTACGCTCGGCCTGGCTCCAAGGCTTACAGTATAAATGGTCAGAGTGTGTGCATCGTCGTTGAAGCGTAGCGCCCTTCAATTACCAAAGTCTGAACTGGCGTTGGTAGTAAGTACATTAAATACAGATCTGCTGTGCGTCATCACTTTTAGCCTGTGAAGTTACTCTATTGTCCTTGTCACAAATGGAATGAAGTCCTTGTCTAGTGTGTAAAGTCATTGTAATAGATAATGTCAACACAGGCTGCCAAGAGGCCTTTTTTAATACTATCCTGGGTGTTGAATACATTTCATGCTCCATAGGCTCAGAAGAACTACTAAAGTAATGAAGGACCATATAACCTTGAAATTATGTAAACTTGTAAAAATCTGCCAGCAGTAATAATTAAGCAATTGGAGGCTGCTTTGACAAAGACAATGAGAGGACCTTTTCAAGCAGCATTAGAGTTATACCTCCTGAGACAAGAAAGGAACGTCTTTAACAGCATCTCAATTCAGCTGCGATTTGAAACATACAGTACCTGTGTACAACTGTGAGGAGGTGCTCTGCAGGCTTTATTAAATCATCAGCCTGGTAGCCTGTAAGATAAAATCAAAGGACACTTTCAGAGTCAGTCAAAAGTGATACAGTATTTCACTAAGAACCTTTATCCAACATGGTTAAGTGTAAGACTAGAATTAAGGTGCACAAGAGATGGAGAACTTTGAGATGGATTAAACAGAAAAGTACGAAAGTCCTAAAAGGCAAGAGAGAAAAAAGTAGTGTAATCCATCCATTTTCATCTGTGAACAGGTCGATGAAATTGACAGATGAAATATTTTTTTTGTATTACTCTCTTTTGTAATACTCATTTTGGCCACAAGAGGCTGAGGTGCACTTCTACCCCATGTTCTAAATAACTAAAGCTATGTGTAATATATGAAGCTACATTATATATTATATTGTGTGTTAGAAAGTTATGTTACATTACTGTCATCTTTCATTTCTTTGCTTTTAGCAGAGGGTGAAACTGGAGTGGATTTTCACTCCTGTCCAACCTAATCTCACTCAGGAGTTCTCGAATACCCTGAAAGCTGTCCTTTCATATGGCATGATACAAGGCGACATGGGGAAATGTGGCCGGACAATAACGTAAGTTAAGGGGGTGAAAGTCCAAGTAGGGTGGGGTGGGTCCAACAACAACTGACTTTGACCTGGGAGGCTGGTGTTCACCTACCGTATGACTGTAAAGCCAAACCCTGTGCTTTTTTTCTAAAACCAACCACATGCCTAAACTGCTGCTCTTGGTTTAAAGAGAGAGGCTCAAAGAATAGCAATTCAGTGTGCTTTCAACCCTGTTGAACAAAAAGTGCCATCTAGTGGGCTCAGAAAATAAAGAAAATGCTTCATGAGGCTTCATTTGGCCATCATTACTATTAGGTATTTATGATTGGCTGTGGACTACGTTTATTATATATGTAGTGCATGATTAGTTTTTTTTTTAGAGAAAAGCCATTTTAGGAGATCATAGAAATCCACAACAATTTCATTTAAAGGGAGGAGATACTTCATCTTGATACAATGGCCATCTATGTACACCACGTTCTTCTGGGTCCCTCTGCGATTCTTTAAGAACATCAAAGGGCCACGGGCCAGAGTTGAACCCAGGGCCCTGATAAGGATTCAGCTTTAACCTCTGTAACAGGACATTTTGATTGTCCTCTCAGATATTGATGATCAAGTATCTCTCATATGTAGTTTTACAGAAAAGCACCAGCAACACCTGGAGAGCCTCTTTTTATAATTAACTTTCAAATAAGTTAAATCTTCATTTTGCTGAAATTACAGTGAAAGCCCACCTCTACTGTAAGAGCAGAAAATATGCGAGCAGGAAATGGCTCTTACCTTGATGAGTTCGGGTGAAGAGAGGACAGCCGGTGGGTGCCGTCACTATAACAGAGGCATTGTATTCCTGCTCCAGCCTCTGATTGAACACCTCCATATGGAGAAGATTCAGGAATCCAAGTCTGCAGGGGCACGGGGAGGTGCACAGGTTCACTTAAGTTTTATAATTGATACTCATGCTTTTAATTACAAAGAGCCTGTTTGGAACAGGTTCAACAGCAACTAAGACTCATTGCTATTCCAGTGCAGCTTCATACTTCCCAATGATCTAAATCACTGCCACTAATGGAATCAAATTCATTTTCATCATCTGGACTAATATGAGCTGTGATGATAAATAAACTCCTACTTGGCTGTCTGTCTGGTGACATACAGTATGTATTAAGTTGTTTATTCCCTTATTAATCATATCATATGATGTCCAAGTTTGAAGTTTCCAAGTTAGAAACTGGTTAAAGAAGACTTTTAAGAACTTTTCTGCAACAGTAAATTACTTGAGAAACTTTCGTGGTTGCACTGCTCCATGTCCACACTTTTGTTTGATTCCCTGTAACATTATACGTGGTGACCCACACAACTGTTGTTGTCTTAAGAGCCATTTTTCATTCTAATTCTTCCTCACCTCCAGCCTGCTCCCAGGGCCAGACTGCTGTCTCTCTGCACTGTGACACTTGAATCATTCAGGGTCAGCCTCTCAATGGCGCTGCGAAGGCCCACGTATTGTGACTGGTCCATCGGATACATGCCTGAGGGACAAAGAACAAGACAGAGCGCACATCATCACCAAAAAGAACTTTTTTATGTACTGTGGAGAGCATGTACTGTACTAGCTAGTGGGACACAACACCGTCTGAGGGGGTTTTACCATTGAAATGTCCAGTGATGGCGGAATATTTAAAGGCAGCATTATTATGTACTGAATAATTATGGTAATGCATGTGGTATTTGAAAGAATGGTGTCCTCCATTCCTGTTCTTATTCCAAATTTTCAGAGATTTTTATCCAACAGCAGGAAGCAGCTGCAGCTGGTAAAAACTTCTTACCGGCAAAGACTGGGAAGAACTTCCACAGGTGAGAGAAGATGGGCACTAGATGAACTAGCATCCTGCTAGCCATTGTACATCCATCCATCCATCCATTTTTATCTGCTTATCTGAGGCCGAGTCGCAGGGGCAGCAGGCCAAGCAAAGCATCCCAGACGTCCCTCTTCCCAGATGCTTGCTGGTGAGCTTCCCTTCAGTTCTGGCTCCGGGGGGGCCCTGGTGTCTCCATACCAGACAAGGTACTCAATGTCCTAATTTGGCAAGTCATCATCAAGGTCTTCTTGAATCGTTCTTAGTCTGGCCCCTCTCCTAGGACCACTGCCTTGCTGACCCTACCAGGGGCTATTAACCCTGGACATCACAGCTCCCAGGATCACAGGTTTAAATTGGCTTTAAATTGGTCTGCAGTACTCATCGCAGACCTGAGAAAAATATAACTACAGAAAGAAAAGCTTCACTTTTATGCATCAAACATGTTTCATGTGAGAAATGAAACCAAATGAACCTTCTTACAGTGAAATTCTGTTCACAACTACTTGATGAACCTTTTCAACATTTGTTCCAAGTTTAGAAATCAGAAGAAGATGGAACAACGAGTAAAGAGAAATTTAAGCAATACTGAAAATTTAAAAGCAGCTAATATGTGCTCCAACTCACCCCAATGTATTCTGCACATAGAATATCAAACATCTTTTCAATCTGTGACTCCATTTTCTCTGGATCAGCATTTTTTGAATCAATCTAATGGATAAATGTCAAATTGAAATGGCATGGCAGTAAAGTAGAAAACCAAAAACAAGTAAGTCTCAGTGCACCTTGTTGATTACAGGGATTATTGCCCACCGAGCTTTAAAAGCCAGGTACAAGTTGGCCATCGTCTGCGCTTGAATCCCCCTCACATGATGGCAAAAATATTAATGACTGAATTGCATGCAGCATGTAAATCAACAATAACACTGAGAAAACTGGGAGCTATGAATCGGGTTTTGTACCTGACTGGAATCAACAATCAACAGAACACCTAACCCTTCATAACTGAAGTCAATATGACCCTACAGAAAGCACCAGAGATTTCAAAATCTAATCTTTCCTATTTAGTGTGAGAGAGCTGATGCTGTTAAGCTGAAATCTGCAACATACAATTTTTTCACATGACGACAACAATGAAGAGAAAAAATTCCACATTATCAGCAAATCTTAAATCCATTTTTTGTTTATGGTTGGGTTTTTATTTGTTGTGGGAAAATTATGCAACACTTAAAATCTGCTGCAGTGCTGAGAAGACACAGCAACCATGAATGATGAAGAAAGGAAGTTCTTCTTATGCCTGACTTGATCAGACCCAGCTGAGCACAAACTGGCGTGTCGACGAGGCTCAGGAGGTGCTGCTGTCCCTGGTGGCTGTAAAACATGGAGGCTGTCTGGGCCTTCACCGTTATCCAGCTCTCTCGTTCCACCTGAAGCTTGTCCAACACCTGCTTGTTCTTCTCTGTCTTTGCCATGGCACCTGTTTGTCAGTGACATTCATCAGTAACACACTGTTTTAAGTGTACTAATGTCATGAACAGCTGATGTAATATCGATTACTCAGTGTTATGCCTGAGCCTCAAAAGTGACCCAATCATGGACTTTGTGTTTGTGTTAAGAGAGAGACCAAGCTCTCAGAGTCATGTCATTAACAACCACTTGGAGAGCCACACACTGATCACAGTGCCCCTGCTGGCAGCATACAGTATAATCCAATATAGATCTGTAGATCTTATTACATTATATTTTCACATTATCATTATCAGTACGTGTCCAGACATAAACCCATATATTTTCTTTTGTGTAAACCTGTTTGAGGCTATCATAGATCTTTGAAAAAATGCTTGATTTAATGAAAACTAGAGGGAATTAAAAGATCATATGCAGTGTTACAAGGAAGCATACGTGTCATCTCCAACAGCTTGTCAGCCAAAGTGCTTTTTTGGTTGTCAATATGAGCAATGATGCAAAAAACCTAGGGAACTTTGACAGATCCACAGTATCCTTAAGAGCAAAAGGAGAGAAGTCATTCAACAACTGCTGACTGTTACAGCAACCCATCTTAAATAAAAAGAAACATTTGGAAGGATCAGTTATGATGGTCTGAATGGGGCACGTGCAGAATCACAAGAGGAGTTACCAGCTTCATGAATTTGAGTTCCTTGGAACTTCTCAACCCTTTTGTTTAGGCCAGGTGAAGGTAACCTGTGGCTTTCCAGCCACATGCAACACTTTAAACCCTCTCCAGTGGCTCCCTGTGGCTTTGACTCAAAATTATCTGCAAATAATAACGATTATTAAACACTCACATTTTCATTTGTCATTATTGTAGGCCTAGAGTGATTATTGCATTCTACGACTGTAAATATGTGTAGCCTATACATAAAATTAAAAAATGATTTAATGTCAGATTAACTAAAATGTGCATCATACATCTACGACCTGGTGCCTTTTCCTCTAAATTTTGTCAAACTTCAACAGTGGTGGCCAGCCTTGAGTCTCTCTCACAAGGCTAGCCATGGATTCCAAATCCAAAAAACAAAAAGTCTTAGAGGAAAATAGAGAATTTAATGGCATGTGGACAGATTCACTTGCTTTCCCCACCAACACAGCAAAGTTAAAGTACTAAATAATTATAAATAGCCCACTGCAAAGTAGCTACAATGTACTAAATCATATTAATGAAAGCTCATTTAGACCGATTTGTAATGTTGATAGGCTAATTTAGATTTAATAGGTTGTTACCTTTATTCAAATGTGTTTTGCAGCTCCAAACATTTTTTGGTTTTGCAGCTCCAAACATTTTTTGGCTAATAATGGCTCTTTTAATATTAAAGGTGGACCTAGGATTTAGGGATACTCTCAGCAGTGTGGTGGAGTAAGTAGTTAGACCTTTACTCAAGTAAAAGCATGCTTAGCTGGGTAGCTTAGCTCTTTACTTGTAAGTGACAGGCACAAACTGGAGAAAAGCCTCTATTATCTCAAACAGACCTCAAAATAGTTTTACCCAGGAGTCAGTTTTAATATTTGAACCCTTTAAAAAACAGTTAACCCACATTATGACCATTTCTATATCAATCAGTTACTTTGTTTTATGTTGAGTTCGTGTTTTTCTTGCATGCCTCCACTGTGAATGAAGAATCCAAAAAAGATGAACATTCTCTATGAATTAATGTTAACAGGGGCCACGTTCAATAACAACAAAATTATGTCAAAATATCTGTTTACAAACTCTCATACAGCTCCTGCAGTATAATCCGAGTCTCATTTATCCAGTAGTTGTATGCTCAGTACTTCCCAAACACATGCATTTTTGCTAAAATGGAAACACGCATTGATTCACACTAATGCACTGAATTGTGTGACATTAGCCAGATTTATTTATACATACAGTATGTTTTGCACAAAATACATGTTCATAAATGCTGTTTTGTTTTTAATGCCTGTACAGCAGACTCTTTACTATTTCTCTCTTTTTTAAAATTACCCTTTATGTTTAATTCTTCTGAGTTTTACTATCTGTGCATTTATGCTACCCTTTTCACCATACTCACAGACAGCATTTGATACAAAGCATAAATGTAACGGTGGTGAGATGATAATGATGGTCCTTGAATGTGTTGTTGCATCATTATGGAGCTATATTAGGGCCAAAAGTTTTGTACATGAAAAAATAAAATTTGAAACTGAAAATTCAAGTTTTGATTGTTACATGAAAATAGCCATCATCAACGGAGCTCCAATACCATGATTCACTATGGCAACAGGTAAATAAAAGGACGTAGAGGTTTTAATGCATGTATATGGTGACTGCGCACATTTATCTAAAACAGAAAAAGAAAAAAAAGAACCTCTACTCACAAAAAGACATGTAGAGGTTTGACTCTGAGATATGGTGACTCAATCTCAAAACCCATCGTCTGACGCTGACACGATGCAGATATCTTTGTATAGAGATAAGGGGTGACTTCATGCTGTGGAATATTTAAACGTGAGGGTGAAAACCACTGTTTGAAGATAAATAGCAGTAAACTAAAAGCAGTAGACTTAGATAGCCCTGAGTAATAAACTAATATCCAAACAGGATTTTGAATCTGACAGTCAACATCTGCTAAATAATGAACTTCCGTACATGCTTTGATACAGATTGAATTAATAGATAGATAAGGGGTGACTTCATGCTGTGTGATATTTAAATGTTATGAGTGAGGTGTACATATTTATACATGGATACATAAGTCTGATAAATGTTAACATTGAAAATTGGTAAAATCTGATATTTTCTAAAGATAGAAGCAGATAATTAGCTTTTTTTTTAAAGAAAAGCTAGTCACTCTCAAAAATTTCTTCTGAATTACAAAAATCTTACTGAGTTAAGTGGGATATGTGGCAGCCCTAGCAGTATTACAATACTTAATATGAGGGAAAATTAAGCCGTAACAAAAAGTCGAACTACAGGAATGATTGACCAGTGAAGGAACTCTACTTAAAATACCAATTGACGTCATAGTCTTTTTACAGAGAAGTTCAATATGGTATTTCCAGGTTGTTTTTGTCTACTATGACCCCTGGAATTTTAATGTAAGGAAGCTGAGCTATTTTGATGATGTCTGTGAAAATTATGGCTTTGTTTTTTTTGTTATATTTTTTAATTTTGTCACAAAACATCTATTTTGTTCATCTGAAACCATTTAGAAATAGATGATAGCTCTTCATTTTATGTCACACAATTCACAGTATTGAAGAAAAACAATTCAAGATGATGATGTATGGAGCTATATTAGGGCCAAAAGTTTTGTACATGAAAAAATAAAATTTGAAACTGAAAATTCAAGTTTTGATGTTGAATTTTGAAAAATACATCAGTGTATTCAAAATAAAAATAAGTAAACAATTGTTTTTTTCAGGTTAAATATAATTATGATTCACTCTGGTAATTATTTTGAATAAATTATTTATTTTCATTTTTCACTTTCATATATTTTGATATTTGAGATTCTGTTTTTTTCATTTGCATGTTTTATCTTTTCAGATTCAAATATTATTTTTTACAGTTTCAAATTTTTCTTTTTCAGTTTCAGATCTTTCTTTTTCAGTTTCAAATCTCTCTTTTTCAGTTTCAGATCTGTCTTTTTCAGTTTCAGACTTTTGGCCCGGATTTCGCGTGGGGGGCGTGGTATCAACTCAGAGGGGTGTGGAATCATGACAGAGAGCTTAACAAAAAGGCTAGGGACCTTCCCCTATCACGTTGCCTTCAGGGAACGTAGGAACTAAAACAATTCAACTCAACACTTTATGTACGCTACACCATGCGATTGGCGGTGAAAAAACTGATGTCAGTGACAAACTTCCATTTTCACGGCATGCACGAATATCCTGCACGACTAAATCTGTTTTAATTTCCTTTATAAGGCTAAAGCTGCTAATATGTTACTTTATATACCTTTTATATTCTTTAACACGTGGTAAGTTTATCCAAATATGGCCTTTTTTTTTTAAATTTACTCCGACGTTTTCGGAGATGTGAGATGTGAAAGCTTTTTTAGACAGTATTGAGCACCAATTGCAGAAGCGGAGCGATAAATTATGCCAGATTGTGCACTTCAACAGCAACACTTTAAGGCGATAATTTTATCCGACTGCTATTATTTCTCCTCGCTTTGCAGCGGGCGTCATTGGTTGCCATAACGACGGCGGCCGGCGGAGACTCCTTTTCCGAGTCAAAATCCTTGAGGCCAGCTGGCCGTGATGACTTCTGTATTTTAACTGCTACACTACTCAGCCTTTATAAGCAATGTAAACTGTAATGTGACCTCAATTTAACTGACAGTAAACGTGTATTCCAAAAATGTACAGCCCGGACCTATTTCACCGACGGACAGCCACCACTAGTGGCAACTATAAACTCATTAATTTTACCCTGGCATCTTTATATGACGCGGTTGACTGATGCTGGTTCAAAGAAAACGTAGTAGAACTTCTAGACGTGTGTGTATTAAATTATAATCATTCATTTATCAATCATACGATAGGATACATATGATGTCAATACCCTGGCGCCAGCGCTGGACACAACAGCGCCACCCCGAGTGTCTACAACGCCTGTGTTACCATGTTGTCAGTCTACTGTCTGTGCTGACTGTGACCACGAGGAGTGGAAAAACCATGTTGATTTAATTCAACAAAATGTGTCTACCAACAAGAATAAACACTGAGGAATCTTTAATTAATAAGGAATATTAATTATTATTATTATTATTATTTGTTTGATAGATAGATGACAATAGAATAACCTTTATAAACTGTATGTATAAAGATCATGAGACAAGTTTGATTTGCAATTAATGCATAAACCACCACATCTAGAAATATAAATGTACATGACACAAAACTATTAGGTCAGTATTTCCAATTTCTTATTTGATAAGTTCATATTTTCAGTATAAAGCTTAATTCTATGAATGTATTACTTATGCATTTCTGGAGGTTTTAAAGTGCAAAAACACAAATACAAAGCAATAAACCTCACTCAGACATCATTTTAGCAGCATTCACAGTTCAATATATTGCATGTGTGTGTCAGTGCATATTGGAGTTGACGGTGATCATAGCTCTGGGGAAGAAACTGTTTTTAAGTGTGTCCCCCTAACCCCTAACCCTAACCATTGAAATTATACTCTACTTTGTCAATACACCTGCAACCTTTTGGCTGTTTTCAAATTGGCACAATGTAAGGTAACATTACAGGGTCAGACATGTCCACTCTTAACAGTATGTCAGGGTGCATTTAACTGTAATCTCCAGTGATCCAGATATGGACCCAGCCGTGAGGTGGACCACCACATCGTCCGTCCAGGGTCCTCAGGAAGAACAATCTAGACACCAAACTGATGAAGACCTTCTACCACTCTTGTATCGAGAGCCTTCTGTCATATTGCATCACAGTATGGTATAGGACCTGCACTGAGGCCAACAGGAAGAGGCAATCAAAGCTGCACAGAAGATTGTTGGGTAGCCTTGCCCCTCCCTGTCAGCCTTTTGCACCTCCCACTGCCTCAGCAGGGCACAGAATATCATCTAGGACAGACAGATCACATCCAAGTTCTGAAATGTTTGACCTGTTGCCCTCTGGCAGGTGCTGCAGGTGCATGAAAGCACTCACAAACACACTTAAAAACAGTTTCTTCCCCAGAGCTATAATCACCGTCAACTCCAATATGCACTGACACACACATGCAATATATTGAACTGTGAATGCTGCTAAAATGATGTCTGAGTGAGGTTTATTGCTTTGTATTTGTGTTTTTGCACTTTAAAACCTCCAGAAATGCATAAGTAATACATTCATAGAATTAAGCTTTATACTGAAAATATAAACTTATCAAATAAGAAATTGGAAATACTGACCTAATAGTTTTGTGTCATGTACATTTATATTTCTAGATGTGGTGGTTTATGCATTAATTGCAAATCAAACTTGTCTCATGATCTTTATACATACAGTTTATAAAGGTTATTCTATTGTCATCTATCTATCAAACAAATAATAATAATAATAATAATAATAATTAATATTCCTTATTAATGAAAGATTCCTCAGTGTTTATTCTTGTTGGTAGACACATTTTGTTGAATTAAATCAACATGGTTTTTCCACTCCTCGTGGTCACAGTCAGCACAGACAGTAGACTGACAACATGGTAACACTGGCGTTGTAGACACTCGGGGTGGCGCTGTTGTGTCCAGCGCTGGCGCCAGGGTATTGACATCATATGTATCCTATCGTATGATTGATAAATGAATGATTATAATTTAATACACACACGTCTAGAAGTTCTACTACGTTTTCTTTGAACCAGCATCAGTCAACCGCGTCATATAAAGATGCCAGGGTAAAATTAATGAGTTTATAGTTGCCACTAGTGGTGGCTGTCCGTCGGTGAAATAGGTCCGGGCTGTACATTTTTGGAATACACGTTTACTGTCAGTTAAATTGAGGTCACATTACAGTTTACATTGCTTATAAAGGCTGAGTAGTGTAGCAGTTAAAATACAGAAGTCATCACGGCCAGCTGGCCTCAAGGATTTTGACTCGGAAAAGGAGTCTCCGCCGGCCGCCGTCGTTATGGCAACCAATGACACCCGGTGCAAAGCGAGGAGAAATAATAGCAGTCGGATAAAATTATCGCCTTAAAGTGTTGCTGTTGAAGTGCACAATCTGGCATAATTTATCGCTCCGCTTCTGCAATTGGTGCTCAATACTGTCTAAAAAAGCTTTCACATCTCACATCTCCGAAAACGTCGGAGTAAATTTAAAAAAAAAAGGCCATATTTGGATAAACTTACCACGTGTTAAAGAATATAAAAGGTATATAAAGTAACATATTAGCAGCTTTAGCCTTATAAAGGAAATTAAAACAGATTTAGTCGTGCAGGATATTCGTGCATGCCGTGAAAATGGAAGTTTGTCACTGACATCAGTTTTTTCACCGCCAATCGCATGGTGTAGCGTACATAAAGTGTTGAGTTGAATTGTTTTAGTTCCTACGTTCCCTGAAGGCAACGTGATAGGGGAAGGTCCCTAGCCTTTTTGTTAAGCTCTCTGTCATGATTCCACACCCCTCTGAGTTGATACCACGCCCCCCACGCGAAATCCGGGCCAAAAGTCTGAAACTGAAAAAGACAGATCTGAAACTGAAAAAGAGAGATTTGAAACTGAAAAAGAAAGATCTGAAACTGAAAAAGAAAAATTTGAAACTGTAAAAAATAATATTTGAATCTGAAAAGATAAAACATGCAAATGAAAAAAACAGAATCTCAAATATCAAAATATATGAAAGTGAAAAATGAAAATAAATAATTTATTCAAAATAATTACCAGAGTGAATCATAATTATATTTAACCTGAAAAAAACAATTGTTTACTTATTTTTATTTTGAATACACTGATGTATTTTTCAAAATTCAACATCAAAACTTGAATTTTCAGTTTCAAATTTTATTTTTTCATGTACAAAACTTTTGGCCCTAATATAGCTCCATACATCATCATCTTGAATTGTTTTTCTTCAATACTGTGAATTGTGTGACATAAAATGAAGAGCTATCATCTATTTCTAAATGGTTTCAGATGAACAAAATAGATGTTTTGTGACAAAATTAAAAAATATAACAAAAAAAACAAAGCCATAATTTTCACAGACATCATCAAAATAGCTCAGCTTCCTTACATTAAAATTCCAGGGGTCATAGTAGACAAAAACAACCTGGAAATACCATATTGAACTTCTCTGTAAAAAGACTATGACGTCAATTGGTATTTTAAGTAGAGTTCCTTCACTGGTCAATCATTCCTGTAGTTCGACTTTTTGTTACGGCTTAATTTTCCCTCATATTAAGTATTGTAATACTGCTAGGGCTGCCACATATCCCACTTAACTCAGTAAGATTTTTGTAATTCAGAAGAAATTTTTGAGAGTGACTAGCTTTTCTTTAAAAAAAAAGCTAATTATCTGCTTCTATCTTTAGAAAATATCAGATTTTACCAATTTTCAATGTTAACATTTATCAGACTTATGTATCCATGTATAAATATGTACACCTCACTCATAACATTTAAATATCACACAGCATGAAGTCACCCCTTATCTATCTATTAATTCAATCTGTATCAAAGCATGTACGGAAGTTCATTATTTAGCAGATGTTGACTGTCAGATTCAAAATCCTGTTTGGATATTAGTTTATTACTCAGGGCTATCTAAGTCTACTGCTTTTAGTTTACTGCTATTTATCTTCAAACAGTGGTTTTCACCCTCACGTTTAAATATTCCACAGCATGAAGTCACCCCTTATCTCTATACAAAGATATCTGCATCGTGTCAGCGTCAGACGATGGGTTTTGAGATTGAGTCACCATATCTCAGAGTCAAACCTCTACATGTCTTTTTGTGAGTAGAGGTTCTTTTTTTTCTTTTTCTGTTTTAGATAAATGTGCGCAGTCACCATATACATGCATTAAAACCTCTACGTCCTTTTATTTACCTGTTGCCATAGTGAATCATGGTATTGGAGCTCCGTTGATGATGGCTATTTTCATGTAACAACCATGAGCTTAACTCAGAGTGGACATACTCAAAGGTGACTAAAGTGACTGTAAACAGCTGATCTGAAACCAAAAACTCAGAGTTTTTCCATCTCAGGGTTAGCCAGCTCAGAGGTCAGGGTGAGACTCAGAGGTTGTTAATCGTGCTTTCTGAAACAGGCCTCTGGTATCATGTCTTTAGGCTGCAGGTCGATCTTTCAGAGCCAGGCAAAGCGCTGCTTCTCAGCACACTGCTGCTGTATGTGGTAACTCTTGGAGCTACATTCAAGGTCATGTCAAAATATGATCCAGAGAAAAACTAGAGACTCAAAGTGGACAGGAGGGGAGAGTTATGTCAGGGAATGATAAAGAACCTTTAATTATGATGAAAGCTGTGGCCATTTCTTTGCAATAGGCCCTTTTTATTTATTTATTTATTTTTTACATTTTTACATGTCATAGTAGAAAAAGCGCAGATGTAAATAATGAAATTAACGATGGCTGCATTCCATTTAGCTGCTTTGTTTTCAGGCTGCTGGCATTGTGCATGCTGGCTCACTGTCACACACAGCAGGACTTTTGAATTTACAGGGCCATCGTTGGTGTTATTGGTAACACCTGCATGTTTCCTACTATGATAGGCCAAAATGTCAAAGAAGACCACTTGCTCCATGGTTGTTTTGGTGCACATTAGTGCCACGGTGATCTTGACATCACACACATAGCACTCTGTTTTGGGCAGAAAGTCAAGCCCTGCAGTGGGAACACAACCAGAAGAGTTAGATTTAATAATAGAGGCAAAAAAAGAAAGTGCTAAAGGTAAAGTGTGCTAAGTTATTGTGTTTTGAACTAATTTGTCACGGAAAGGGTTTATTTGAGGCAGTCACACAGTTTTAGTCTGACTTTTACCAGAGTAGAGGTCTATGCTAAAGACTTAAGTTTGTTAAAGGACTTTGTAAAAATAGATTTTCCATCCTTCTGTTAATTACCTGTTGGGATCTTGGGGAAACCTAAGAAGTCATAGCTCTGGATTCCTACTCTGATAATTTGAGCAGTTAGTTGAGGAACAGTGCTTGCATATATATTCATGACTGACATAATACTTTATGCAATACTTTGATAATAATGGCAGTGATGGCCAAATGAAGCCTCATGAAGCATTTTCTCTATTTTCTGAGCTCACTAGATGGCGCTCTTGGTTTAAAGAGAAAGGCTCAAAGAATAGCAATTCAGTGTGCTTTCAACCTTCTGTTGAACAAAAAGTGCCATCTAGTGGGTTCAGAAAATAAAGAAATTGCTTCATGAGGCTTCATTTGGCCATCAGTAAATAATGGTGCATTCCATTGGTACTAGGAAGTCAGAATTTCTGAGTTCCCAGTTGTAAAGTTCAACTGGAACACCTCTCCAACTTGGAAATTCGGAGGAACCTCACAAACCCCAACCTCTAAAACCAATATGGCTGCTCTGCCCATCAACAATAGTGAAAGCAAAATGCAACATAACGCGTTGGTACTGGTATTATTAACAATGGCTAACCTGGCTTGAACTGGTATTGACTTGGTTTTCCAACTTGTTGTACTGGAAAGTAATCCATCTGGGTGTGGCATCATTCCCAGCTCTGGTCTCCAACTTCTGAGGTAAATGGAACATAGCATAATTGGTGCAGCATTCAATCCAAAATGGCGGCCACGCTGTAAGTCGTCGTCTCTTGATATTAAAACCTCTTTGTAAAAACTGAGTCAGAATTTTATCTTCAATTCCCAGTGAAGGCTAGACACCCCGTGTTGACCGGGCCTGACCATTTTCTCAAGTTATCGCACCACGTCAGTCTCCATTTTGTTTGCATCTGCTTCTTCATGAGATCACATGAGCTGCACCCTGATCCTGCAGTGCCGTGCACAGACATTTTGTGGGGCAGGGCTTCAAGCTGAAAAAAGGGGCACACCTGCAGGCCTGCCAGAAAAAAATTGTGTGCTGGCAAAGTGCACCCTGCTGGGAGGTTTCTACGTGTCTGCCAGCACCAGAAGTACACCAGTACATTTGTGCACAGTAATGAGCAAGGAAGACATCTGTCTACATATGAGGTGTCTCAAGATCGGTACTATATGCACCTGTCAGCTGCTACACATAAACATTCACTTTCTACATTTATCATTGATTTATAACAGGCAACAGGTGTCTGTCTCTGCTTGCACCAAGCGGTTGATGAACCCAAATCTGCCATGGTTGGAGGGAGACAGTGTGATTTTACCCCAGACTCACTCACTTGCTGTTAAGCTTAATGGTGGTTTATTAGTCTGGCTGTACTGAGATGTTTTATCAATGGTTTAATTTCACAACAGTAAAAAACAGTGCAAAGGATTAGGGCACATACTATTGTTATCTGACTGTCCATGGAGGAAGAAGATGTGGATGCCGTTCCGCAGGGCTCTCATGTAGACGCCAGTCTCTCAGAAGGTGTGGGTTTAAATTCCACAACAGCCATATGACAATGTATAATATCAGGTGAAGTGACTCATGTGGTGGCCTAATGTTGTCCTAAATTTCATGCACCACTTATTGGTGTACTTAAGACTAATAGACTTGTGTGAAGCAACTGCTGTAACCAAAGAGACAACTGGATGTTTAGATGGCTCCATGCTGAGTCTACCAGTTCCATCCATATTCACATTGCCATGGTTTAAGATGACAAAGCATTTTTAGTGACATAAGCATTCATTGTGGACTGGGAAATATCACCAAATGTCAATATCTGATTCCTCTCACTTTGAAAACACTTGTCATTAAAGCAATGTCAAATGTTGACTGTTGCTCTGAAGTATGATTGGTTGAAGGTATTAAGATGGCAGCAGTGGTTGCTGTTGAAGGAGCAATAATCATTGAGGGTTGAGTGCCTTGACTAGTGTTTGTGAAGCACCACTGAGCAGAGCGGGAGTGATACTGTAAAAATGAGGTAGAGTGGCCAGGTGGGAGGATGTTTCTATCCTTTCCACCCATGCTCACTTTGCCATGTTATCAGATGACTGAGTTTTCATTGCAGCAAGTGTCTCAAGTGGACACACTAAAGATTATTGGATAGAATTGGGAAAATTACTAGAAAAATGATCACCGCAAGGCCCATCACATGCTTAACTTTTCAGCATGTGCGCTGGCTAATCTTGGTTCCCACAGGTTCCCAAAAATTGCCACAAAATTGAACCAAGCGTGCTAGGCTCATTAACCAGATGTCAGTCAATCGAAACTGCCCTCTGCTAACTGTAAAAACTTTGCATCAACAATATGTCTCTTTACTTGCCTTCCATGCTCCCATTGCCCTGCTTTCAGATGACTAAGCATCCATTGCTGCTAAAATCTTGGTTCTCTCAGGTTCCCAAAAGTGCCCACAATATTGGACCACAGATTTTTAAATTTATGGACCTAGAGTGTTGAGCAGAGTGGCGCAGCGGAAGCGTGCTGGGCCCATAACCCAGAGGTCGATGGATCGAAACCATCCTCTGCTAGTCTTATAACGTTTGAATGAGAACAATGACTCCCTCCTTTCCATTCATGTTCACTTTGCCATGTTTTCACTTAGCTCCAAGTGTAAAACTACTTAATGCCACTGCATCACTGTTTTCATAATACTAACATCCCAGGCAGTTGACATCACTTGCTAAGAACTCCAAATGTAACAGAAGGCTTTGTGGTAAAGAACAGTAATGGATCCATTGTAAAGTGCACACTTCTTCCACTGCACTGTTTTCATTCACTATACAGTCATACCCCTAGACCAACAAGCCAAGCAGAGGATGCCACATTCTGTGCTGAGTCAACAAAAGCCTGCTTGGGTCTAAAACTGCATGCAATTGCCAATATTTGGCATGCGTCTTACGTCAGTATGCCTTTGCGAAAAGAAAAGAAAAGAAAAGAAAAGAAAAGAAAAGAAAAGAAAAAAACAACAATTCCGACCTTCAAACAGGGTTGAACCTGGTCAGTTTTTGCAACAGAATGTTAATGGCTTAATTGTAAAGTGCACAGTTCTTCCACTGCCCTGTTTCTCACTGGAGCGTTACAGCATGTTTTTATTTGGAAATGATGCCTTAGGCCACATTAAAAAACTAAAATGTAAAATTATTAAAAGAAACTAGAAAAAAACATGTCTTGCAAACAAAGGCACTTATCTAGTCAGAGGCAAAAAAGGCAGGTACATAGGCAAGACCTGTAGTCTGTGTGTACACGTGCCTGCAACCAGGATTTTGATTCCAACATGCAGTAGCTAAACCTCCTCTAACTAATGCACTCTGATATGCACTTTGGTATGGGCTAAACCAATGAGAAAATGAAACGGCGTGTCTGGGGCTGTAAGAAGAAGAAGAAGGTGCTACATTGAGAGAATTTTCACCACTTTACCTTTTTGTCAACAGCTCTTTCCAGCGGTGAAGCCAATAATGGCTGCTCGTCAAAGCCACCAAACTCCATTAACAAAATTAGTTATTTAAGCTTGCTGAACATGGGAGTTGCTGGTCTACTGCTGCCTCAGTCAGTTAGTTAGTTTGTGTTATTGTGTGACTTTGGAGAATTGGAACTAACCATTTTATATGCCTGAGTCACACAGTGACAGAAACAAACTAACTGAACGAGACAGTGGTAGACCAGCTGCTTCTATCTTCAGCAATGTCAAATCACAGTTTTTCTCAATGGAGTCTGGCTTTAAAGAGAGAGCAATATACCTGCTTTATTTTCTTGTTGGAAATCACTGTCTGACATTAAGATAAAGCTGTGAAAATATTCTAAATATAGCATACACTTAAACTGATATTGAGTTTTTTTTGGTGGGACTTTTTTAGGTGGCGAAAAGAAGTTTTGTTGCTGACACCTCCACAGCAGTATATAGCTTAGCTTCACTGTTGGACTCCAGCCTGCTTCTCAAAAGTGGGAGAGTGCAAACTGACATCTACTGTATCAAATACTCTGACTATGGATAAGTAACCCATACAATCCCACTTAAAAAAATCTCAACAATCCCTTTAAGTTACCTCTCTTTCTGGAAGAGAAAACCCAGAATTTGTCTCATCACAAGCTTGACTAAGTCAGAGTTTTCACTGGACTTGCTCTGGTAACAAGAGGTGGATTAAACAATTGTTTAAGAACACTTAAATGGCTGCTGTTAATAATGTTAATGCTGTTAATAATAAATTGTATTGAAGGTTAAAATTTGGGGGGAAAATAGAATTGATCAAAGTTGGGTTTGATACTGTATTTGTTTGAAAGCATACATTTAAACCTATTTTGTATAGACATTTGTGAGTGAAATGTGCAACGTTCCTCTGTTGGCAATCCATTCTGGGTACAGCGGTGTAGTTAACTAAATATTGGGCTTTAGACGGTCCAAATGTGTTAAAGCTGCTGATGAAATAACCGATACTGAAATTGAATATGAATTTATTGTGTCAGTAACTCCTGCTGAGAGAGACCTGTCCTACAATAACACAGGCTCCTCTCTCATCATTTCTCTGGTTAAACGGGGCATTTATGTCTGGCTGCTTGCAGCTCATAAATGTGTGTAACCCTCATACAAACATTTATCCTCAGAGGGTATAGTTGCAAGATCATTGACCAAGAAATGTATCTACAACCACACAAACTGCAGGGGTGGAATTATCCGTTTGATTTATCATCCCTACCCACTTATCATTTCTGAGGTTGCGGCAGACTGAAGCTTATCTTGGCCCGACTCATAGTGGGCGAGAGGCAGGGTTAACTCTGGACACACCAGCAGCCTGTCACAGGACTAATATACACAGGCAGACAATTACACTCACATTCACACCAACTGCAAATCTTTTTGCAGTGCTAATAGTATGATTTCTCCAGATTAAAAACTGTATGTAATACTACACATATCAAGCAGTGACGAGCAGCTTTTGGCCCAATGTCAAGCCTGTTGACAGTAATTACTGAGGTTGGGGGGGGGTGCCACAAAATTTGGTTTTGCTAATGGTGACCAATTACAGTTTGAAAATGTAACATTAACCGATGCTGAAGATCTGATTTGACTAAATCATTCATTTGGATATTCCAACATGTTCTCATCCCAAGTTGTCACATATCGCTGCTTTGTCAGTGGCCTTTACGTCACCATATTATGCACTGGCTATCCGTCTGTGTCTGCTGTTAATGTTCTGGGATGCTGAAAGCAATGCTGGGATGACAACGATAGCAAAAAAAAAAAACTTCATGGTTTGGCGGTAAATGGAAAGTGAATACCTGACTCCTGGGTGAAGGTCAGGGGTTTGGTGCACCCACCAACCACCCCTCCCTCCCACCCTATAGGGACTTTCCAGATCCTTATATTATGATGTTGTTACTGGCAGCCTTTCAAACTTACGCCGGTGTGTCTTACTGCCGTGACAGCTGCTGTTCAGTTATCATACTGCCATGACCGGTGCCGTCTCACTGACTGGCAGTGTATCATAACACCACAAAAGATACCTTCCGGCTGAGTTGCGATCTGACGCCACCCAGCAGCATGTCATACCACTGCAAAAGGTGGCTTTGGGTGTTGACAAAGCAGTGGTATTTGACGACTTCAGAACGAGAGCGGGCGGAATATTCGGCACATCTGTCTTTGTGTAAGGGGTCTGGATGCTGAGGCATTCCCCACCTCCTATCTTCAAGTTCCCTCTCTCATACTTTTGTCCTCCTTCATGCATATGTTGTTTGAGTGCAGACACACAAAAGCAGTGGAGTAACAAACAGTGCATGTGCTCGATGTGTTCACAACAACGGAACATTGTTTGCACAGACAATCTCATTCTTGAAATACTAATAGGGACAACATAGAAGAGAGAAACTAGTCAGTATGAAACCTATTGACACTGGGATCAATACTGAAATGAAAGTGTAGTATCTATAGTAGCGTTATTTTGCTATTAATCCGCCCATCCCTAGTAATTACAACCATAAGAGTATAAATCCCAACAGCTATGTTTGAGACCATGTAAATTTGCTCTGTAATGTCCTCAGTGAACAGGACGGGGTTCCTTCCACTGGGCTCATCAGAAGCCATGATCCACATCTCGTCCATTCAGATCTTTATTCAACTCTCTATGACTCTTTATTCACCACCATGACCACCACCGGTGTCTAGACTCCATTCCTGCACTAACCATGGCATCTGTAGCCCCCTAAAATGATAATGCCAGAATGGGGTCTCATTTTGATTTTGATAAGTTTATTTCAAATATATGCAAATAATATAAACCAAGGAAAATAAATATAACCGAAGCATAGCAACAAATGAACAGGAAAAAAATAAATAAATAAATAAATAAATTAAAGAGAGAGGGAAAAAAATGCACATATTCGAGCTTCATAATTCTTGCAATATATTTGTGACAAATACATTACTATATATCTTCACTAATATTCTAATATTCATTAGTAATTAATAATAATACTAACAATTGTACAGTACATTATTATTTGTTTTAGTTTATGTTTAATCACCAAAGACTCTTTGGACTCACTTTCAAAAACTCAACAACGAGTGTCCTTAGGTCCCAAACACCTACTTAGTGTTGTTGAAAGACAAAGACAATGTAACAGAGTGGAAAACATGCTCCTGTCCCAACTTTTTTTGGAGCGTGTTGCAGGCATCAAATTAAGAATGGTTGTATATTTACAAAAACAACAGAGTTTATCTGTTTGAACATTAAACAGCTTGTCTTTGGACTTTGGACATTAAGTCAAAAAATATTTCCAAATCACAGGTTCTGATTGTATTTATGTTTTACACAGCGTCCCAACTTATTGGGAATTGGGGCTGTACATAGAACTGTGTAAAAATTAGTACAATGTGTTTAAAATGTATTTAATGAGCACTTCATTGTGCCAGAGGAAATAAAGAGCAGCAGATCAACCTTGCAGGAATTTTTACATTTCAAATTAAAATAAATCATCAAATCAATAAATCCTGTTGTTAAACAATCCAGTTAATTAATTCAGTACAGGTTAATATGGCCTATGCTTCCAAAACTCAATATGCACACATCCACATGCTACAAAGACGGAGTCTGTGTAGCAGTTAAAACCCCTGCTCTGCCTCATCTAAACTCCACTCCATTATCCTCACACATTCACAATTACACACCTCAGAAGGGTTTATACATTATTGTTATTGTTGTTTTCATTAATTTAAATCCATTTTGCATGTTCTGATGAAGCTCTTCAAGAAAGACATTAAAAATGGTATTTGAAATAAGCTTTTATTTTGAATTTTGGCCACACTGACAGAGCAATCTGAGACACCACGAAACCCCCATATTACAATCGATGTATGCTGAAGCGAAACTTTGTGCAAGATTTTGCTAATGCTTGAGGATGCTGTTGATCCAGGTAAGATATTTTGAGATATCCGTGTAGACGTTGGGTACATCTGGGTAATTGCAGTTGTTGGCATTGTTGAAAGACACGACACCGACAGCCACCCCATTGCACACCAAGGGACCACCAGAATCACCCTGTGAAGAAGAAGAAGCTTAGTGTGTTCATTCATTATTCGATTGAAGGTGTTTGGAGCATTTCTACACCAGCTGTTTCAATAAACAGACAGAAAACATACCTGACAGAATCCTTTGTTTGAGGGATATCCACCCGCACAGATAACATCTTTAGGAAGTCGCTGCCATTTCTCCTTACATTTTGGCAGGTCAATGATGGACACATCCACCACTTTGAGATCATCAGAAACTACACCACGACTACGTGTGAAACCCCATCCAGCTACACGACAATTTGTGATTTCTTTTGTGTTCATTTCAGAGCTGGGAATGGGAACTGTTTTCACTCTGTTGTTCAGTTGAGCCCTCCCAGCCAGCTGGAGACACACACAGTCACAGAAGAAAAAAAAAAAAATTAGCAGTCTAATGTCCTAACATTCTTCCTTTTATTTATCAGACTCTAATTTAATGAACAATTTCTGGTATATGGTACTGATGATAAAAATGAATCATTTGACTCTAAAAAGTACTTACCTTGTAAATCATGATGTCCTTGCCCTTTCCTTCGTTCTCAAAATCTGGGTGCATGTATGTATTTGCAATGTTCAGTCTTGATCCAGCCTTATTGAGATTGTGGGTGCCAAGAACAACATGGTCAACTCCCCTGAATGAGAGATCATTGAGCCATTGTCAGTATATTTTCTAAGATTGTGACAACAACTAAAAACAATAAGTATTTTTTATTCAAAAAGTTGGGTAATATTTAATGAAATTTGTTGATTTCTAATAACACGAATCAAAGATTGCTGAAAGAGCAAACATAACTCACTCGCGGTAACAGTGTGCAGCAGTGACCACAATGTCCTCCCGGATGAGGAATCCTCCACATACATGTTCATCTCGACTGTTCCGCAGAGAGACCATATACAGCATCGAGTTCTCTGGGGCTTTGTCCCCGTTTATGATTTCACTCCCACCTGCTGCAAAGACAAGTGAAAATCTAAATGAACTTAATGTCCTATTTAAAGGTTCAAGAATAATAAAGAGTTTTTGAAATCTTACCGTTTCCTCCGAGACATGTCAGAACATGAACAAGCAGAAATTTATGCAGAGCGTGCATGATGCCAGCAGGACGCGTGGCTTGTTCTCTCGGGGGTGTCAAGTTGACTCTTTTATACTGTTTGCTTTGTCATCAAGTGAGATAATCATCTTTCTTATCTTGACTTCCAACCATCTCTTGTGCAACGTATATTTGCAAGTTTGTAATTTGTATTATCTTTTAGGGATGCGCGCGATTAGTCGTCTAAACGATTAAACGTCCGCCCCCTTACTAGTCGGCACCAGAAATATTAGTCGTTTAAACCAACTTGTGTTTTATTCATGTACAAGGCCGCTTAACTGTCATACAGCCACCCGCCACTAGTCGGGGCTACAGAGCCGTCAGACAGCAGTCCCCCTCTCCGCGGCAATGCTCGAGTAGACTGGAGCTTTAAAACGGCACGGTGGAAGATGGCCTCTCGCAAAACCAGCGCGGTTTGGCAGTACTTTAATCTAGAAAATGAAAACAAGGTAGTATTATATTCATACTGCACGGCGCAAAATGCTGCTCGTTTCGGTTGAAATTTAATTATAATTTAGATGTTTTATTAACTTGAAAGTGAATTAAAGCTATTATTTTTGTCGGATAATCTGCAAGGTTCAATGTGTCAGAGGCAATTTATTTGTTTTGGATGTTATTTTAGTGGTTAACGTTTGACTGAGTTGCCGTCATGTTCACATTCATTCATACTGCACGGTGCAAAGTGTCTTGTACTTCAGCGGCATTTAAAATCCGACATGGTTGTTGAACATTGTGATTAAAGGCTTAAAGAGCTCTTATTACACACAATATTTTTTGGGACAATGTTTCAAATTCTGTTTCGATGTGTCAATAAATTGTGCAAAATTTTCACTGTTTTCTGAGTGTTTTCGCTTTTTTTAGACTAGTCGACTAGTCTTAATTAAAATCTTCGTTTAGTCGACAGGGAAATTAGTTGCCAGGAACATCCCTATTATCTTTGTATAATCTTGTTAGTTTACGTTGTCTGATGCTACAACAGCCTGAGGCACGTACATTATTTGATCAGTATATGATAAATTTAACACAGTCTGGCACATGAATTAATTCTTCCTCTACTTACTTTTCATATCATTCATCATTTAATTTTGTATTTTGGTTACTTTCAGCCTCTTGATTTAGTTAATTATGTGCCCTTTTAGACCTCCTTTCTCACTGCTAATAATAATAATAATAATAATAATAATAATAATAATGATAATAATGTATTTGACACTATTAATCATTGATTACTAATAAGGAAACTTGAAAGATGTGGTATTAGAGGGGTAGCATACTCATAGATCAGTGACTGTCTTGAAAATAAAGATGAATATGTCAATGCAGTTCAAAGTTCAGTGTTCAGTTGAAGTTCAAGTTCACTTAATCAAAGTTCAGTGTTGGGTCCAAAGTTGTTGATATTGTCAATCAGGTCTCACTCCGAAGTCATTGAAATCTGGCGCATGGGTGGTGACTTTGTCAAACACAGACGAAAAAAGTCATCCGTTAATGTCAGCATGATATGCGGCCGGTCAAGGGGAAAAGCAGCGTGACGAAAACATAAGTTAAGATGGTGAAAGTCCGAGTAGAGCGGGTGGGAGTGGTGGAGGATGGGCCCAACAAACATCAACCTTCACCTAGAAGAGCAGTGTTCGAGTTGTGTAAGATTATAACATCATACCCTGTTCCTTTTTCCTAAACCCACCCATGTTTTTTTGTTGCCTACACCCAACCATGGATGATAGTCATTGTGTTGTTGTAATGATGTAGTGCGTTTATCTTTAAAGAGACTGCTTGTTAATAGTAAATTTCCTGTGAAAACAGAGGTATATTATGAAAAAAGACAATGCATGTAACGGACATAACTTGACATGGCGTCCCAGAACATCAACAAACAATGCGCCCAGGGTACCTTGCACGTCGTATCTGGAAGTGGAAAGTCCATGACCAAATGTCGAAATGTGGCGAGTTCGGAGTGAGAATATGTTTATATTGTACATTAATGATAAGTGTTCAAAATGATGAATTTTGTTTGTGGAACTGAAAATTTTAAATAAATGGTTTGATATTAAGTTTTCATAAAATAAATAAAAATATATCATATTAGGAAAAATTAATAATCCAGCACAAATCATAATTCATGTGAAACGTTTGGCATTGTTACGTGATAGCACATTGTTATAATGTGAAGAAACAGTGTTGGGGAAAGGCTAAACTGAGCTGCTCACCTACATGACTTCATGGGTTGAGACATGGTGAGATTTGGCTTTTATTGCTTGTGATGGTTGATTTTGTGATAAGTATGTGTACTGTAGGCCTACACTGAAAAGGATTTTAACGCTTCTACTTCAAAATCAGCAGGGTGAGGCGCTTGTAGAAATGGCTTCCTTTCCACCCCCATGTGGATTTTAATAAAGGAAGCATACTCATAGATCAGTAACTGTCTTGAAAATAGACATCAGTATGTCAAATAAACAGTGATAAATCTGACTTGCTGAGGGTCATGTGGGGTTCTACAAGGTTCAGTGCTGGGTCCAAAGTTGTTTTTATTGTACATTAATGATAAGGTCTGAAATGATGAAGTTTGGTTTGTGGAAATGGAATTAAATACTTTAAAGTGATGGTTTGACATTTATGAGGCGTTGTTAAATTTAAATTAAACGAAATTCATAGTTATTTTTTTTGACAAATAAAATGAATAATGCAGTACAAATCATGATAATGTTGAAATAGAAATAGTTTGTGAATAAGTAGTTCAGTGGAGGGTATACGCAGGTATACAGGTATATTTTTCTATTTGTGATTGTTTTGTATGTGTACCTCAATATGTCAAATAAACAGTGATACCTTGAGTACCTTGACTAGAGTTTGTGAAGCACCACTGAGCAGAGCGGGAGTGATACTGAAAAAATGAGGTAGAGTGGCCAGGTGGGAGGATGTTTCTATCCTTTCCACCCATGCTCACTTTGCCATGTTATCAGGTGACTGAGTTTTCATTGCCACAGGTGTCTCAAGTGGACACACTTAAGATTATTGGATGGGATTGGGAAAATCACGAGAAAAAGGATCACCGCAAGGTCCACCAAATGCTTAACTTTTCAGCCTGTACACTGGTTGATCTAGGTCCCCACAGGTTCCCAAAGATTGCCACAAAATTGAACCAAGCATGCTAGGCTCATAAACCAGATGTCAGTCAATCGAAACCGCCCTCTGCTAACTGTTAAAACTTTGGATCAACAGGATGTCTCTTTACTTTCCTTCCATGCTCCCATTGCCCTGCTTTCAGATGACTAAGCATCCGTTGCTGCTAAAATCTTGGTTCTCTCAGGCTGCCAAAAGTGCCCACAATATTGGACCACAGATTTTTAAATTTATGGACTTAGAGTGTTGAGCAGAGTGGCGCAGCGGAAGCGTGCTGGGCCCATAACCCAGAGGTCGATGGATCGAAACCATCCTCTGCTAGTCTTATAAGGTTTGAATGAGATCACTGACTCCCTCCTTTCCATTCATGTTCACTTTGCCATGTTTTCACTTAGCTCCAAGTGTAAAGCTACTTAATGCCACTACATCACTGTTTTCATAATACTAACATCCCAGGCAGTTGACATCACTTGCTAAGAACTCCAAATGTAACAGAAGGCTTTGTGGTAAAGAACAGTAATGGATCAATTGTAAAGTGCACACTTCTTCCACTGCACTGTTTTCATTCACTATACAGTCTGTATGAGTCTCGCTTGCACTCAAAGTGAGACTCATACCCCTAGAGCAACGAGCCAAGCAGAGGATGCCACATTCTGTGCTGAGTCAACGAAAGCCTGCTTGGGTCTAAAACTGCATGCAATTGCCAATATTTGGCATGCGTCTTACATGAGTATGCCTTTGCAAAAAGAAAAGAAAAGAAAAGAAAAGAAAAGAAAAGAAAAGAAAAAAACAACAATTCCGACCTTCAAACAGGGTTGAACCTGGTCAATTTTTGCAACAGAATGGTAATGGCTTAATTGTAAAGTGCACAGTTCTTCCACTGCCCTGTTTCTCACCGGAGCGTACAGGATGTTTTTATTTGGAAATGATGCCTTAGGTCACATTAAAAAACTAAAATGTAAAATTATTCAAAGAAACTAGAAAAAAACATGTCTTGCAAACAAAGGCACTTATCTAGTCAGAGGCAAAAAAGGCAGGTACATGGGCAAGACCTGTAGTCTGTGTGTACACGTGCCTGCAACCAGGATTTTGATTCCAACATGCAGTAGCTAAACCTCCTCTAACTAATGCACTCTGATATGCACTTTGGTATGGGCTAAACCGATGAGAAAATGAAACGGCGTGTCTGGGTCTATAAGAAGAAGAAGAAGGCGCTACATCGAGAGAATTTTCACCACTTTACCTTTTTGTCAACAGCTCTTTTCAATGGTGAAGCCAATAATGGCTTCTCGTCAAAGCCACCAAACTCCATTAACAAAATTAGTTATTTAAGCTTGCTGAACATGGGAGTTGCTGGTCTACTGCTGCCTCAATCAGTCAGCTAGTTTGTGTTATTGTGTGACTTTGGAGAATTGGAACTAACCATTTTATATGCCTGAGTCACACAGTGACAGAAACAAACTAACTGAACGAGACAGTGGTAGACCAGCTGCTTCTATCTTCAGCAATGTCAAATCACAGTTTTTCTCAATGGAGTCTGGCTTTAAAGAGAGAGCAATATACCTGCTTTATTTTCTTGTTGGAAATCACTGTCTGACATTAAGATAAAGCTGTGAAAATATTCTAAATATAGCATGCACTTAAACTGATATTGAGTTTTTTTTGGTGGGACTTTTTTAGGTGGCGAAAAGAAGTTTTGTTGCTGACACCTCCACAGCAGTATATAGCTTAGCTTCGCTGTTGGACTCCAGCCTGCTTCTCAAAAGTGGGAGAGTGCAAACTGACATCTACTGTATCAAATACTCTGACTATGGATAAGTAACCCATACAATCCCACTTAAAAAAATCTTAACAATCCCTTTAAGTTACCTCTCTTTCTGGAAGAGAAAACCCAGAATTTGTCTCATCACAAGCTTGACTAAGTCAGAGTTTTCACTGGACTTGCTCTGGTAACAAGAGGTGGATTAAACAATTGTTTAAGAACACTTAAATGGCTGCTGTTAATAATGTTAATGCTGTTAATAATAAATTGTATTGAAGGTTAAAATTTGGGGGGAAAATAGAATTGATCAAAGTTGGGTTTGATTCTGTATTTGTTTTAAAGCATACATTTAAACCTATTTTGTATAGACATTTGTGAGTGAAATGTGCAACGTTCCTCTGTTGGCAATCCATTCTGGGTACAGCGGTGTAGTTAACTAAATATTGGGCTTTAGATGGCCCAAATGTGTTAAAGCTGCTGATGAAATAACCGATACTGAAATTGAATATGAATTTATTGTGTCAGTAACTCCTGCTGAGAGAGACCTGTCCTACAATAACACAGGCTCCTCTCTCATCATTTCTCTGGTTAAACGGGGCATTTATGTCTGGCTGCTTGCAGCTCATAAATGTGCGTAACCCTCATACAAACATTTATCCTCAGAGGGTATAGTTGCAAGATCATTGACCAAGAAATGTATCTACAACCACACAAACTGCAGGGGTGGATTTATCCGTTTGATTTATCATCCCTACCCACTTATCATTTCTGAGGTTGCAGCAGACTGAAGCTTATCTTGGCCCGACTCATAGTGGGCGAGAGGCAGGGTTAACTCTGGACACACCAGCAGCCTGTCACAGGACTAATATACACAGGCAGACAATTACACTCACATTCACACCAACTGCAAATCTTTTTGCAGTGCTAATAGTATGATTTCTCCAGATTAAAAACTGTATGTAATACTACACATATCAAGCAGTGACGAGCAGCTTTTGGCCCAATGTCAAGCCTGTTGACAGTAATTACTGAGGTTGGGGGGGTACCACAAAATTTGGTTTTGCTAATGGTGACCAATTACAGTTTGAAAATGTAACATTAACCGATGCTGAAGATCTGATTTGACTAAAACATTCATTTCACCACCATATACCTGGATATTCCAACATGTTCTCATCCCAAGTTGTCACATATCGATGCTTTGTCAGTGGCCTTTACGTCACCATATTATGCACTGGCTATCCGTTTGTGTCTGCTGTTAATGTTCTGGGATGCTGAAAGCAATGCTGGGATGTCAACGATAGCAAAAAAAAAACCCATCATGGTTTGGCGGTAAATGGAAAGTTAATACTTGTCTCCTGGGTGAAGGTCAGGGGTTTGCTGGACCCATCAACCACCCCTCCCTCCCACCCTATAGGGACTTTCCAGATCCTTATATTATGTTGTTGTTACTGGCAGTCTTTAAAACTTACGCTGCTGTGTCTTACTACCGCGACAGCTGCTGTTCAGTTATCATACTGCCATGACCGGTGCCGTCTCACTGACTGGCAGTGTATCATAACACCACAAAAGATACCTTCCGGTTGCGATCTGACGCCGCCCAGCAGCATGTCATACCACTGCAAAAGGTGGCTTTGGGTGTTGACAAAGCAGTGGTATTTGACGACTTCAGAACGAGAGCGGACGGAATATTCGGCACATCTGTCTTTGTGTAAAGGGTCTGGATGCTGAGGCATTCCCCCACCTCCTATCTTCAAGTTCCCTCTCTCATACTTTTCTCCTCCTTCATGCATATGTTGTCTGAGTGCAGACACACAATAGCAGTGGAGTAACAAACAGTGCATGTGCTCGATGTGTTCACAACAACAGAACATTGTTTGCACAGACAATCTCATTCTGGAAATACTAATAGGTACAACATAGAAGAGAGAAACTAGTCAGTATGAAACCTAGTGACACTGGGATCAATACTGAAATGAAAGCGTAGTATCTATAGTAGTACTATTTTCCTATTAATTCACCCATCCCTAGTAATTACAACTATAAGAGTATAAATCCCAACAGCTATGTTTGAAACCATGTAAATTTGCTCTGTAATTTCCTCAATGAACAGGACGGGGTTCCTTCCACTGGGCTCATCAGAAGCCATGATCCACATCTCGTCCATTCAGATCTTTATTCCACTCTCTATGACTCTTTTTTCACCACCATGACCACCACCGGTGTCTAGACTCCATTCCTGCACTAACCATGGCATCTGTAGCCCCCTAAAATGATAATGCCAGAATGGGGTCTCATTTTGATTTTGATAAGTTTATTTCAAATATATGCAAATAATATAAACCAAGGAAAATAAATATAACCGAAGCATAGCAACAAATGAACAGGAAAAAAAAAAAATAATAAATAAATAAATAAATTAAAGAGAGAGGGAAAAAAATGCACATATTCGAAAAGGAGTGAGAAGTAAAACTTATACACTCTCACCCCTTATCCATGAAAATATAATATTCCATGTCGATCATAGATTAAGTTATATATCTATACAAAATGACTTTTTTTTAATGTATTATTAAATAGCTTCATAATTCTTGCAATATATTTGTGACAAATACATTACTATATATCTCCACTAATATTCTAATATTCATTAGTAATTAATAATAATACTAACAATTGTACAGTACATTATTATTTGTTTTAGTTTATGTTTAATCACCAAAGACTCTTTGGACTCACTTTCAAAAACTCAACAACGAGTGTCCTTAGGTCCCAAACACCTACTTAGTGTTGTTGAAAGACAAAGACAATGTAACAGAGTGGAAAACATGCTCCTGTCCCAACTTTTTTTGGAAGGTGTTGCAGGCATCAAATTAAGAATGGTTGTATATTTACAAAAACAACAGAGTTTATCTGTTTGAACATTAAACAGCTTGTCTTTGGACTTTGGACATTAAGTCAAAAAATATTTCCAAATCACAGGTTCTGATTGTATTTATGTTTTACACAGCGTCCCAACTTATTGGGAATTGGGGCTGTACATAGAACTGTGTAAAAATTAGTACAATGTGTTTAAAATGTATTTAATGAGCACTTCATTGTGCCAGAGGAAATAAAGAGCAGCAGATCAACCTTGCAGGAATTTTTACATTTCAAATTAAAATAAATCATCAAATCAATAAATCCTGTTGTTAAACAATCCAGTTAATTAATTCAGTACAGGTTAATATGGCCTATGCTTCCAAAACTCAATATGCACACATCCACATGCTACAAAGACGGAGTCTGTGTAGCAGTTAAAACCCCTGCTCTGCCTCATCTAAACTCCACTCCATTATCCTCACACATTCACAATTACACACCTCAGAAGGGTTTATACATTATTGTTATTGTTGTTTTCATTAATTTAAATCCATTTTGCATGTTCTGATGAAGCTCTTCAAGAAAGACATTAAAAATGGTATTTGAAATAAGCTTTTATTTTGAATTTTGGCCACACTGACAGAGCAATCTGAGACACCACGAAACCCCCATATTACAATCGATGTATGCTGAAGCGAAACTTTGTGCAAGATTTTGCTAATGCTTGAGGATGCTGTTGATCCAGGTAAGATATTTTGAGATATCCGTGTAGACGTTGGGTACATCTGGGTAATTGCAGTTGTTGGCATTGTTGAAAGACACGACACCGACAGCCACCCCATTGCACACCAAGGGACCACCAGAATCACCCTGTGAAGAAGAAGAAGCTTAGTGTGTTCATTCATTATTCGATTGAAGGTGTTTGGAGCATTTCTACACCAGCTGTTTCAATAAACAGACAGAAAACATACCTGACAGAATCCTTTGTTTGAGGGATATCCACCCGCACAGATAACATCTTTAGGAAGTCGCTGCCATTTCTCCTTACATTTTGGCAGGTCAATGATGGACACATCCACCACTTTGAGATCATCAGAAACTACACCACGACTACGTGTGAAACCCCATCCAGCTACACGACAATTTGTGATTTCTTTTGTGTTCATTTCAGAGCTGGGAATGGGAACTGTTTTCACTCTGTTGTTCAGTTGAGCCCTCCCAGCCAGCTGGAGACACACACAGTCACAGAAGAAAAAAAAAAAAATTAGCAGTCTAATGTCCTAACATTCTTCCTTTTATTTATCAGACTCTAATTTAATGAACAATTTCTGGTATATGGTACTGATGATAAAAATGAATCATTTGACTCTAAAAAGTACTTACCTTGTAAATCATGATGTCCTTGCCCTTTCCTTCGTTCTCAAAATCTGGGTGCATGTATGTATTTGCAATGTTCAGTCTTGATCCAGCCTTATTGAGATTGTGGGTGCCAAGAACAACATGGTCAACTCCCCTGAATGAGAGATCATTGAGCCATTGTCAGTATATTTTCTAAGATTGTGACAACAACTAAAAACAATAAGTATTTTTTATTCAAAAAGTTGGTTAATATTTAATGAAATTTGTTGATTTCTAATAACACGAATCAAAGATTGCTGAAAGAGCAAACGTAACTCACTCGCGGTAACAGTGTGCAGCAGTGACCACAATATCCTCCCGGATGAGGAATCCTCCACATACATGTTCATCTCGACTGTTCCGCAGAGAGACCATATACAGCATCGAGTTCTCTGGGGCTTTGTCCCCGTTTATGATTTCACTCCCACCTGCTGCAAAGACAAGTGAAAATCTAAATGAACTTGATGTCCTATTTAAAGGTTCAAGAATAATAAAGAGTTTTTGAAATCTTACCGTTTCCTCCGAGACATGTCAGAACATGAACAAGCAGAAATTTATGCAGAGCGTGCATGATGCCAGCAGGACGCGTGGCTTGTTCTCTCGGGGGTGTCAAGTTGACTCTTTTATACTGTTTGCTTTGTCATCAAGTGAGATAATCATCTTTCTTATCTTGACTTCCAACCATCTCTTGTGCAACGTATATTTGCAAGTTTGTAATTTGTATTATCTTTTAGGGATGCGCGCGATTAGTCGTCTAAACGATTAAACGTCCGCCCCCTTACTAGTCGGCACCAGAAATATTAGTCGTTTAAACCAACTTGTGTTTTATTCATGTACAAGGCCGCTTAACTGTCATACAGCCACCCGCCACTAGTCGGGGCTACAGAGCCGTCAGACAGCAGTCCCCCTCTCCGCGGCAATGCTCGAGTAGACTGGAGCTTTAAAACGGCACGGTGGGAAGATGGCCTCTCGCAAAACCAGCGCGGTTTGGCAGTACTTTAATCTAGAAAATGAAAACAAGGTAGTATTATATTCATACTGCACGGCGCAAAATGCTGCTTGTTTCGGTTGAAATTTAATTATAATTTAGATGTTTTATTAACTTGAAAGTGAATTAAAGCTATTATTTTTGTCGGATAATCTGCAAGGTTCAATGTGTCAGAGGCAATTTATTTGTTTTGGATGTTATTTTAGTGGTTAACGTTTGACTGAGTTGCCGTCATGTTCACATTCATTCATACTGCACGGTGCAAAGTGTCTTGTACTTCAGCAGCATTTAAAATCCGACATGGTTGTTGAACATTGTGATTAAAGGCTTAAAGAGCTCTTATTACACACAATATTTTTTGGGACAATGTTTCAAATTCTGTTTCGATGTGTCAATAAATTGTGCAAAATTTTCACTGTTTTCTGAGTGTTTTCGCTTTTTTTATCTTTGTATAATCTTGTTAGTTTACGTTGTCTGATGCTACAACAGCCTGAGGCACGTACATTATTTGATCAGTATATGATAAATTTAACACAGTCTGGCACATGAATTAATTCTTCCTCTACTTACTTTTCATATCATTCATCATTTAATTTTGTATTTTGGTTACTTTCAGCCTCTTGATTTAGTTAATTATGTGCCCTTTTAGACCTCCTTTCTCACTGCTAATAATAATAATAATAATAATGATAATAATAATAATAATGATAATAATGTATTTGACACTATTAATCATTGATTACTAATAAGGAAACTTGAAAGATGTGGTATTAGAGGGGTAGCATACTCATAGATCAGTGACTGTCTTGAAAATAAAGATGAATATGTCAATGCAGTTCAAAGTTCAGTGTTCAGTTGAAGTTCAAGTTCACTTAATCAAAGTTCAGTGTTGGGTCCAAAGTTGTTGATATTGTCAATCAGGTCTCACTCCGAAGTCATTGAAATCTGGCGCATGGGTGGTGACTTTGTCAAACACAGACGAAAAAAGTCATCCGTTAATGTCAGCATGATATGCGGCCGGTCAAGGGGAAAAGCACCGTGACGAAAACATAAGTTAAGATGGTGAAAGTCCGAGTAGAGCGGGTGGGAGTGGTGGAGGATGGGCCCAACAAACATCAACCTTCACCTAGAAGAGCAGTGTTCGAGTTGTGTAAGATTATAACATCATACCCTGTTCCTTTTTCCTAAACCCACCCATGTTTTTTTGTTGCCTACACCCAACCATGGATGATAGTCATTGTGTTGTTGTAATGATGTAGTGCGTTTATCTTTAAAGAGACTGCTTGTTAATAGTAAATTTCCTGTGAAAACAGAGGTATATTATGAAAAAAGACAATGCATGTAACGGACATAACTTGACATGGCGTCCCAGAACATCAACAAACAATGCGCCCAGGGTACCTTGCACGTCGTATCTGGAAGTGGAAAGTCCATGACCAAATGTCGAAATGTGGCGAGTTCGGAGTGAGAATATGTTTATATTGTACATTAATGATAAGTGTTCAAAATGATGAATTTTGTTTGTGGAACTGAAAATTTTAAATAAATGGTTTGATATTAAGTTTTCATAAAATAAATAAAAATATATCATATTAGGAAAAATTAATAATCCAGCACAAATCATAATTCATGTGAAACGTTTGGCATTGTTACGTGATAGCACATTGTTATAATGTGAAGAAACAGTGTTGGGGAAAGGCTAAACTGAGCTGCTCACCTACATGACTTCATGGGTTGAGACATGGTGAGATTTGGCTTTTATTGCTTGTGATGGTTGATTTTGTGATAAGTATGTGTACTGTAGGCCTACACTGAAAAGGATTTTAACGCTTCTACTTCAAAATCAGCAGGGTGAGGCGCTTGTAGAAATGGCTTCCTTTCCACCCCCATGTGGATTTTAATAAAGGAAGCATACTCATAGATCAGTAACTGTCTTGAAAATAGACATCAGTATGTCAAATAAACAGTGATAAATCTGACTTGCTGAGGGTCATGTGGGGTTCTACAAGGTTCAGTGCTGGGTCCAAAGTTGTTTTTATTGTACATTAATGATAAGGTCTGAAATGATGAAGTTTGGTTTGTGGAAATGGAATTAAATACTTTAAAGTGATGGTTTGACATTTATGAGGCGTTGTTAAATTTAAATTAAACGAAATTCATAGTTATTTTTTTTGACAAATAAAATGAATAATGCAGTACAAATCATGATAATGTTGAAATAGAAATAGTTTGTGAATAAGTAGTTCAGTGGAGGGTATACGCAGGTATACAGGTATATTTTTCTATTTGTGATTGTTTTGTATGTGTACCTCAATATGTCAAATAAACAGTGATACCTTGAGTACCTTGACTAGAGTTTGTGAAGCACCACTGAGCAGAGCGGGAGTGATACTGAAAAAATGAGGTAGAGTGGCCAGGTGGGAGGATGTTTCTATCCTTTCCACCCATGCTCACTTTGCCATGTTATCAGGTGACTGAGTTTTCATTGCCACAGGTGTCTCAAGTGGACACACTTAAGATTATTGGATGGGATTGGGAAAATCACGAGAAAAAGGATCACCGCAAGGTCCACCAAATGCTTAACTTTTCAGCCTGTACACTGGTTGATCTAGGTCCCCACAGGTTCCCAAAGATTGCCACAAAATTGAACCAAGCATGCTAGGCTCATAAACCAGATGTCAGTCAATCGAAACCGCCCTCTGCTAACTGTTAAAACTTTGGATCAACAGGATGTCTCTTTACTTTCCTTCCATGCTCCCATTGCCCTGCTTTCAGATGACTAAGCATCCGTTGCTGCTAAAATCTTGGTTCTCTCAGGCTGCCAAAAGTGCCCACAATATTGGACCACAGATTTTTAAATTTATGGACTTAGAGTGTTGAGCAGAGTGGCGCAGCGGAAGCGTGCTGGGCCCATAACCCAGAGGTCGATGGATCGAAACCATCCTCTGCTAGTCTTATAAGGTTTGAATGAGATCACTGACTCCCTCCTTTCCATTCATGTTCACTTTGCCATGTTTTCACTTAGCTCCAAGTGTAAAGCTACTTAATGCCACTACATCACTGTTTTCATAATACTAACATCCCAGGCAGTTGACATCACTTGCTAAGAACTCCAAATGTAACAGAAGGCTTTGTGGTAAAGAACAGTAATGGATCAATTGTAAAGTGCACACTTCTTCCACTGCACTGTTTTCATTCACTATACAGTCTGTATGAGTCTCGCTTGCACTCAAAGTGAGACTCATACCCCTAGAGCAACGAGCCAAGCAGAGGATGCCACATTCTGTGCTGAGTCAACGAAAGCCTGCTTGGGTCTAAAACTGCATGCAATTGCCAGTATTTGGCATGCGTCTTACATGAGTATGCCTTTGCAAAAAGAAAAGAAAAGAAAAGAAAAGAAAAGAAAAGAAAAAAATCAACAATTTCGACCTTCAAACAGGGTTGAACCTGGTCAATTTTTGCAACAGAATGGTAATGGCTTAATTGTAAAGTGCACAGTTCTTCCACTGCCCTGTTTCTCACCGGAGCGTACAGGATGTTTTTATTTGGAAATGATGCCTTAGGTCACATTAAAAAACTAAAATGTAAAATTATTCAAAGAAACTAGAAAAAAACATGTCTTGCAAACAAAGGCACTTATCTAGTCAGAGGCAAAAAAGGCAGGTACATGGGCAAGACCTGTAGTCTGTGTGTACACGTGCCTGCAACCAGGATTTTGATTCCAACATGCAGTAGCTAAACCTCCTCTAACTAATGCACTCTGATATGCACTTTGGTATGGGCTAAACCGATGAGAAAATGAAACGGCGTGTCTGGGTCTATAAGAAGAAGAAGAAGGCGCTACATCGAGAGAATTTTCACCACTTTACCTTTTTGTCAACAGCTCTTTTCAATGGTGAAGCCAATAATGGCTTCTCGTCAAAGCCACCAAACTCCATTAACAAAATTAGTTATTTAAGCTTGCTGAACATGGGAGTTGCTGGTCTACTGCTGCCTCAATCAGTCAGCTAGTTTGTGTTATTGTGTGACTTTGGAGAATTGGAACTAACCATTTTATATGCCTGAGTCACACAGTGACAGAAACAAACTAACTGAACGAGACAGTGGTAGACCAGCTGCTTCTATCTTCAGCAATGTCAAATCACAGTTTTTCTCAATGGAGTCTGGCTTTAAAGAGAGAGCAATATACCTGCTTTATTTTCTTGTTGGAAATCACTGTCTGACATTAAGATAAAGCTGTGAAAATATTCTAAATATAGCATGCACTTAAACTGATATTGAGTTTTTTTTGGTGGGACTTTTTTAGGTGGCGAAAAGAAGTTTTGTTGCTGACACCTCCACAGCAGTATATAGCTTAGCTTCGCTGTTGGACTCCAGCCTGCTTCTCAAAAGTGGGAGAGTGCAAACTGACATCTACTGTATCAAATACTCTGACTATGGATAAGTAACCCATACAATCCCACTTAAAAAAATCTTAACAATCCCTTTAAGTTACCTCTCTTTCTGGAAGAGAAAACCCAGAATTTGTCTCATCACAAGCTTGACTAAGTCAGAGTTTTCACTGGACTTGCTCTGGTAACAAGAGGTGGATTAAACAATTGTTTAAGAACACTTAAATGGCTGCTGTTAATAATGTTAATGCTGTTAATAATAAATTGTATTGAAGGTTAAAATTTGGGGGGAAAATAGAATTGATCAAAGTTGGGTTTGATTCTGTATTTGTTTTAAAGCATACATTTAAACCTATTTTGTATAGACATTTGTGAGTGAAATGTGCAACGTTCCTCTGTTGGCAATCCATTCTGGGTACAGCGGTGTAGTTAACTAAATATTGGGCTTTAGATGGCCCAAATGTGTTAAAGCTGCTGATGAAATAACCGATACTGAAATTGAATATGAATTTATTGTGTCAGTAACTCCTGCTGAGAGAGACCTGTCCTACAATAACACAGGCTCCTCTCTCATCATTTCTCTGGTTAAACGGGGCATTTATGTCTGGCTGCTTGCAGCTCATAAATGTGCGTAACCCTCATACAAACATTTATCCTCAGAGGGTATAGTTGCAAGATCATTGACCAAGAAATGTATCTACAACCACACAAACTGCAGGGGTGGATTTATCCGTTTGATTTATCATCCCTACCCACTTATCATTTCTGAGGTTGCAGCAGACTGAAGCTTATCTTGGCCCGACTCATAGTGGGCGAGAGGCAGGGTTAACTCCGGACACACCAGCAGCCTGTCACAGGACTAATATACACAGGCAGACAATTACACTCACATTCACACCAACTGCAAATCTTTTTGCAGTGCTAATAGTATGATTTCTCCAGATTAAAAACTGTATGTAATACTACACATATCAAGCAGTGACGAGCAGCTTTTGGCCCAATGTCAAGCCTGTTGACAGTAATTACTGAGGTTGGGGGGGTACCACAAAATTTGGTTTTGCTAATGGTGACCAATTACAGTTTGAAAATGTAACATTAACCGATGCTGAAGATCTGATTTGACTAAAACATTCATTTCACCACCATATACCTGGATATTCCAACATGTTCTCATCCCAAGTTGTCACATATCGATGCTTTGTCAGTGGCCTTTACGTCACCATATTATGCACTGGCTATCCGTTTGTGTCTGCTGTTAATGTTCTGGGATGCTGAAAGCAATGCTGGGATGTCAACGATAGCAAAAAAAAAAACCCATCATGGTTTGGCGGTAAATGGAAAGTTAATACTTGTCTCCTGGGTGAAGGTCAGGGGTTTGCTGGACCCATCAACCACCCCTCCCTCCCACCCTATAGGGACTTTCCAGATCCTTATATTATGTTGTTGTTACTGGCAGTCTTTAAAACTTACGCTGCTGTGTCTTACTACCGCGACAGCTGCTGTTCAGTTATCATACTGCCATGACCGGTGCCGTCTCACTGACTGGCAGTGTATCATAACACCACAAAAGATACCTTCCGGTTGCGATCTGACGCCGCCCAGCAGCATGTCATACCACTGCAAAAGGTGGCTTTGGGTGTTGACAAAGCAGTGGTATTTGACGACTTCAGAACGAGAGCGGACGGAATATTCGGCACATCTGTCTTTGTGTAAAGGGTCTGGATGCTGAGGCATTCCCCCACCTCCTATCTTCAAGTTCCCTCTCTCATACTTTTCTCCTCCTTCATGCATATGTTGTCTGAGTGCAGACACACAATAGCAGTGGAGTAACAAACAGTGCATGTGCTCGATGTGTTCACAACAACAGAACATTGTTTGCACAGACAATCTCATTCTGGAAATACTAATAGGTACAACATAGAAGAGAGAAACTAGTCAGTATGAAACCTAGTGACACTGGGATCAATACTGAAATGAAAGCGTAGTATCTATAGTAGTACTATTTTCCTATTAATTCACCCATCCCTAGTAATTACAACTATAAGAGTATAAATCCCAACAGCTATGTTTGAAACCATGTAAATTTGCTCTGTAATTTCCTCAATGAACAGGACGGGGTTCCTTCCACTGGGCTCATCAGAAGCCATGATCCACATCTCGTCCATTCAGATCTTTATTCCACTCTCTATGACTCTTTTTTCACCACCATGACCACCACCGGTGTCTAGACTCCATTCCTGCACTAACCATGGCATCTGTAGCCCCCTAAAATGATAATGCCAGAATGGGGTCTCATTTTGATTTTGATAAGTTTATTTCAAATATATGCAAATAATATAAACCAAGGAAAATAAATATAACCGAAGCATAGCAACAAATGAACAGGAAAAAAAAAAAATAATAAATAAATAAATAAATTAAAGAGAGAGGGAAAAAAATGCACATATTCGAAAAGGAGTGAGAAGTAAAACTTATACACTCTCACCCCTTATCCATGAAAATATAATATTCCATGTCGATCATAGATTAAGTTATATATCTATACAAAATGACTTTTTTTTAATGTATTATTAAATAGCTTCATAATTCTTGCAATATATTTGTGACAAATACATTACTATATATCTCCACTAATATTCTAATATTCATTAGTAATTAATAATAATACTAACAATTGTACAGTACATTATTATTTGTTTTAGTTTATGTTTAATCACCAAAGACTCTTTGGACTCACTTTCAAAAACTCAACAACGAGTGTCCTTAGGTCCCAAACACCTACTTAGTGTTGTTGAAAGACAAAGACAATGTAACAGAGTGGAAAACATGCTCCTGTCCCAACTTTTTTTGGAAGGTGTTGCAGGCATCAATTTAAGAATGGTTGTATATTTACAAAAACAACAGAGTTTATCTGTTTGAACATTAAACAGCTTGTCTTTGGACTTTGGACATTAAGTCAAAAAATATTTCCAAATCACAGGTTCTGATTGTATTTATGTTTTACACAGCGTCCCAACTTATTGGGAATTGGGGCTGTACATAGAACTGTGTAAAAGTTAGTACAATGTGTTTAAAATGTATTTAATGAGTACCTCATTGTGCCAGAGGAAATAAAGAACAGCAGATCAACCTTGCAGGAATTTTTACATTTCAAATTAAAATAAATCATCAAACCAATAAATCCTGTTGTTAAACAATCCAGTTAATTAATTCAGTACAGGTTAATATGGCCTATGCTTCCAAGCCCCGCATAACCAACTGCATTATCAGTTGATAAAACTCAATATGCACACATCCACATGCTACAAAGACGGAGTCTGTGTGGCAGTTAAAACCCCTGCTCTGCCTCATCTAAACTCCACTCCATTATCCTCACACATTCACAATTACACACCTCAGAAGGGTTTATACATTATTATTATTATTATTGTTGTTTTTATTAATTTAAATCCATTTTGTGTGTTCTGATGAAGTTCTTCAAGAAAGACATTAAAAATGGTATTTGAAATAAGCTTTTATTTTGAATTTTGGCCGCACTGACAGAGCAATCTCAGACGCCATGAAACCCCCATATTACAATCGATGTATGCTGAAGCGAAACTTTGTGCAAGATTTTGCTAATGCTTGAGGATGCTGTTGATCCAGCTAAGATATTTTGAGATATCCGTGTAGACGTTGGGTACATCTGGGTAATTGCAGTTCCTGTAGTTGTTGAAAGACACGACACCGACAGCAATCCCATTGCACACCAAGGGACCACCAGAATCACCCTGTGAAGAAGAGGAAGCTTAGTGTGTTCATTCATTATCCGATTGAAGGTGTTTGGAGCATTTCTACACCAGCTGTTTCAATAAACAGACAGAAAACATACCTGACAGAATCCTTTGTTTGAGGGATATCCACCTGCACAGATAACATCTTTAGGAAGTTGGGGCCATTTCTCCTTACATTTTGGCAGGTCAATGATGGACACATCCACCACTCTGAGATCATCAGAAACTACACCTTGACTTTGTGTGAAACCCCATCCAGCTACTCGACAATTTGTCATTTCTTTTGTGTTCATTTCAGAGCTGGGAATGGGAATTGTTTTCACTCTGTTGTTCAGTTGAGCCCTCCCAGCCAGCTGGAGACACACAGTCACAGAAGAAAAAAAAAAAAATTAGCAGTCTAATGTCCTAACATTCTTCCTTTTATTTATCAGACTCTAATTTAATGAACAATTTCTGGTATATGGTACTGATGATAAAAATGAATAATGTGACTCTAAAAAGTACTTACTTTGTAAATCATGATGTCCTTGCCCTTTCCTTCGTTCTCAAAATCTGGGTGCATGTATGTACGTGCAATGTTCAGTCTTGATCCAGCCTTATTGAGATTGTGGGTGCCAAGAACAACATGGTCAACTCCCCTGAATGAGAGATCATTGAGCCATTGTCAGTATATTTTCTAAGATTGTGACAACAACTAAAAACAATAAGTATTTTTTATTCAAAAAGTTGGTTAATATTTAATGAAATTTGTTGATTTCTAATAACACGAATCAAAGATTGCTGAAAGAGCAAACATAACTCACTCGCGGTAACAGTGTGCAGCAGTGACCACAATATCCTCCCGGATGAGGAATCCTCCACATACATGTTCATCTCGACTGTTCCGCAGAGAGACCATATACAGCATCGAGTTCTCTGGGGCTTTGTCCCCGTTTATGATTTCACTCCCACCTGCTGCAAAGACAAGTGAAAATCTAAATGAACTTGATGTCCTATTTAAAGGTTCAAGAATAATAAAGAGTTTTTGAAATCTTACCGTTTCCTCCGAGACATGTCAGAACATGAACAAGCAGAAATTTATGCAGAGCGTGCATGATGCCAGCAGGACGCGTGGCTTGTTCTCTCGGGGGTGTCAAGTTGACTCTTTTATACTGTTTGCTTTGTCATCAAGTGAGATAATCATCTTTCTTATCTTGACTTCCAACCATCTCTTGTGCAACGTATATTTGCAAGTTTGTAATTTGTATTATCTTTTAGGGATGCGCGCGATTAGTCGTCTAAACGATTAAACGTCCGCCCCCTTACTAGTCGGCACCAGAAATATTAGTCGTTTAAACCAACTTGTGTTTTATTCATGTACAAGGCCGCTTAACTGTCATACAGCCACCCGCCACTAGTCGGGGCTACAGAGCCGTCAGACAGCAGTCCCCCTCTCCGCGGCAATGCTCGAGTAGACTGGAGCTTTAAAACGGCACGGTGGGAAGATGGCCTCTCGCAAAACCAGCGCGGTTTGGCAGTACTTTAATCTAGAAAATGAAAACAAGGTAGTATTATATTCATACTGCACGGCGCAAAATGCTGCTTGTTTCGGTTGAAATTTAATTATAATTTAGATGTTTTATTAACTTGAAAGTGAATTAAAGCTATTATTTTTGTCGGATAATCTGCAAGGTTCAATGTGTCAGAGGCAATTTATTTGTTTTGGATGTTATTTTAGTGGTTAACGTTTGACTGAGTTGCCGTCATGTTCACATTCATTCATACTGCACGGTGCAAAGTGTCTTGTACTTCAGCAGCATTTAAAATCCGACATGGTTGTTGAACATTGTGATTAAAGGCTTAAAGAGCTCTTATTACACACAATATTTTTTGGGACAATGTTTCAAATTCTGTTTCGATGTGTCAATAAATTGTGCAAAATTTTCACTGTTTTCTGAGTGTTTTCGCTTTTTTTATCTTTGTATAATCTTGTTAGTTTACGTTGTCTGATGCTACAACAGCCTGAGGCACGTACATTATTTGATCAGTATATGATAAATTTAACACAGTCTGGCACATGAATTAATTCTTCCTCTACTTACTTTTCATATCATTCATCATTTAATTTTGTATTTTGGTTACTTTCAGCCTCTTGATTTAGTTAATTATGTGCCCTTTTAGACCTCCTTTCTCACTGCTAATAATAATAATAATAATAATGATAATAATAATAATAATGATAATAATGTATTTGACACTATTAATCATTGATTACTAATAAGGAAACTTGAAAGATGTGGTATTAGAGGGGTAGCATACTCATAGATCAGTGACTGTCTTGAAAATAAAGATGAATATGTCAATGCAGTTCAAAGTTCAGTGTTCAGTTGAAGTTCAAGTTCACTTAATCAAAGTTCAGTGTTGGGTCCAAAGTTGTTGATATTGTCAATCAGGTCTCACTCCGAAGTCATTGAAATCTGGCGCATGGGTGGTGACTTTGTCAAACACAGACGAAAAAAGTCATCCGTTAATGTCAGCATGATATGCGGCCGGTCAAGGGGAAAAGCACCGTGACGAAAACATAAGTTAAGATGGTGAAAGTCCGAGTAGAGCGGGTGGGAGTGGTGGAGGATGGGCCCAACAAACATCAACCTTCACCTAGAAGAGCAGTGTTCGAGTTGTGTAAGATTATAACATCATACCCTGTTCCTTTTTCCTAAACCCACCCATGTTTTTTTGTTGCCTACACCCAACCATGGATGATAGTCATTGTGTTGTTGTAATGATGTAGTGCGTTTATCTTTAAAGAGACTGCTTGTTAATAGTAAATTTCCTGTGAAAACAGAGGTATATTATGAAAAAAGACAATGCATGTAACGGACATAACTTGACATGGCGTCCCAGAACATCAACAAACAATGCGCCCAGGGTACCTTGCACGTCGTATCTGGAAGTGGAAAGTCCATGACCAAATGTCGAAATGTGGCGAGTTCGGAGTGAGAATATGTTTATATTGTACATTAATGATAAGTGTTCAAAATGATGAATTTTGTTTGTGGAACTGAAAATTTTAAATAAATGGTTTGATATTAAGTTTTCATAAAATAAATAAAAATATATCATATTAGGAAAAATTAATAATCCAGCACAAATCATAATTCATGTGAAACGTTTGGCATTGTTACATGATAGCACATTGTTATAATGTGAAGAAACAGTGTTGGAGAATGGCTAAACTGAGCTGCTCACCTACATGACTTCATGGGTTGAGACATGGTGAGATTTGGCTTTTATTGCTTGTGATGGTTGATTTTGTGATAAGTATGTGTACTGTAGGCCTACACTGAAAAGGATTTTAACGCTTCTACTTCAAAATCAGCAGGGTGAGGCGCTTGTAGAAATGGCTTCCTTTCCACCCCCATGTGGATTTTAACAAAGGAAGCATACTCATAGATCAGTAACTGTCTTGAAAATAGACATCAGTATGTCAAATAAACAGTGATAAATCTGACTTGCTGAGGGTCATGTGGGGTTCTACAAGGTTCAGTGCTGGGTCCAAAGTTGTTTTTATTGTACATTAATGATAAGGTCTGAAATGATGAAGTTTGGTTTGTGGAAATGGAATTAAATACTTTAAAGTGATGGTTTGACATTTATGAGGCGTTGTTAAATTTAAATTAAACGAAATTCATAGTTATTTTTTTTGACAAATAAAATGAATAATGCAGTACAAATCATGATAATGTTGAAATAGAAATAGTTTGTGAATAAGTAGTTCAGTGGAGGGTATACGCAGGTATACAGGTATGTTTTTCTATTTGTGATTGTTTTGTATGTGTACCTCAATATGTCAAATAAACAGTGATACCTTGAGTACCTTGACTAGAGTTTGTGAAGCACCACTGAGCAGAGCGGGAGTGATACTGAAAAAAATGAGGTAGAGTGGCCAGGTGGGAGGATGTTTCTATCCTTTCCACCCATGCTCACTTTGCCATGTTATCAGATGACTGAGTTTTTATTGCCACAGGTGTCTCAAGTGGACACACTAAAGATTATTGGATGGGATTGGGAAAATCACAAGAAAAAGGATCACCGCAAGGTCCACCAAATGCTTAACTTTTCAGCCTGTACACTGGTTGATCTAGGTTCCCACAGGTTCCCAAAGATTGCCACAAAATTGAACCAAGCATGCTAGGCTCATAAACCAGAGGTCAGTCGATTGAACCCATCCTCTGCTAACTGTAAAAACTTTGCATCAACAGGATGTCTCTTTACTTTCCTTCCATGCTCCCATTGCCCTGCTTTCAGATGACTAAGCATCCATTGCTGCTAACATCTTGGTTCTCTCAGGCTCCCAAAGGTGCCCACAATATTGGGCCACAGATTTTTGAAGTTATGGAGAGTGTTGAGCAGAGTGGCGCAGCGGAAGCGTGCTGGGCCCATAACCCAGAGGTCGATGGATCGAAACCATCCTCTGCTAGTCTTATAAGGTTTGAATGAGAACAATGACTCCCTCCTTTCCATTCATGTTCACTTTGCCATGTTTTCACTTAGCTCCAAGTGTAAAGCTACTTAATGCCACTGCATCACTGTTTTCACAGTACTAACATCCCAGGCAGTTGACATCACTTACTAAGAACTCCAAATGTAACAGAAGGCTTTGTGGTAAAGAACAGTAATGGATCAATTGTAAAGTGCACACTTCTTCCACTGCACTGTTTTCATTCACTATACAGTCTGTATGAGTCTCACTCGCACTCAAAGTGAGACTCATACCCCTAGAGCAACGAGCCAAGCAGAGGATACCACATTCTGTGCTGAGTCAACGAAAGCCTGCTTGGGTCTAAAACTTCATGCAATTGCCAATATTTGGCATGCATCTTACATGAGTATGCCTTTGCAAAAAGAAAAGAAAAGAAAAGAAAAAAAAAAAACAATTTCGACCTTCAAACAGTTGAACCTGGTCAATTTTTGCAACAGAATGGTAATGGTAATGTAAAATGCACAGTTCTTCCACTGCCCTGTTTCTCACTGGAGCATACAGGATGTTTTTATTTGGAAATGATGCCGTAGGCCACATTAAAAAACTAAAATGTCAAATTATTAAAAGAAACCAGAAAAAAAAAACATGTCTTGCAAACAAAGGCACTTATCTAGTCAGAGGCCAAAAAGGCAGGTACATGGGCACCACCTGTAGTCTGTGTGTACCAGGGGCGTTCCTAGGTTTCTGACACCTCCGGGGCTTAGGCCATGGCAGCTTATTAAATGCGCGCACAGCGCGCGCCGAAATTTTTAGACATCCCATCACCCATCTTTTCCTCTATTTTGCCCATCTGTCCAGCTTCATTTAAACCCAACCAGCTTTGGGGAACAACATGTTAACTTGTTCTAATGCTACCACCTAGTGGTGGAGACACACCTTGAAACTATGGTGAAACGTTAAAAACCACAATACCCACAACTCCAGGTGGATTCTTCCATGTCCTAAAATAATCACACACTGATTTTAAGAAACAACAAGCTAACTACCTCTTCCACCATCCCTTGCGCTTGTCTGTCTGGTGGCAGCGGCAGTACCATCTTGATTATCATCATCTGAGAAGAAGTGTGTTAAATTATTTTAAGAACACACAATTCACACTACACTTGCATTCACAGACGAATGCTTGGCTAAGTACAGGGGTGCACTGCAAACCTATCCCCGGTGAAAAAGGTGACAACGATGCAATCCCATAATCACAGATCATCAAACGAATGACCCATTTTGAATTTAGTTTGCACCCATGTAAGTAGCCACTGACATTAGCTAGCTAGGTAACAACACATTGTTTTTCCATGTAGCACATTACAGTAGAAGAGGCAGGCTGTGCAGGATCCCTGACTGCATGTCTGTCTGCTAGCTATCATGCATGAAAAAGAAAATAAACAAGATGGTTTAACGTTAGCTACTTTCCCCTCTAGAAGAAGCCCAAGCTTAATTATTTTTAGGAACACAATTCTCACACACTACAATTGCATTTACAGACAGATGCTAATAATAACAGATCGTTTTTTCCATGTAATATCAGCCAGCTAGCTAGCTAACATTAGCTACTCCCCTCTAGCTCCAGCTGCAACACTCATTTCGAAATTATACATTTTTCCAGAATTCCTATTCCCATTACCTCTTTCACTGCTGACCACCTTTGGGGGAAAAACATGGAAATCTTTTTTTGATGTTGTGACATCTTGTGACACTTTAGCTGCTTCCCAAAGACAGCTGAACTGCTTGTTGTTGTCAAGCCAATTCGCGCCTGATGCTGAAGCTCTTGGGTGAATGACGTGCGACCTGAAGGTGTTAACCACTTGTCTGCCAATGCTGTAGTAGTGGAGTTTTTTTTAAACCCAAATAACAATTAATTGTTACTCAAACCTGTTCAAAAACATTGTTTTATTGAAGCAACAACATAAGATAACCTTTGAGGGTGTGATCTAAAAAAAAAAAAATATATATTTTTTTTATTTATTTATCTTTTTAAAATTAATATTCAGGGCTAATTAAAAAACATCCGGGGCTTTAGCCCCGAATAAAACAGCATAGGGACGCCACTGGTGTGTACACGTGCCTGCAACCAGGATTTTGATTCCATCATGCAGTAGCTAAACCTCCTCTAACTAATGCACTCTGATATGCACTTTGGTATGGGCTAAACCAATGAGAAAATGAAACGGCGTGTCTGGGCTGTAAGAAGAAGAAGGGCGCTACATCGAGAGAATTTTCACCACTTTACCTTTTTGTCGACAGCTCTTTCCAACGGTGAAGCCAATAAAGGCCTCTCGTCAAAGCCACCAAACTCCATTAACAAAATCAGTTATTTAAGCTTGCTGAACATGGGAGTTGCTGGTCTACTGCTGCCTCAGTCAGTTAGTTAGTTTGTGTTATTGTGTGACTTTGGAGAATTGGAACTAACTGTTTTATATGCCTGAGTCACACAGTGACAGAAACAAACTAACTGAACGAGACAGTGGTAGACCAGCTGCTTCTATCTTCAACAATGTTAAATCACAGTTTTTCTCAATGGAGTCTGGCTTTAAAGAGAGAGCAATATACCTGCTTTATTTTCTTGTTGGAAATCACTGTCTGACATTAAGATAAAGCTGTGAAAATATTCTAAATATAGCATACACTTAAACTGATATTGAGTTTTTTTTTGGTGGGACTTTTTTAGGTGGCGAAAAGAAGTTTTGTTGCAGACACCTCCACAGCAGTATATAGCTTAGCTTCGCTGTTGGACTCCAGCCTGCTTCTCAAAAGTGGGAGAGTGCAAACTGACATCTACTGTATCAAATACTCTGACTATGGATAAGTAACTCATACAATCCCACTTAAAAAAATCTCAACAATCCCTCTAAGTTACCTCTCTTTCTGGAAAAGAAAACCCAGAATTTGTCTCATCACAAGCTTGACTAACTCAGAGTTTTCACTGGACTTGCTCTGGTAACAAGAGGTGGATTAAACAATTGTTTAAGAACACTTAAATGGCTGCTGTTAATAATGTTAATGCTGTTAATAATAAATTGTATTGAAGGTTAAAATTTGGGGGGAAAATAGAATTGATCAAAGTTGGGTTTGATACTGTATTTGTTTGAAAGCATACATTTAAACCTATTTTGTATAGACATTTGTGAGTGAAATGTGCAACGTTCCTCTGTTGGCAATCCATTCTGGGTACAGCGGTGTAGTTAACTAAATATTGGGCTTTAGACGGCCCAAATGTGTTAAAGCTGCTGATGAAATAACTGATACTGAAGCTGAATATGAATTTTATGTGTCAGTAACTCCTGCTGAGAGAGACCTGTCCTACAATAACACAGGCTCCTCTCTCATCATTTCTCTGGCTAAACGGGGCATTTATGTCTGGCTGCTTGCAGCTCATAAATGTGCGTAACCCTCATACAAATATTTATCCTCAGACGGTATAGTTGCAAGATCATTGACCAAGAAATGTATCTACAACCACACAAACTGCAGGGGTGGAATTATTCGTTTGATTTATCATCCCTACCCACTTATCATTTCTGAGGTTGCGGCAGACTGAAGCTTATCTTGGCCCGACTCATAGTGGGCGAGAGGCAGGGTTAACTCTGGACACACCAGCAGCCTGTCACAGGACTAATATACACAGGCAGACAATTACACTCACATTCACACCAACTGCAAATCTTTTTGCAGTGCTAATAGTATGATTTCTCCAGATTAAAAACTGTATGTAATACTACACATATCAAGCAGTGACGAGCAGCTTTTGGCCCAATGTCAAGCCTGTTGACAGTAATTACTGAGGTTGGGGGGGTACCACAAAATTTGGTTTTGCTAATGGTGACCAATTACAGTTTGAAAATGTAACATTAACCGATGCTGAAGATCTGATTTGACTAAAACATTCATTTGGATATTCCAACATGTTCTCATCCCAAGTTGTCACACATCGCTGCTTTGTCAGTGGCCTTTACGTCACCATATTATGCACTGGCTATCCGTCTGTGTCTGCTGTTAATGTTCTGGGATGCTGAAAGCAATGCTGGGATGTCAACGATAGCAAAAAAAAAAACCCATCATGGTTTGGCGGTAAATGGAAAGTGAATACCTGACTCCTGGGTGAAGGTCAGGGGTTTGTTGGACCCATCAACCACCCCTCCCTCCCACCCTATAGGGACTTTCCAGATCCTTATATGATGTTGTTGTTACTGGCAGTCTTTCAAACTTACGCCGGTGTGTCTTACTGCCGTGACAGCTGCTGTTCAGTTATCATACTGCCATGACCGGTGCCGTCTCACTGACTGGCAGTGTATCATAACACCACAAAAGATACCTTCCGGCTGAGTTGCGGTCTGACGCCACCCAGCAGCATGTCATACCACTGCAAAAGGTGGCTTTGGGTGTTGACAAAGCAGTGGTATTTGACGACTTCAGAACGAGAGCGGGCTGAATATTCGGCACATCTGTCTTTGTGTAAAGGGTCTGGATGCTGAGGCATTCCCCACCTCCTATCTTCAAGTTCCCTCTCTCATACTTTTGTCCTCCTTCATGCATATGTTGTCTGAGTGCAGACACACAAAAGCAGTGGAGTAACAAACAGTACATGTGCTCGATGTGTTCACAACAACGGAACATTGTTTGCACAGAAAATCTCATTCTTGAAATACTAATAGGGACAACATAGAAGAGAGAAACTAGTCAGTATGAAACCTATTGACACTGGGATCAATACTGAAATGAAAGCGTAGTATCTATAGTAGCGTTATTTTGCTATTAATCCGCCCATCCCTAGTAATTACAACCATAAGAGTATAAATCCCAACAGCTATGTTTGAGACCATGTAAATTTGCTCTGTAATTTCCTCAATGAACAGGACGGGGTTCCTTCCACTGGGCTCATCAGAAGCCATGATCCACATCTCGTCCATTCAGATCTTTATTCAACTCTCTATGACTCTTTATTCACCACCATGACCACCACCGGTGTCTAGACTCCATTCCTGCACTAACCATGGCATCTGTAGCCCCCTAAAATGATAATGCCAGAATGGGGTCTCATTTTGATTTTGATAAGTTTATTTCAAATATATGCAAATAATATAAACCAAGGAAAATAAATATAACCGAAGCATAGCAACAAATGAACAGGAAAAAAAAAAAAAAAAAAATAAATAAATAAATTAAAGAGAGAGGGAAAAAAATGCACATATTCGAAAAGGAGTGAGAAGTAAAACTTATATACTCTCACCCCTTATCCATGAAAATATAATATTCCATGTCGATCATAAATTGAGTTATATATCTAAACAGCATGACTTTTTTTATGTATTATTAAATAGCTTCATAATTCTTGCAATATATTTGTGACAAATACATTACTATATATCTCCACTAATATTCTAACATTCATTAGTAATTAATAATAATATTAACAATTGTACAGTACATTATTATTTGTTTTAGTTTATGTTTAATCACCAAAGACTCTTTGGACTCACTTTCAAAAACTCAACGAGTGTCCTTAGGTCCCAAACACCTACTAAGTGTTGTTGAAAGACAAAGACAGTGTAACAGAGTGGAAAACATGCTCCTGTCCCAACTTTTTTTGGAGCGTGTTGCAGGCATCAAATTAAGAATGGTTGTATATTTACAAAAACAACAGAGTTTATCTGTTTGAACATTAAACAGCTTGTCTTTGGACTTTGGACATTAAGTCAAAAAAGATTTCCAAATCACAGGTTCTGATTGTATTCATGTTTTACACAGCGTCCCAACTTATTGGGAATCGGGGTTGTACATAGAACTGTGTAAAAATTAGTACAATGTGTTTAAAATGTATTTAATGAGTACCTCATTGTGCCAGAGGAAATAAAGAGCAGCAGATCAACCTTGCAGGAATTTTTACATTTCAAATTAAAATAAATCATCAAATCAATAAATCCTGTTGTTAAACAATCCAGTTAATTAATTCAGTACAGGTTAATATGGCCTATGCTTCCAAAACTCAATATGCACACATCCACATGCTACAAAGACGGAGTCTGTGTAGCAGTTAAAACCCCTGCTCTGCCTCATCTAAACTCCACTCCATTATCCTGACACATTCACAATTACACACCTCAGAAGGGTTTATACATTATTGTTATTGTTGTTTTTATTAATTTAAATCCATTTTGTGTGTTCTGATGAAGTTCTTCAAGAAAGACATTAAAAATGGTATTTGAAATAAGCTTTTATTTTGAATTTTGGCCACACTGACAGAGCAATCTGAGACACCACGAAACCCCCATATTACAATCGATGTATGCTGAAGTGAAACTTTGTGCAAGATTTTGCTCATGCTTGAGGATGCTGTTGATCCAGGTAAGATATTTTGAGATATCCGTGTAGACGTTGGGTACATCTGGGTAATTGCAGTTGTTGGCATTGTTGAAAGACACGACACCGACAGCCATCCCATTGCACACCAAGGGACCACCAGAATAACCCTGTGAAGAAGAAGAAGCTTAGTGTGTTCATTCATTATTCGATTGAAGGTGTTTGGAGCATTTCTACACCAGCTGTTTCAATAAACAGACAGAAAACATACCTGACAGAATCCTTTGTTTGAGGGATATCCACCTGCACAGATAACATCTTTAGGAAGTCGCTGCCATTTCTCCTTACATTTTGGCAGGTCAATGATGGACACATCCACCACTTTGAGATCATCAGAAACTACACCACGACTACGTATGAAACCCCATCCAGCTACTCGACAATTTGTGATTTCTTTTGTGTTCATTTCAGAGCTGGGAATGGGAACTGTTTTCACTCTGTTGTTCAGTTGAGCCCTCCCAGCCAGCTGGAGACACACACAGTCACAGAGGAAAAAAATAAAAATTAGCAGTCTAATGTCCTAACATTCTTCCTTTTATTTATCAGACTCTAATTTAATGAACAATTTCTGGAATATGGTACTGATGATAAAAATGAATAATGTGACTCTAAAAAGTACTTACTTTGTAAATCATGATGTCCTTGCCCTTTCCTTCGTTCTCAAAATCTGGGTGCATGTATGTACGTGCAATGTTCAGTCTTGATCCAGCCTTATTGAGATTGTGGGTGCCAAGAACAACATGGTCAACTCCCCTGAATGAGAGATCATTGAGCCATTGTCAGTATATTTTCTAAGATTGTGACAACAACTAAAAACAATAAGTATTTTTTATTCAAAAAGTTGGTTAATATTTAATGAAATTTGTTGATTTCTAATAACACGAATCAAAGATTGCTGAAAGAGCAAACATAACTCACTCGCGGTAACAGTGTGCAGCAGTGACCACAATGTCCTCCCGGATGAGGAATCCTCCACATACATGTTCGTCTCGACTGTTCCGCAGAGAGACCATATACAGCATCGAGTTCTCCGGGGCTTTGTCCCCGTTTATGATTTCACTCCCACCTGCTGCAAAGACAAGTGAAAATCTAAATGAACTTGATGTCCTATTTAAAGGTTCAAGATTAATAAAGAGTTTTTGAAATCTTACCGTTTCCTCCGAGACATGTCAGAACATGAACAAGCAGAAATTTATGCAGACAATACATGATGCCAGCAGGACGCGTGGCTTGTTCTCTCGGGGATGTCAAGTTGACTCTTTTATACTGTTTGCTTTGTCATCAAGTGAGATAATCATCTTTCTTATCTTGACTTCCAACCATCTCTCGTGCAACGTATATTTGCAAGTTTGTAATTTGTATTATCTTTTAGGGATGCGCGCGATTAGTCGTCTAAACGATTAAACGTCCGCCCCCTTACTAGTCGGCACCAGAAATATTAGTCGTTTAAACCAATTTGTGTTTTATTCATGTACAAGGCCGCTTAACTGTTATACAGCCGCCCGCCACTAGTCGGGGCTACAGAGCCGTCAGACAGCAGTCCCCCTCTCCGCGGCAATGCTCGAGTAGACTGGAGCTTTAAAACGGCACGGTGGGAAGATGGCCTCTTGCAAAACCAGCGCGGTTTGGCAGTACTTTAATCTAGAAAATGAAAACAAGGTAGTATTATATTCATACTGCACGGCGCAAAATGCTGCTCGTTTCGGTTGCAATTTAATTATAATTTAGATGTTTTATTAACTTGAAAGTGAATTATAGCTATTATTTTTGTCGGATAATCTGCAAGGTTCAATGTGTCAGAGGCAATTTATTTGTTTTGGATGTTATTTTAGTGGTTAACGTTTGACTGAGTTGCCGTCATGTTCACATTCATTCATACTGCACGGTGCAAAGTGTCTTGTACTTCAGCGGCATTTAAAATCCGACATGGTTGTTGAACATTGTGATTAAAGGCTTAAAGAGCTCTTATTACACACAATATTTTTTGGGACAATGTTTCAAATTCTGTTTCGATGTTTCAATAAATTGTGCTAAATTTTCACTGTTTTCTGAGTGTTTTCCCTTTTTTTAGACTAGTCGACTAGTCTTAATTAAAATTTTCGTTTAGTCGACAGGGAAATTAGTCGCCAGGAACATCCCTATTATCTCTGTATAATCTTGTTAGTTTATGTTGTCTGATGCTACAACAGCCTGAGGCACGTACATTATTTGATCAGTATATGATGAATTTAACACAGTCTGGCACATGAATGAATTCTTCCTCTACTTACTTTTCATATCATTCATCATTTAATTTTGTATTTTGGTTATTTTCAGCCTCTTGATTTAGTTAATTATGTGCCCTTTTAGACCTCCTTTCTCACTGCTAATAATAATAATAATAATAATAATAATAATAATAATAATAATAATAATAATAATAATAATGATAATAATAATATATGTATTTGACACTATTAATCATTGATTACTAAGAAGGAAACTTGAGAGATGTGGTATTAGAGGGGTAGTATACTCATAGATCAGTGACTGTCTTGAAAATAAAGATGAATATGTCAATGCAGTTCAAAGTTCAGTGTTCAGTTGAAGTTCAAGTTCACTTAATCAAAGTTCAGTGTTGGGTCCAAAGTTGTTGATATTGTCAATCAGGTCTCACTCCCAAGTCACTGAAATCTGGCGCATGGGTGGTGACTTTGTCAAACACAGACCAAAAAAGTCATCCTTTAATGTCAGCATGATATGCGGCCGGTCAAGGGGAACGAAAACATAAGTTAAGATGGTGAAAGTCCGAGTAGAGCGGGTGGGAGTGGTGGAGGATGGGCCCAACAAACATCAACCTTCACCTAGAAGAGCAGTGTTCGAGTTGTGTAAGATTATAACATCATACCCTGTTCCTTTTTCCTAAACCCACCCATGTTTTTTTGTTGCCTACACCCAACCATGGATGATAGTCGTTGTGTTGTTGTAATGATGTAGTGCGTTTATCTTTAAAGAGACTGCTTGTTAATAGTAAATTTCCTGTGAAAACAGAGGTATATTATGAAAAAAGACAATGCATGTAACGGACATAACTTGACATGGCATCCCAGAACGTCAACAAACAATGCGCCCAGGGTACCTTGCACGTCGTATCTGGAAGTGGAAAGTCCATGACCAAATGTCGAAATGTGGCGAGTTCGGAGTGAGAATATGTTTATATTGTACATTAATGATAAGTGTTCAAAATGATGAATTTTGTTTGCGGAAGTGAAAACTTTAAATAAATGGTTTGATATTAAGTTTTCATAAAATAAATAAAAATATATCATATTAGGAAAAATTAATAATCCAGCACAAATCATAATTCATGTGAAACGTTTGGCATTGTTACATGATAGCACATTGTTATAATGTGAAGAAACAGTGTTGGAGAATGGCTAAACTGAGCTGCTCACCTACATGACTTCATGGGTTGAGACATGGTGAGATTTGGCTTTTATTGCTTGTGATGGATGATATTGTGATAAGTATGTATACTGTAGGCCTACACTGAAAAGGATTTTAACGCTTCTACTTCAAAATCAGCAGGGTGAGGCGCTTGTAGAAATGGCTTCCTTTCCACCCCCATGTGGATTTTAATAAAGGAAGCATACTCATAGATCAGTAACTGTCTTGAAAATAGACATCAGTATGTCAAATAAACAGTGATAAATCTGACTTGCTGAGGGTCATGTGGGGTTCTACAAGGTTCAGTGCTGGGTCCAAAGTTGTTTTTATTGTACATTAATGATAAGGTCTGAAATGATGAAGTTTGGTTTGTGGAAATGGAATTAAATACTTTAAAGTGATGGTTTGACATTTATGAGGCGTTGTTAAATTTAAATTAAACGAAATTCATAGTTATTTTTTTTGACAAATAAAATGAATAATGCAGTACAAATCATGATAATGTTGAAATAGAAATAGTTTGTGAATAAGTAGTTCAGTGGAGGGTATACGCAGGTATACAGGTATATTTTTCTATTTGTGATTGTTTTGTATGTGTACCTCAATATGTCAAATAAACAGTGATACCTTGAGTACCTTGACTAGAGTTTGTGAAGCACCACTGAGCAGAGCGGGAGTGATACTGAAAAAATGAGGTAGAGTGGCCAGGTGGGAGGATGTTTCTATCCTTTCCACCCATGCTCACTTTGCCATGTTATCAGATGACTGAGTTTTTATTGCCACAGGTGTCTCAAGTGGACACACTAAAGATTATTGGATGGGATTGGGAAAATCACGAGAAAAAGGATCACCGCAAGGTCCACCAAATGCTTAACTTTTCAACCTGTGCACTGGTTAATCTCGGTTCCCACAGGTTCCCAAAGATTGCCACAAAATTGAACCAAGCATGCTAGGCTCATAAACCAGATGTCAGTCGATTGAACCCATCCTCTGCTAACTGTAAAAACTTTGCATCGACAAGATGTCTCTTTACTTTCCTTCCATGCTCCCATTGCCCTGCTTTCAGATGACTAAGCATCCATTGCTGCTAACATCTTGGTTCTCTCAGGTTCCCAAAGGTGCCCACAATATTGGACCACAGATTTTTAAAGTTATGGAGAGTGTTGAGCAGAGTGGCGCAGCGGAAGCGTGCTGGGCCCATAACCCAGAGGTCGATGGATCGAAACCATCCTCTGCTAGTCTTATAAGGTTTGAATGAGAACAATGACTCCCTCCTTTCCATTCATGTTCACTTTGCCATGTTTTCACTTAGCTCCAAGTGTAAAGCTACTTAATACCACTACATCACTGTTTTCGTAATACTAACATCCCAGGCAGTTGACATCACTTGCTAAGAACTCCAAATGTAACAGAAGGCTTTGTGGTAAAGAACAGTAATGGATCAATTGCAAAGTGCACACTTCCTCCACTGCACTGTTTTCATTCACTATACAGTCTGTATGAGTCTCACTCGCACTCAAAGTGAGACTCATACCCCTAGAGCAACGAGCCAAGCAGAGGATGCCACATTCTGTGCTGAGTCAACGAAAGCCTGCTTGGGTCTAAAACTGCATGCAATTGCCAGTATTTGGCATGCGTCTTACATGAGTATGCCTTTGCAAAAAGAAAAGAAAAGAAAAGAAAAGAAAAGAAAAGAAAAAAACAACAATTCCGACCTTCAAACAGGGTTGAACCTGGTCAGTTTTTGCAACAGAATGTTAATGGCTTAATTGTAAAGTGCACAGTTCTTCCACTGCCCTGTTTCTCACTGGAGCGTTACAGCATGTTTTTATTTGGAAATGATGCCTTAGGTCACATTAAAAAAACTAAATTTATTAAAAGAAACTAAAAAGAAACATGTCTTGCAAACAAAGGCACTTATCTAGTCAGAGGCCAAAAAGGTTCTTGGGCACCACCTGTAGTCTGTGTGTACACGTGCCTGCAACCAGGATTTTGATTCCAACATGCAGTAGCTAAACCTCCTCTAACTAATGCACTCTGATATGCACTTTGGTATGGGCTAAACCAATGAGAAAATGAAACGGCGTGTCTGGGGCTGTAAGAAGAAGAAGGCGCTACATCGAGAGAATTTTCACCACTTTACCTTTTTGTCGACAGCTCTTTCCAACGGTGAAGCCAATAATGGCTTCTCGTCAAAGCCACCAAACTCCATTAACAAAATTAGTTATTTAAGCTTGCTGAACATGGGAGTTGCTGGTCTACTGCTGCCTCAGTCAGTTAGTTTGTGTTATTGTGTGACTTTGGAGAATTGGAATTAACCGTTTTATATGCCTGAGTCACACAGTGACAGAAACAAACTAACTGAACGAGACAGTGGTAGACCAGCTGCTTCTATCTTCAGCAATGTTAAATCACAGTTTTTCTCAATGGAGTCTGGCTTTAAAGAGAGAGCAATATACCTGCTTTATTTTCTTGTTGGAAATCACTGTCTGACATTAAGATAAAGCTGTGAAAATATTCTAAATATAGCATACACTTAAACTGATATTGAGTTTTTTTTTGGTGGGACTTTTTTAGGTGGCGAAAAGAAGTTTTGTTGCAGACACCTCCACAGCAGTATATAGCTTAGCTTCGCTGTTGGACTCCAGCCTGCTTCTCAAAAGTGGGAGAGTGCAAACTGACATCTACTGTATCAAATACTCTGACTATGGATAAGTAACCCATACAATCCCACTTAAAAAAATCTTAACAATCCCTTTAAGTTACCTCTCTTTCTGGAAGAGAAAACCCAGAATTTGTCTCATCACAAGCTTGACTAACTCAGAGTTTTCACTGGACTTGCTCTGGTAACAAGAGGTGGATTAAACAATTGTTTAAGAACACTTAAATGGCTGCTGTTAATAATGTTAATGCTGTTAATAATAAATTGTATTGAAGGTTAAAATTTGGGGGGAAAATAGAATTGATCAAAGTTGGGTTTGATACTGTATTTGTTTGAAAGCATACATTTAAACCTATTTTGTATAGACATTTGTGAGTGAAATGTGCAACGTTCCTCTGTTGGCAATCCATTCTGGGTACAGCGGTGTAGTTAACTAAATATTGGGCTTTAGACGGCCCAAATGTGTTAAAGCTGCTGATGAAATAACTGATACTGAAGCTGAATATGAATTTTATGTGTCAGTAACTCCTGCTGAGAGAGACCTGTCCTACAATAACACAGGCTCCTCTCTCATCATTTCTCTGGCTAAACGGGGCATTTATGTCTGGCTGCTTGCAGCTCATAAATGTGCGTAACCCTCATACAAATATTTATCCTCAGACGGTATAGTTGCAAGATCATTGACCAAGAAATGTATCTACAACCACACAAACTGCAGGGGTGGAATTATTCGTTTGATTTATCATCCCTACCCACTTATCATTTCTGAGGTTGCGGCAGACTGAAGCTTATCTTGGCCCGACTCATAGTGGGCGAGAGGCAGGGTTAACTCTGGACACACCAGCAGCCTGTCACAGGACTAATATACACAGGCAGACAATTACACTCACATTCACACCAACTGCAAATCTTTTTGCAGTGCTAATAGTATGATTTCTCCAGATTAAAAACTGTATGTAATACTACACATATCAAGCAGTGACGAGCAGCTTTTGGCCCAATGTCAAGCCTGTTGACAGTAATTACTGAGGTTGGGGGGGGTACCACAAAATTTGGTTTTGCTAATGGTGACCAATTACAGTTTGAAAATGTAACATTAACCGATGCTGAAGATCTGATTTGACTAAAACATTCATTTGGATATTCCAACATGTTCTCATCCCAAGTTGTCACATATCGCTGCTTTGTCAGTGGCCTTTACGTCACCATATTATGCACTGGCTATCCGTCTGTGTCTGCTGTTAATGTTCTGGGATGCTGAAAGCAATGCTGGGATGTCAACGATAGCAAAAAAAAAAACCCATCATGGTTTGGCGGTAAATGGAAAGTGAATACCTGACTCCTGGGTGAAGGTCAGGGGTTTGTTGGACCCATCAACCACCCCTCCCTCCCACCCTATAGGGACTTTCCAGATCCTTATATGATGTTGTTGTTACTGGCAGTCTTTCAAACTTACGCCGGTGTGTCTTACTGCCGTGACAGCTGCTGTTCAGTTATCATACTGCCATGACCGGTGCCGTCTCACTGACTGGCAGTGTATCATAACACCACAAAAGATACCTTCCGGCTGAGTTGCGGTCTGACGCCACCCAGCAGCATGTCATACCACTGCAAAAGGTGGCTTTGGGTGTTGACAAAGCAGTGGTATTTGACGACTTCAGAACGAGAGCGGGCGGAATATTCGGCACATCTGTCTTTGTGTAAGGGGTCTGGATGCTGAGGCATTCCCCACCTCCTATCTTCAAGTTCCCTCTCTCATACTTTTGTCCTCCTTCATGCATATGTTGTCTGAGTGCAGACACACAAAAGCAGTGGAGTAACAAACAGTACATGTGCTCGATGTGTTCACAACAACGGAACATTGTTTGCACAGAAAATCTCATTCTTGAAATACTAATAGGGACAACATAGAAGAGAGAAACTAGTCAGTATGAAACCTATTGACACTGGGATCAATACTGAAATGAAAGCGTAGTATCTATAGTAGCGTTATTTTGCTATTAATCCGCCCATCCCTAGTAATTACAACCATAAGAGTATAAATCCCAACAGCTATGTTTGAGACCATGTAAATTTGCTCTGTAATTTCCTCAATGAACAGGACGGGGTTCCTTCCACTGGGCTCATCAGAAGCCATGATCCACATCTCGTCCATTCAGATCTTTATTCAACTCTCTATGACTCTTTATTCACCACCATGACCACCACCGGTGTCTAGACTCCATTCCTGCACTAACCATGGCATCTGTAGCCCCCTAAAATGATAATGCCAGAATGGGGTCTCATTTTGATTTTGATAAGTTTATTTCAAATATATGCAAATAATATAAACCAAGGAAAATAAATATAACCGAAGCATAGCAACAAATGAACAGGAAAAAAAAAAATAAATAAATAAATAAATAAATTAAAGAGAGAGGGAAAAAAATGCACATATTTGAAAAGGAGTGAGAAGTAAAACTTATATAATCTCACCCCTTATCCATGAAAATATAATATTCCATGTCGATCATAAATTGAGTTATATATCTAAACAGCATGACTTTTTTAATGTATTATTAAATAGCTTCATAATTCTTGCAATATATTTGTGACAAATACATTACTATATATCTCCACTAATATTCTAATATTCATTAGTAATTAATAATAATACTAACAATTGTACAGTACATTATTATTTGTTTTAGTTTATGTTTAATCACCAAAGACTCTTTGGACTCACTTTCAAAAACTCAACGAGTGTCCTTAGGTCCCAAACACCTACTAAGTGTTGTTGAAAGACAAAGACAGTGTAACAGAGTGGAAAACATGCTCCTGTCCCAACTTTTTTTGGAGCGTGTTGCAGGCATCAAATTAAGAATGGTTGTATATTTACAAAAACAACAGAGTTTATCTGTTTGAACATTAAACAGCTTGTCTTTGGACTTTGGACATTAAGTCAAAAAAGATTTCCAAATCACAGGTTCTGATTGTATTCATGTTTTACACAGCGTCCCAACTTATTGGGAATCGGGGTTGTACATAGAACTGTGTAAAAATTAGTACAATGTGTTTAAAATGTATTTAATGAGTACCTCATTGTGCCAGAGGAAATAAAGAGCAGCAGATCAACCTTGCAGGAATTTTTACATTTCAAATTAAAATAAATCATCAAATCAATAAATCCTGTTGTTAAACAATCCAGTTAATTAATTCAGTACAGGTTAATATGGCCTATGCTTCCAAAACTCAATATGCACACATCCACATGCTACAAAGACGGAGTCTGTGTAGCAGTTAAAACCCCTGCTCTGCCTCATCTAAACTCCACTCCATTATCCTGACACATTCACAATTACACACCTCAGAAGGGTTTATACATTATTGTTATTGTTGTTTTTATTAATTTAAATCCATTTTGTGTGTTCTGATGAAGTTCTTCAAGAAAGACATTAAAAATGGTATTTGAAATAAGCTTTTATTTTGAATTTTGGCCACACTGACAGAGCAATCTGAGACACCACGAAACCCCCATATTACAATCGATGTATGCTGAAGTGAAACTTTGTGCAAGATTTTGCTCATGCTTGAGGATGCTGTTGATCCAGGTAAGATATTTTGAGATATCCGTGTAGACGTTGGGTACATCTGGGTAATTGCAGTTGTTGGCATTGTTGAAAGACACGACACCGACAGCCATCCCATTGCACACCAAGGGACCACCAGAATCACCCTGTGAAGAAGAAGAAGCTTAGTGTGTTCATTCATTATTCGATTGAAGGTGTTTGGAGCATTTCTACACCAGCTGTTTCAATAAACAGACAGAAAACATACCTGACAGAATCCTTTGTTTGAGGGATATCCACCTGCACAGATAACATCTTTAGGAAGTCGCTGCCATTTCTCCTTACATTTTGGCAGGTCAATGATGGACACATCCACCACTTTGAGATCATCAGAAACTACACCACGACTACGTATGAAACCCCATCCAGCTACTCGACAATTTGTGATTTCTTTTGTGTTCATTTCAGAGCTGGGAATGGGAACTGTTTTCACTCTGTTGTTCAGTTGAGCCCTCCCAGCCAGCTGGAGACACACAGTCACAGAGGAAAAAAAAAAATTAGCAGTCTAATGTCCTAACATTCTTCCTTTTATTTATCAGACTCTAATTTAATGAACAATTTCTGGAATATGGTACTGATGATAAAAATGAATAATGTGACTCTAAAAAGTACTTACTTTGTAAATCATGATGTCCTTGCCCTTTCCTTCGTTCTCAAAATCTGGGTGCATGTATGTACGTGCAATGTTCAGTCTTGATCCAGCCTTATTGAGATTGTGGGTGCCAAGAACAACATGGTCAACTCCCCTGAATGAGAGATCATTGAGCCATTGTCAGTATATTTTCTAAGATTGTGACAACAACTAAAAACAATAAGTATTTTTTATTCAAAAAGTTGGTTAATATTTAATGAAATTTGTTGATTTCTAATAACACGAATCAAAGATTGCTGAAAGAGCAAACATAACTCACTCGCGGTAACAGTGTGCAGCAGTGACCACAATGTCCTCCCGGATGAGGAATCCTCCACATACATGTTCGTCTCGACTGTTCCGCAGAGAGACCATATACAGCATCGAGTTCTCCGGGGCTTTGTCCCCGTTTATGATTTCACTCCCACCTGCTGCAAAGACAAGTGAAAATCTAAATGAACTTGATGTCCTATTTAAAGGTTCAAGATTAATAAAGAGTTTTTGAAATCTTACCGTTTCCTCCGAGACATGTCAGAACATGAACAAGCAGAAATTTATGCAGACAATACATGATGCCAGCAGGACGCGTGGCTTGTTCTCTCGGGGATGTCAAGTTGACTCTTTTATACTGTTTGCTTTGTCATCAAGTGAGATAATCATCTTTCTTATCTTGACTTCCAACCATCTCTCGTGCAACGTATATTTGCAAGTTTGTAATTTGTATTATCTTTTAGGGATGCGCGCGATTAGTCGTCTAAACGATTAAACGTCCGCCCCCTTACTAGTCGGCACCAGAAATATTAGTCGTTTAAACCAATTTGTGTTTTATTCATGTACAAGGCCGCTTAACTGTTATACAGCCGCCCGCCACTAGTCGGGGCTACAGAGCCGTCAGACAGCAGTCCCCCTCTCCGCGGCAATGCTCGAGTAGACTGGAGCTTTAAAACGGCACGGTGGGAAGATGGCCTCTTGCAAAACCAGCGCGGTTTGGCAGTACTTTAATCTAGAAAATGAAAACAAGGTAGTATTATATTCATACTGCACGGCGCAAAATGCTGCTCGTTTCGGTTGCAATTTAATTATAATTTAGATGTTTTATTAACTTGAAAGTGAATTATAGCTATTATTTTTGTCGGATAATCTGCAAGGTTCAATGTGTCAGAGGCAATTTATTTGTTTTGGATGTTATTTTAGTGGTTAACGTTTGACTGAGTTGCCGTCATGTTCACATTCATTCATACTGCACGGTGCAAAGTGTCTTGTACTTCAGCGGCATTTAAAATCCGACATGGTTGTTGAACATTGTGATTAAAGGCTTAAAGAGCTCTTATTACACACAATATTTTTTGGGACAATGTTTCAAATTCTGTTTCGATGTTTCAATAAATTGTGCTAAATTTTCACTGTTTTCTGAGTGTTTTCCCTTTTTTTAGACTAGTCGACTAGTCTTAATTAAAATTTTCGTTTAGTCGACAGGGAAATTAGTCGCCAGGAACATCCCTATTATCTCTGTATAATCTTGTTAGTTTATGTTGTCTGATGCTACAACAGCCTGAGGCACGTACATTATTTGATCAGTATATGATGAATTTAACACAGTCTGGCACATGAATGAATTCTTCCTCTACTTACTTTTCATATCATTCATCATTTAATTTTGTATTTTGGTTATTTTCAGCCTCTTGATTTAGTTAATTATGTGCCCTTTTAGACCTCCTTTCTCACTGCTAATAATAATAATAATAATAATAATAATAATAATAATGATAATAATAATATATGTATTTGACACTATTAATCATTGATTACTAAGAAGGAAACTTGAGAGATGTGGTATTAGAGGGGTAGTATACTCATAGATCAGTGACTGTCTTGAAAATAAAGATGAATATGTCAATGCAGTTCAAAGTTCAGTGTTCAGTTGAAGTTCAAGTTCACTTAATCAAAGTTCAGTGTTGGGTCCAAAGTTGTTGATATTGTCAATCAGGTCTCACTCCCAAGTCACTGAAATCTGGCGCATGGGTGGTGACTTTGTCAAACACAGACCAAAAAAGTCATCCTTTAATGTCAGCATGATATGCGGCCGGTCAAGGGGAACGAAAACATAAGTTAAGATGGTGAAAGTCCGAGTAGAGCGGGTGGGAGTGGTGGAGGATGGGCCCAACAAACATCAACCTTCACCTAGAAGAGCAGTGTTCGAGTTGTGTAAGATTATAACATCATACCCTGTTCCTTTTTCCTAAACCCACCCATGTTTTTTTGTTGCCTACACCCAACCATGGATGATAGTCGTTGTGTTGTTGTAATGATGTAGTGCGTTTATCTTTAAAGAGACTGCTTGTTAATAGTAAATTTCCTGTGAAAACAGAGGTATATTATGAAAAAAGACAATGCATGTAACGGACATAACTTGACATGGCATCCCAGAACGTCAACAAACAATGCGCCCAGGGTACCTTGCACGTCGTATCTGGAAGTGGAAAGTCCATGACCAAATGTCGAAATGTGGCGAGTTCGGAGTGAGAATATGTTTATATTGTACATTAATGATAAGTGTTCAAAATGATGAATTTTGTTTGCGGAAGTGAAAACTTTAAATAAATGGTTTGATATTAAGTTTTCATAAAATAAATAAAAATATATCATATTAGGAAAAATTAATAATCCAGCACAAATCATAATTCATGTGAAACGTTTGGCATTGTTACATGATAGCACATTGTTATAATGTGAAGAAACAGTGTTGGAGAATGGCTAAACTGAGCTGCTCACCTACATGACTTCATGGGTTGAGACATGGTGAGATTTGGCTTTTATTGCTTGTGATGGATGATATTGTGATAAGTATGTATACTGTAGGCCTACACTGAAAAGGATTTTAACGCTTCTACTTCAAAATCAGCAGGGTGAGGCGCTTGTAGAAATGGCTTCCTTTCCACCCCCATGTGGATTTTAATAAAGGAAGCATACTCATAGATCAGTAACTGTCTTGAAAATAGACATCAGTATGTCAAATAAACAGTGATAAATCTGACTTGCTGAGGGTCATGTGGGGTTCTACAAGGTTCAGTGCTGGGTCCAAAGTTGTTTTTATTGTACATTAATGATAAGGTCTGAAATGATGAAGTTTGGTTTGTGGAAATGGAATTAAATACTTTAAAGTGATGGTTTGACATTTATGAGGCGTTGTTAAATTTAAATTAAACGAAATTCATAGTTATTTTTTTTGACAAATAAAATGAATAATGCAGTACAAATCATGATAATGTTGAAATAGAAATAGTTTGTGAATAAGTAGTTCAGTGGAGGGTATACGCAGGTATACAGGTATATTTTTCTATTTGTGATTGTTTTGTATGTGTACCTCAATATGTCAAATAAACAGTGATACCTTGAGTACCTTGACTAGAGTTTGTGAAGCACCACTGAGCAGAGCGGGAGTGATACTGAAAAAATGAGGTAGAGTGGCCAGGTGGGAGGATGTTTCTATCCTTTCCACCCATGCTCACTTTGCCATGTTATCAGATGACTGAGTTTTCATTGCCACAGGTGTCTCAAGTGGACACACTAAAGATTATTGGATGGGATTGGGAAAATCACGAGAAAAAGGATCACCGCAAGGTCCACCAAATGCTTAACTTTTCAACCTGTGCACTGGTTAATCTCGGTTCCCACAGGTTCCCAAAGATTGCCACAAAATTGAACCAAGCATGCTAGGCTCATAAACCAGATGTCAGTCGATTGAACCCATCCTCTGCTAACTGTAAAAACTTTGCATCGACAAGATGTCTCTTTACTTTCCTTCCATGCTCCCATTGCCCTGCTTTCAGATGACTAAGCATCCATTGCTGCTAACATCTTGGTTCTCTCAGGTTCCCAAAGGTGCCCACAATATTGGACCACAGATTTTTAAAGTTATGGAGAGTGTTGAGCAGAGTGGCGCAGCGGAAGCGTGCTGGGCCCATAACCCAGAGGTCGATGGATCGAAACCATCCTCTGCTAGTCTTATAAGGTTTGAATGAGAACAATGACTCCCTCCTTTCCATTCATGTTCACTTTGCCATGTTTTCACTTAGCTCCAAGTGTAAAGCTACTTAATACCACTACATCACTGTTTTCGTAATACTAACATCCCAGGCAGTTGACATCACTTGCTAAGAACTCCAAATGTAACAGAAGGCTTTGTGGTAAAGAACAGTAATGGATCAATTGCAAAGTGCACACTTCCTCCACTGCACTGTTTTCATTCACTATACAGTCTGTATGAGTCTCACTCGCACTCAAAGTGAGACTCATACCCCTAGAGCAACGAGCCAAGCAGAGGATGCCACATTCTGTGCTGAGTCAACGAAAGCCTGCTTGGGTCTAAAACTGCATGCAATTGCCAGTATTTGGCATGCGTCTTACATGAGTATGCCTTTGCAAAAAGAAAAGAAAAGAAAAGAAAAGAAAAGAAAAGAAAAAAACAACAATTCCGACCTTCAAACAGGGTTGAACCTGGTCAGTTTTTGCAACAGAATGTTAATGGCTTAATTGTAAAGTGCACAGTTCTTCCACTGCCCTGTTTCTCACTGGAGCGTTACAGCATGTTTTTATTTGGAAATGATGCCTTAGGTCACATTAAAAAAACTAAATTTATTAAAAGAAACTAAAAAGAAACATGTCTTGCAAACAAAGGCACTTATCTAGTCAGAGGCCAAAAAGGTTCTTGGGCACCACCTGTAGTCTGTGTGTACACGTGCCTGCAACCAGGATTTTGATTCCAACATGCAGTAGCTAAACCTCCTCTAACTAATGCACTCTGATATGCACTTTGGTATGGGCTAAACCAATGAGAAAATGAAACGGCGTGTCTGGGGCTGTAAGAAGAAGAAGGCGCTACATCGAGAGAATTTTCACCACTTTACCTTTTTGTCGACAGCTCTTTCCAACGGTGAAGCCAATAATGGCTTCTCGTCAAAGCCACCAAACTCCATTAACAAAATTAGTTATTTAAGCTTGCTGAACATGGGAGTTGCTGGTCTACTGCTGCCTCAGTCAGTTAGTTTGTGTTATTGTGTGACTTTGGAGAATTGGAATTAACCGTTTTATATGCCTGAGTCACACAGTGACAGAAACAAACTAACTGAACGAGACAGTGGTAGACCAGCTGCTTCTATCTTCAGCAATGTTAAATCACAGTTTTTCTCAATGGAGTCTGGCTTTAAAGAGAGAGCAATATACCTGCTTTATTTTCTTGTTGGAAATCACTGTCTGACATTAAGATAAAGCTGTGAAAATATTCTAAATATAGCATACACTTAAACTGATATTGAGTTTTTTTTTGGTGGGACTTTTTTAGGTGGCGAAAAGAAGTTTTGTTGCTGACACCTCCACAGCAGTATATAGCTTAGCTTCGCTGTTGGACTCCAGCCTGCTTCTCAAAAGTGGGAGAGTGCAAACTGACATCTACTGTATCAAATACTCTGACTATGGATAAGTAACCCATACAATCCCACTTAAAAAAATCTTAACAATCCCTTTAAGTTACCTCTCTTTCTGGAAGAGAAAACCCAGAATTTGTCTTATCACAAGCTTGACTAACTCAGAGTTTTCACTGGACTTGCTCTGGTAACAAGAGGTGGATTAAACAATTGTTTAAGAACACTTAAATGGCTACTATTAATAATGTTAATGCTGTTAATAATAAATTGTATTGGAGGTTAAAATTTGAGAAGAAAATAGAATTGATCAAAGTTAGGTTTGATACTGTATTTGTTTTAAAGCATACATTGAAACCCATTTTGTATAGAAATTTGTGAGTGAAATGTGCAATGTTCCTCTGTTGGCAATCCATTCTGGGTACAGCGGTGTAGTTAACTAAATATTGGGCTTTAGACGGCCCAAATGTGTTAAAGCTGCTGATGAAATAACTGATACTGAAGCTGAATATGAATTTATTGTGTCAGTAACTCCTGCTGAGAGAGACCTGTCCTACAATAACACAGGCTCCTCTCTCATCATTTCTCTGGTTAAATGGGGCATTTATGTCTGGCTGCTTGCAGCTCATAAATGTGCGTAACCCTCATACAAACATTTATCCTCAGACAGTATAGTTGCAAGATCATTGACCAAGAAATGTATCTACAACCACACAAACTGCAGGGGTGGATTCATCCGTTTGATTTATCATCCCTACCCACTTGTTATTTCTGAGGTTGCAGCAGACTGAAGCTTATCTTGGCCCGACTGTGAGAGGCAGGGTTAACTCTGGACACACCAGCAGCCTGTCACAGGACTAATATACACAGGCAGACAATTACACTCACATTCACGCCAACTGCAAATCTTTTTGCAGTGCTAATAGTATGATTTCTCCAGATTAAAAACTGTATGTAATACTACACATTTCAAGCAGTGACAAGCAGCTTTTGGCCCAATGTCAAGCCTGTTGACAGTAATTACTGAGGTTGGGGGGGTGCCACAAAATTTGGTTTTGCTAATGGTGACCAATTACAGTTTGAAAATGTAACATTAACCGATGCTGAAGATCTGATTTGACTAAAACATTCATTTGGATATTCCAACATGTTCTCATCCCAAGTTGTCACATATCGCTGCTTTGTCAGTGGCCTTTACGTCACCATATTATGCACTGGCTATCCGTCTGTGTCTGCTGTTAATGTTCTGGGATGCTGAAAGCAATGCTGGGATGTCAACGATAGCAAAAAAAAAAAACTTCATGGTTTGGCGGTAAATGGAAAGTGAATACCTGACTCCTGGGTGAAGGTCAGGGGTTTGTTGGACCCATCAACCACCCCTCCCTCCCACCCTATAGGGACTTTCCAGATCCTTATATTATGATGTTGTTACTGGCAGTCTTTCAAACTTACGCCGGTGTGTCTTACTGCTGCGACAGCTGCTGTTCAGTTATCATACTGCCATGACCGGTGCCGTCTCACTGACTGGCAGTGTATCATAACACCACAAAAGATACCTTCCGGCTGAGTTGCGATCTGACGCCACCCAGCAGCATGTCATACCACTGCAAAAGGTGGCTTTGGGTGTTGACAAAGCAGTGGTATTTGACGACTTTAGAACGAGAGCGGGCTGAATATTCGGCACATCTGTCTTTGTGTAAAGGGTCTGGATGCTGAGGCATTCCCCACCTCCTATCTTCAAGTTCCCTCTCTCATACTTTTGTCCTCCTTCATGCATATGTTGTTTGAGTGCAGACACACAAAAGCAGTGGAGTAACAAACAGTACATGTGCTCGATGTGTTCACAACAACGGAACATTGTTTGCACAGGCAATTACATTCTTGAAATACTAATAGGTACAACATAGAAGAGAGAAACTAGTCAGTATGAAACCTATTGACACTGGGATCAATACTGAAATGAAAGTGTAGTATCTATTGTAGCATTATTTTGCTATTAATCCGCCCATCCCTAGTAATTACAGCCACAGGAGTATAAATCCCAACAGCTATGTTTGAAACCATGTAAATTTGCTCTGTAATTTCCTCAATGAACAGGATGGGGTTCCTTCCACTGGGCTCATCAGAAGCCATGATCCACATCTTGTCCATTCAGATCTTTATTCCACTCTCTATGACTCTTTATTCACCACCATGACCACCACCAGTGTCTAGACTCCATTCCTGCACTAACTATGGCATCTATAGCCCCCTAAAATGATGATGCCAGAATGGGGTCTCATTTTGATTTTGATAAGTTTATTTCAAATATATGCAAATAATATAAACCAAGGAAAATAAATATAACCGAAGCATAGCAACAAATGAACAGGAAAAAAAAAAAAAAAAAAATTAAAGAGAGAGGGAAAAAAATGCACATATTCGAAAAGGAGTGAGAAGTAAAACTTATACACTCTCACCCCTTATCCATGAAAATATAATATTCCATGTCGATCATAGATTAAGTTATATATCTATACAAAATGACTTTTTTTTAATGTATTATTAAATAGCTTCATAATTCTTGCAATATATTTGTGACAAATACATTACTGTATATCTTCACTAATATTCTAATATTCATTAGTAATTAATAATAATATTAACAATTATACAGTACATTATTATTTGTTTATGTTTATGTTTAATCACCAAAGACTCTTCACATTTCTAAACTTTATTATGCACCATGTCAAAAAATGCATCTGCTCTCTCTTGAATGAAAAAACTTGTATGGACTCACTTCTTAAAAAATTCAACAACGAGTGTCCTTAGGTCCCAAACACCTACTAAGTGTTGTTGAAAGAAAAAGACAATGTAACAGAGTGGAAAACATGCTCCAGTCCCAACTTTTTTTGGAGCGTGTTGCAGGCATCAAATTAAGAATGGTTGTATATTTACAAAAAACAACAGAGTTTATCTGTTTGAACATTAAACAGCTTGTCTTTGGACTTTGGACATTAAGTCAAAAAAGATTTCCAAATCATTGTGTTCTGATTGTATTTACGTTTTACACAGCATCCCAACTTACTTGGAATTGGGGCTGTACATAGAACTGTGTAAAAAATTAGTACAATGTGTTTAAAATGTATTTAATGAGTACCTCATTGTGCCAGAGGAAATAAAGAGCAGCAGATCAACCTTGCAGGAATTTTTACATTTCAAATTAAAATAAATCATCAAACCAATAAATCCTGTTGTTCAACAATCCAGTTAATTAATTCAGTACAGGTTAATATGGCCTATGCTTCCAAAACTCAATATGCACACATCCACATGCTACAAACACCGAGTCTGTGTAGCAGTTAAAACCCCTGCTCTGCCTCGTCTAAACTCCACTCCATTATCCTCACACATTCACAATTACACACCTCAGAAGGGTTTATACATTATTGTTATTGTTGTTTTTATTAATTTAAATCCATTTTGTGTGTTCTGATGAAGCTCTTCAAGAAAGACATTAAAAATGGTATTTGAAATAAGCTTTTATTTTGAATTTTGGCCACACTGACAGAGCAATCTGAGACACCACGAAACCCCCATATTACAATCGATGTATGCTGAAGTGAAACTTTGTGCAAGATTTTGCTAATGCTTGAGGATGCTGTTGATCCAGGTAAGATATTTTGAGATATCCGTGTAGACGTTGGGTACATCTGGGTATTTGCAGTTGTTGGCATTGTTGAAAGACACGACACCGACAGCCATCCCATTGCACACCAAGGGACCACCAGAATCACCCTGTGAAGAAGAAGAAGAAGCTTAGTGTGTTTATTCATTATTCAATTGAAGGTGTTTGGAGCATTTCTACACCAGCTGTTTCAATAAACAGACAGAAAACATACCTGACAGAATCCTTTGTTTGAGGGATATCCACCTGCACAGATAACATCTTTAGGAAGTCGCTGCCATTTCTCCTTACATTTTGGCAGGTCAATGATGGACACATCCACCACTTTGAGATCATCAGAAACTACACCTTGACTTTGTGTGAAACCCCATCCAGCTACACGACAATTTGTGATTTCTTTTGTGTTCATTTCAGAGCTGGGAATGGGAATTGTTTTCACTCTGTTGTTCAGTTGAGCCCTCCCAGCCAGCTGGAGACACACAGTCACAGAGGAAAAAAAAAAATTAGCAGTCTAATGTCCTAACATTCTTCCTTTTATTTATCAGACTCTAATTTAATGAACAATTTCTGGAATATGGTACTGATGATAAAAATGAATCATTTGACTCTAAAAAGTACTTACTTTGTAAATCATGATGTCCTTACCAAGTCCTTCCTTCACAAAATCTGGGTGCATGTATGTATTTGCAATGTTCAGTCTTGATCCAGCCTTATTGAGATTGTGGGTGCCAAGAACAACATGGTCAACTCCCCTGAATGAGAGATCATTGAGCCATTGTCAGTATATTTTCTAAGATTGTGACAACAACTAAAAACAATAAGTATTTTTTATTTAAAAAGTTGGGTAATATATAATGACATTTTTTAAAATTGATTTCTAATAACACTAATCAAAGATTGCTGAAAGAGCAAACGTAACTCACAAGCGGTAACAGTGTGCAGCAGTGACCACAATGTCATCCCGGATGAGGAATCCTCCACATTTATGTTCATTTTGACTGTTCCGCAGAGAGACCATATACAGCATCGAGTTCTCTGGGGCTTTGTCCCCGTTTATTATTTCACTCCCACCTGCTGCAAAGACAAGTGAAAATCTAAATGAACTTGATGTCCTATTTAAAGGTTCAAGAATAATAAAGAGTTTTTGAAATCTTACCGTTTCCTCCGAGACATGTCAGAACATGAACAAGCAGAAATTTATGCAGACAATACATGATGCCAGCAGGACACGTGGCTTGTTCTCTCGGGGGTGTCAAGTTGACTCTTTTATACTGTTTGCTTTGTCATCAAGTGAGATAATCATCTTTCTTATCTCGACTTCCAACCATCTCTCGTGCAACGTATATTTGCAAGTTTGCAATTTGTATTATCTCTGTATAATCTTGTTAGTTTATGTTGTCTGATGCTACAACAGCCTGAGGCACGTACATTATTTGATCAGTATATGATAAATTTAACACAGTCTGGCACATAAATTAATTCTTCCTCTACTTACTTTTCATATCATTCATCATTTAATTTTGTATTTTGGTTACTTTCAGCCTCTTGATTTAGTTAATTATGTGCCCTTTTAGACCTCCTTTCTCACTGCTAATAATAATAATAATAATAATAATGATAATAATGATAATAATGTATTTGACACTATTAATCATTGATTACTAATAAGGAAACTTGAAAGATGTGGTATTAGAGGGGTAGCATACTCATAGATCAGTGACTGTCTTGAAAATAAAGATGAATATGTCAATGCAGTTCAAAGTTCAGTGTTCAGTTGAAGTTCAAGTTCAGTGAATCAAAGTTCAGTCCTGGGTCCAAAGTTGTTGATATTGTCAATCAGGTCTCACTCCGAAGTCATTGAAATCTGGCGCATGGGTGGTGACTTTGTCAAACACAGACGAAAAAAGTCATCCGTTAATGTCAGCATGATATGCGGCCGGTCAAGGGGAAAAGCAGCGTGACGAAAACATAAGTTAAGATGGTGAAAGTCCGAGTAGAGCGGGTGGGAGTGGTGGAGGATGGGCCCAACAAACATCAACCTTCACCTAGAAGAGCGGTGTTCGAGTCGTGTAAGATTATAACATCATACCCTGTTCCTTTTTCCTAAACCCACCCATGTTTTTTTGTTGCCTACACCCAACCATGGGTGATAGTCGTTAGTGGAAAAAGATGTCAATTTGCGTTGAAGTGCTGATGAAGTGCGTTTATTTTGAAAGAGACTGTATGTAAACAGTAAATTTCCTGTGAAAACAGAGGTATATTATGAAAAAAGACAATGCATGTAACGGACATAACTTGACATGGCATCCCAGAACGTCAACAAATAATGCGTCCAGGGTACCTTGCATGTGGTATCTGGAAGTGGAAAGTCCATGACCAAACGTTGAAATGTGGCGAGTTCGGAGTGAGAATATGTTTATATTGTACATTAATGATAAGTGTTCAAAATGATGAATTTTGTTTGTGGAACTGAAAACTTTAAATAAATGGTTTGATATTAATAAGTTTTAATTAAATACATAAAAAATATTACAAAAATATTATTAAATATCCTGAACATATTTGGAAAAATTAATAATCCAGCACAAATCATAATTCATGTGAAACGTTTGGCATTGTTACGTGATAGCACATTTTTATAATGTGAAGAAACAGTGTTTGAGAAAGGCTAAACTGAGCTGCTCATCTACATGACTTCATAAAGTACTACTTCATGCTTGGGTTGAGACATGGTGAGATTTGGCTTTTATTGCTTGTGACGTTTGATTTTGTGATAAGTATGTATACTGTAGGCCTACACTGAAAAGGATTTTAACGCTTCTACTTCAAAATCAGCAGGGTGAGGCGCTTGTAGAAATGGCTTCCTTTCCACCCCCATGTGGATTTTAACAAAGGAAGCATACTCATAGATCAGCAATTGTCTTGAAAAAAGACACCAGTATGTCAAATAAACAGTGATAAATCTGACTTGCTGAGGGTCATGTGGGGTTCTACAAGGCTCAGTGCTGGGTCCAAAGTTGTTTTTATTGTACATTAATGATAAGGTCTGAAATGATGAAGTTTGGTTTGTGGAAATGGAATTAAATACTTTAAAGTGATGGTTTGACATTTATGAGGCGTTGTTAAATTTAAATTAAACAAAATTCATAGTTATTTTTTTGACAAATAAAAACAATAATGCAGTACAAATCATGATAGGTAAAGTTGAAACAGAAATAGTTTGTGCATAAGTAGTGCAGTGGAGGGTATACACAGGTATACAGGGTATACACACCTCTTTTTCTGGCCGTTTATAGTATACACTCATCAGCCAAAACACCACTGGAATATATAGGAGAGTATGCCCACTTCATTCTTGGTAACGTACCCATCTACCTTGTAGTACACTCAACTCATTAAGCACCATTACACCACTGCTGAAAACCAAAACCAAACAAAACAAACATCCTCGGTCTAAATTCATTTCACAAGTTGTAGGATTCTTTCTTTAATTCCACACATGACTTACTGTGTACTGAGGTTTAAGGAAACACATACAAAACAATCACAACTCCAGTTTTTATGCTACAAAACAGAGCTAAAGGAATCGTAAATAGAGCCGATTATTACGAACCAAAGTATTCATAAACTCACATGCTCTAAAACTGAGAGATTTGGTGGACTTGTATAAAGTAAAAATAAGATGCTTTCAAAAATAAAGATTGGAAAAAATTCAAAAGAAAGCTGTGCAAGAGTCAAAGGAGGTCATTTGTGGAATAGTTTTGAAAAGAAAATGAAAATGTGTAATATGCTTAATAGATTTAAAATATATATTTTCAAAGAAAAATTAACAAATATAAAACCAAGTTACGAACACTAGTGTATGTATATGAATTTTTGTTTGAGACTTTTGAATATAAATCCATTGTTTGCTTGTTTGTTTCGTTTTTATCATATAAATCAACAGCACAAACAATCAATATAAAAAGGGTAAGTGCAATAAGCTAAGAATTCTACACCACATCAGCAAAACCTGCTTTGGTTTGTCACTGCTTCAAAAGTATTGATCTGTTACCGTTTTTTTTTTTTTTTGTTTGTGTCTTTACTTGTATAAGTTCAATCAGGAGAGACAGAATAATGAAATAAAGATGAAGTTTAATGTGAAATATAACTGTGCAGATTTACAGATAATTGATGCTGATAAGATTTTAACAAAGTCTTTGGCGCTTTGACACCAGAGAGAGATTATTTCTGATTGTGGGACATCTGAGTAACAGCAAGAGAAATCCCCCCATGGGGTCTAGACACTGGCGAAGATGGCGGTGGTTAATGACTTTGATTGATGACTACTGAGGTGAATAGAGGCTGCATCTGAGGACTATGTGGTGATGGGGAGGTGGAGGGTATAACGCACAGCAGCAGCATGAAAGAACTGCGGGCAAAGAGAGAACCGGTTTTAAAATGAGAGGCAGTGAGATGATAGGCTGACAGAGAGGGTGCGTTGCTGTGCTATTGGTTTACAGTGGATCAGCTGTAGAGCAGCTGATGACTCAATTGACAGCCCTGAATACTGTCAGCCAGAGACAGAGCGAGAGCATGTGTGCAAGGAGTGAATAGCAGAATGAGGAGGAAAGTTACAGCCTATGAAAAGACTTGTCTTCCTGCCTGAACTCTAGTTAGAGCTTTATTTAGAAAATCTAAACATTGACTGGCTACATTTAGTGACTTTAGTTAGATAAATGAAACGCAATATCAAGATTCTCTAGTGTGGAGGTCAAAATATGTCACTCTGGCCATTTGAGTGTTTTGTGTCATTCTGTAAATCTATTCTTGATCTTGTTCCTTTTACCTCATTTATAATTTATTTTCTGCATATTTCTGTTTTGCTCATGATGGCCCAAACCTAAACTGGGCAAAACTGGTGAGTCAGTAGGACTTTGTTGTAGATCTACTTAATGAGATAGTTAGATACGGATACTGATTATGCTCAGTTGTCACCACTTTGCTGGTTTGGGTTTTGGTAAAACAGCCCACACAAACATTTCCCCTGAATTCTGCAATAAACCAGTTGAACCACAGAAACCAGTTTCCTGTGCTAACTGAATCACTTTGATCATTATTTGACAGCAAGTGAGACAAAAGAATCATCACGTTTTATAGAGACAAAAAGGTTAAATAACATTGTACAGCAGCTGAAAATACTAAGATTTAAAACTACAGGCTTTATGTTTAAATTGAAATCCTTTTTTTAAAAGAATAAAATTCTACATGTTTTGTATTAAAGTGCAACAGACCATTTGAAGTAATCTGCCTTTGTAAGGGCTCTACAACACGTGGTTTCTCCGAGGCCCCCTAGTGTGTGAGTTTGTGCCAGATACGTTAAGAACATGACAAATACAAAACTTTGTGGAGATAACAAGTCACAAGTCTTACATGACCTTGTTCTGTTCCAAGTCCATACACTGTAGAGCACTAACTTTGCTGGGGCTTTTTCCCATGTATGATTCCAATCCTAAATAAATAAATACATAAATGAATAAATAAAAATTGTTGTTGAGTTAATGTCCCATTCGTTGGTCTGAGACTAATAATCAGATTCAGCAGTTTTACCAGTTTATTTTTTAAACATGTCAGAACATAAAGCATTTTTCTATCTTTTCTTTTTCTTGTATGCAACAGGTTCATTCCCTCAGATGTCAGCGTCATAGTTAACATGAAAGAAACAACTGCTTGCAGACTGGTGGTGCAGCAGGGTGAAACATATGTATAACTAGAGAATGCAATTTCTGAAGAAATTGCGGGTGGGAATGCCACAGCTAGCTGACGCTACACTGCAATGCCTCCTTGAATCCTTGAAAAATACAATGTATGAATGAATGTGAGAAATACTTGAAGGCTGTTTGAAAAGCTTACGCTACATTGAAATGCTGGCTTGAAAAATACAAGGCATGAATGAATTTGAATCCTTGAATAGTACAATGTATGAATGAATTGAATCCTTGAATAATACAAGGCCTGAATGATTTGAATCCTTGAATACTAGAATGCATGAATGCATTGAATCCTTGAATCAATCCATGAATGAATGTGAATCCTTGAATGATACAATGCATGATAGAAATAATAATAAGTAATAGTAGTAGAAGTACTACTAGTAGTAATCGTAATAGTAGTAGAAGTAAAAGTAATAGAATTAAAAGTAATACTGATAGTAGTAGAAGTAATAAAAGTAGTAGTAAAAGTAATAGAAGTTATAGTAATAGTAGTAGAAGTAGTAGTAGTAAAAGTAATAGTAGTGAAATAATAGTAATAAAAATAGGAATAATAGAAGTAGTAGTTAAAGTAATAGTAGTGATGTAATAGTAGTAGTAGTAAAAGTAATAGTAGTAAAAGTAGTAGTAGTAATAGTAATAGAAATAGTAGTAATAGTAGTAAAGGTAATAGTAGCTAAAGTAATAGTATTAATATAATAGTAGTAGTAAAGGTAATAGTAATAGAAGTTGAAGTAACATAAATAGTAGTAGCAGGAGTAAAAGTAATAGTAATAAAAGTAGTAGTAGTAATAGTAATAGAAACAATAGTAGCAGTAATAGTAGTACAAGTAATAGTAATAGAAGTAGAAGTAACAGAAATAGTAGTAGCAATAGTAAAAGTAATAGTAATAAAAGTAGTAGTAGTAATAGTAATAGAAACAATAGTAGCAGTAATAGTAGTACAAGTAATAGTAATAGAAGTAGAAGTAACAGAAATAGTAGTAGCAATAGTAAAAGTAATAGTGATAAAAGTAGTCGTAGTAATAGTAATAGAAACAATAGTAGCAGTAATACTATTAAAAATAGTAATAGTAGTAGAAGTAATAGTATAGTAGTAAAAGCAATAGTAATAGTAGTAAAAGTAATAGAAGTAATAGTAATAGCAGTAATGGTAACAGTAGTATAAGGAAAAGAAGTAGTAGTAGTAAAAGCAAAAGAAGTAATAGTTATAGTAGCAGAAGTAATAGAAGTAATAGTAATAGTAGTAAAAGTAACAGTAATAGTAGCAGAAGTAATAGAAGTAATAGTAGTAAAAGTAAAAGTAATAGTATCAGAAGTAATAGAAGTAATAGTTGTAAAAGTAATAGTGATAAAAGTAGTCATAGTAATAGTAATAGAAACAATAGTGGCAGTAATAGTATTAAAAATAGTAATAGTAGTAGAAGTAATAGTAATAGTAGCAGAAGTAATAGAAGTAGTAGTAGTAAAAGTAATAGTAATAGCAGTAGAAGTAATAGGAGTAATAGTAGTTGTAGTAGTAGTAATAGAAACAGTAGTAGCAATAATAGTAGTAGTAATAGTATTAAAAGTAGTAGTAATAGCAATAAAAGTAATAGTAATAGAAGTAGGAGTAATAGTAATAGTAGTAAAAGTAATAGTAGTAATAGTAATAATAGTAGCAGTAATAGTAATAGTAGTAATAGTAGCAATAAAAGTAGTAGAAGTAGTAATAAAAGTAGTAGAAGTAGGTTTGAAGATTTCTCCCATAGACTTCCATTGTAAAAATTTGTTAAAAAAAGTTTTACAGTGTAAAAACTATAATAGTTAAAAAGCTGAAAAGTAATAGCAGCAATCTCCTGAAACAGCTGAACGTTCTGATAGTTGAACGGTTTTAATAGCATAAAGTATGAAGGAGTTGAAAGGTGTCAGAAAAGGGACGGAAGTAGAAAAATAACTAGAAAAAATTGCATTTCCTAGCGAAAATGCAGTGGGAATGCTCATTGCAGAAAAGAATTTGAAAAACACTGCTGAAAATGCAGAAATCTCACATAAAATGCCTGAAATTGAAAACTGAAGTAAAAATCCATCACACTGTAATGCTGAAAAATGTGGACGCTGAAATGTGTAAAACTAGCAGAAATGGAAGCTAGTAAAGTAGTAAAAGTAGTGGTAGTAGTAGTAGAACTAGTAGAAATAGTAGTAGAAGTAGTAGGAATAGTAGTACAAGTAGTAGGAATAGTAGTACAAGTAGTAAAAGTATGAGATAGTAGTAGAAGTAATATGTACACCAAAAGTAGTAAAAGTAATAGAAGTAATAGTAATAGCAGTAATGGTAACAGTAGTATAAGGAAAACAAGTAGTAGTAGTAAAAGCAATAGAAGTAATAGTTATAGTAGCAGAAGTAATAGAAGTAATAGTAATAGTAGTAAAAGTAATAGTAATAGTAGCAGAAGTAATAGAAGTAATAGTAGTAAAAGTAAAAGTAATAGTATCAGAAGTAATAGAAGTAATAGTTGTAAAAGTAATAGTGATAAAAGTAGTCATAGTAATAGTAGTAGAAGTAATAGTATAGTAGTAAAAGCAATAGTAATAGTAGTAAAAGTAATAGTAATTGTAGGAGAAGTAATAGCAGTAATAGTAATAGTAATAGTAGCAGAAGTAATAGTAAGAGTAGTGGAAATAATAGTAGTAGTTACAGTAATAGTAGTAAAAATAACAGTAGTAAAAGCAATAGCAGTAATAGCAATAGAAGTAGAAGTAATAGTAGTAGTAGTAAAAGTAACAGTAATAGTAGCAGAAGTAATAGAAGTAATAGTAGTAATAGTAATAGCAGTAATGGTAACAGTAGTATAAGGAAAAGAAGTAGTAGTAGTAAAAGCAATAGAAGTAATAGTTATAGTAGCAGAAGTAATAGAAGTAATAGTAATAGTAGTAAAAGTAATAGTAATAGTAGCAGAAGTAATAGTAGTAAAAGAAGTAGTAATAGTAAAAGTAATATAAGTAATAGTAATAGTAGCAGAAGTAATAGAAGTAATAGTAGTAAAAGTAATAGTAATAGTAGCAGAAGTAATAGAAGTAGTAGTAGTAAAAGTAATAGTAATAGCAGTAGAAGTAATAGGAGTAATAGTAGTTGTAGTAGTAGTAATAGAAACAGTAGTAGCAATAATAGTAGTAGTAATAGTATTAAAAGTAGTAGTAATAGCAATAAAAGTAATAGTAATAGAAGTAGGAGTAATAGTAATAGTAGTAAAAGTAATAGTAGTAATAGTAATAATAGTAGCAGTAATAGTAATAGTAGTAATAGTAGCAATAAAAGTAGTAGAAGTAGTAATAAAAGTAGTAGAAGTAGGTTTGAAGATTTCTCCCATAGACTTCCATTGTAAAAATTTGTTAAAAAAAGTTTTACAGTGTAAAAACTATAAAAGTTAAAAAGCTGAAAAGTAATAGCAGCAATCTCCTGAAAGAGCTGAACGTTCTGATAGTTGAACGGTTTTAATAGCATAAAGTATGAAGGAGTTGAAACGTGTCAAAAAAGGGACGGAAGTAGAAAAATAATAATAAAGAACAGAAGAACAATAGTGGGAATGCTATGAGCATTCCCACTAATAATAAAGAACAGAAGAACAATAGTGGGAATGCTATGAGCATTCCCACTAATTAGTACGTGACTGACAGACTGTTACATGAAAATGAATATTTTCTCTTTTCTCTCATTTTCTACAGTTTAAATCTCCTTGTTTTGTTTATTTGGGGCCATTTTGGACCTTCTTGTTGTAATGTTTGTGGATGCTTGTAGATACTGAATCATTAATCTAACAAGTGAATAACGCAGATTTAAAGCAGATGTAAACAGCCCACTGAAACATTTCTTTGAAATCTGTCACGAGCTAGACGAACCACACAAACACAGTTTCCATGTGGTCAAAGTGTGAGTTTTGTTCTCACAGTTATGAAACTAATGGTCTGATAAGGACATGTAAGAGAGGACAAACATACACAGATCCAGACAGGGAAACTATTGTCTTGCTTCACATTTAACATTAAATATGGATATATAATATACACTCTTCCTGTCATGATTTGTTTGACTACATGAGACTACACATGGAATAATGTGCATTACCAGCAAACAGGATCAAGTAGTATTGCAACATTTAATGGCCTCTTGTTTTGTGGTTTTTCATAGTCTGATATCTAAGCATTTTCAGTTTGTATTTTATTTTGAGGTTATAATGTTTACTGTCAGTTGCAGCAGTTGTAGTACAGTATTTAATCATGTTTAAATGAATAGAAGTCACCCTAACACAAGCAGTAACAGTTGTTGAAGTTATTAAAGGGCTCCAGTATGGGAAGCGTAGAGGCCTTATGGTAGAGCCATTGAGCTACTTAAACAAATACTTTGTTCTGTTCTTTTTTGTTGATGTTTATTGTTTGTAGGATGAACTCAAATAAATAATATCTGAGGAACAATATCCAGTAATATTACAGGGTGGTGTTAGTGCTCTGAAACTAACTAATAGTTGAATAATAAAATATCCTGACAGATGGCCGGTCACTCAAACCAGCCACGCCCTTAATTCTGGATAACTTTAAGCCTTAATAAAATGTAAACAGCTGAGTTATAAACAAAATCACCCCAGTACAGTTGTCATGAAGGTTGAAATTAGCTACAGAGACCACCAAGGTCTTTGGGATGTCTGTCTTGCTGTCATTTTTCATTTTTCAGTTGCTGCTTGGTATAAACTAGTGACAGAGCTGCTGCATCACCGATTGCAGGGAGTGCAATGCGCGCATACACATACACACACACACACACACACACACACACACACACACACACACACACACCCACACACACACACACACACACACACACACGCACACACACACACACCAGACATTCATGACATCTGCATATTGCATTAGAGATGAGTTGAAAATATGATTCTCTGTCTGTATTATGCTTTTCTTTATTTTAACAATCATAAACACTTAATTGGCTTTTATGATGAATTCACTCTTCTGACACGGCCATTTTGCCATTAGCTCTTTGTTTATTTTGACTGAATACTTTTCTAATGCAGGACGAAACTGTTTAGCAGAGAGTGAAAGCTCTGTGAATATGACTTGTGTTTAGGTCTTCATCCTGGGTTTTTTTCAGTGTATATCTTGAATAATGATTTGTACTAAAAAAAAGAACAATCTTTAGTTTTCTCAATGGAAATGAATACAATTCTAAGATACAGGCCTACTGTACAAATATATATTGAAAAAAAAAAATTACACCCTTTAAAATCTTGAAAGGTTTGCAACACCCAGTGGAGCTTTGGCGACCTCTGGTGGAGATTGGGAATCAGTGCTCAAGTGTGTTCACTGTAATGAAGGAACATGTCATTTGTGTGTGCTTGTGAGTGTTTCTGGACAAACAATGAAGCTTTATGACAAAAGGAATTAAGATACATCTGGATTTTTTAGACTTTCAGAGTTACCCTTTATGTGACCTGTTTGAGTTCCTCAAACTTTTTATGTGTATTTACAGGCTAAAAGTAGCAATATCTCACTGTTGGTTATTACCCACCTTTTTGTAAGAATGTGTGTTATAATGCTGGAACTGAAAATGTTTATAAAAGGAGACAATCTAAATTAATTTCAGGAGGTATTAGTGTGAGATTTGCAAACACTTCAAGCAGGTTGTGTAACACTTGTTTTACAACTCACTTAAGCTCACTTAAGCTTTAACAAGATTTTCTGTCTCTGAAGTCAGCTATGAAGGTAAATCATTTCTCTAACAGTTTGCAGTTGAGTTTATTTGTTTAGTCAACTTTTTCTTCAACAGAAAAATGGACAGACAATAAAGAAAGTTCCCTATGAAGACAGTAAATATTAGTGATGGACAAATGAAGCCTCATGAAGCATTTTCTTTATTTTCTGAGCCCACTAGTTGGCGCTTTTTTTTTTCAACAAAAGATTGAAAGCACACTGAATAGCTATTCATTGAGCCTCTCTCTTTAAACCAAGAGCGCCATCTAGTGGGCTCAGAAAATAGAGAAGATGCTTCATGAGGCTTCATTTGGCCATCACTAATGAACAGCACTCTGGCCCAAGCAAAGGAAAATCCCTCCTCATTCTACCAACAGGGCCTACAGTGTCAGTATTTGTAGCCTTATAGTGAACAACAGTCTCTTTGTCGTGTTGGGGAAGCTCTGTGGTTCACTGCAGACTAGACAGGGATTCATTTAAGTAAACAGTAGAATAATCGGCTGTGTTTATGTTCATCAGGAAAGAGGCCTGCCGTCTGTTTCAATACCCATATTTTCTGTACTTACAGTACCCACTTTGGGTACAGAGGGCGTTCACATTATGATTGCGGCGAAAAAGAAGTGTACCTAAAAGACCCGAATGTGTACTCATAACGGCCAAAATTGAGAGTGTAGAACATTGTACACTTTTCGTACTCAACGGCCGCCATCTTAGCTACGTAGCGGAAGAGGCGGGACCACTTACAGGTCAGTGGGCGGAACCACTGACCTGCCGTCTGTTCCAGTTTGTTGGCGGGTGACGTCACTGACGAGTCACAGCCGTAGTCGTGATCGTAACATCTGGTAAGTGCGCCATGGAGTAATGAATTGGAACAACACTTACTCGCTGAAATATGTGCACTCTGTAAGTGCGGACAGTGTACTGTGTGTAAGTGTACTCATGGCAGTATAGATTTTGGAACATAGCGCTGGTCACATGATCCAGCCACCACAACAACAGCTGGACATGTAAAACCAGAGAAGAAGAGTTTCTGGATACTCAGAGCCATCAACTGCTTCAGAATGAGTGTTGCACACAGTGTGACTGCTCATACTAACAACACATTTACCAGACTGGACTTGTACATCATAAAGAAAAATGTGTCATATTGAACCTTGAGAGTTTCTCCTCCCTCTAATAGAGAAAAGATCGAGTTGCTCCAGCTCCAGGCGACGAGGGAGAGCAGAAGACCACTCGCAATCCTCACAGGAGGTAACAACACTTATTTCACAGTGTTTGTCATGAAGGAAGAAAATCAGCTAAAAATAAAATCAGCTCCAGAACTGACAGCATGTTTCTCCCTCCTTGTTGCAGCCCCATCAGAGCTACAGACGAGACTCCATTTACTCCTGATGAGGTTACAGAGGTGAAGGAGTTCATAACTCCTACTGACAACGAGGACGAAGAAGCTGAGAAGGAAAAGAAGAACGAGCTGCCCGCAGGCCGAGCAGACTTTGTCCTCCAACAGGTCAGTCCATCAATACGATCACATGTTCAAGTTCTTAATCAAAACCACAACAATAAAAGTGGGGCTGAAGCTCAGGTCTGTTTTGGCACCAACTAAAATGTGGTTGTAATGTATCTACAGCTGGCACGCGATGTCTGATCACATATCTAATGTTTACTTATAGTAGACTGGTCCAGATCTTTCAGCCTGTTTTGGCAGTCTGTGTATACCTGCATATGTTTGGACAACATTTAGTACTAACCATTTTAAAACGACAGTCAGCCCTAAACAAGAGTTCCACAAAGAAGTCAAACTCACCCCTTTCTACACACAGTGGAGGTCTTTGTTGCAGCCCTGCAGTTGGGTCAAATCTGCAACAAAGTTGAATGTGCTTTAGTAGTTTGTCTGAATTTCATATAAACTTTACTGTGAAAAGAAAAAGTCCATCCATTACTGTTATACAAATATCATAATATAATAATATAGTAGGGCTGCAGCTAACTGTTATTGTCATTATCGATTAATGTGCTAGTTATTATTTTCATCAGTCAATTAATAATTTGGTCTACAAATGTGGAAAAAAGTGATCAAGTAAATGCCAGTCACCACTTGGAGATGTCCTCAAGTTGATGTCTTGTTTTCTCAGCTGGTACCAGATAGTAATATGCCGTCAGACAGATGTTTAATTTTGGTTGAAATGAAAATCAAGTTGATAACAATTTAAATGTCTGACAATGTTAGAATATCACGTTGTGTGGATGTTAACATTATGACGTTTTGCAGACGTTATGTTCTCCATACCTTACGACTAAATGGCATTATTCGACGTTAAGATGATGTAGGTATGAGGCATTTGGAAGACTTGGACTTTGGTTACTTAAAAACAAAACTGGAAACCAACACAATGTCAGTGTCATCTGTTGTTATAATTCTTTGTCAAACTGACATCGGCATTAGACTTTGTTCTGACATTGAATATTATTGACAAGACATCACAAATTAAATTGGACCAAATATCAACGTTCTAACGATATTGACGGCTGGTTGGGTTGTCTGGCCAAAAGTCCAAATCCAAAAGATAAAGGTAACATTTTGGCATTATTTTTTAAACGACTAAAATGATGAATCAGTTATTATTGATGTTTTGTCTGCCCTAATGTTTTGTCTCTTCAGTAGAGCTGAGACTTCAGTGAATGTTTAAGTCTCATCAGCTCTGTTAATAAATCTTCAATGGTGACATCACTTAAAAGTCCCTGTCATGTTTGTTGACTGTGTGTGTTTGTGTGTGTCTCTCCTGTAGAACCAGAACACGTCGCGTCCATCTCAGTGATGTGCAGCAGGTCAGCAGCCCTCAGAGCCTCGCCGTTGAGCAGAACTGGCTTGGGTGAGTCAATCTGCATAAAAAACACAAGAAACAAAGAAGAAGACATTTGTTGCTCTGTTACATCACTAAACCAAAGACTTTAATAATGAAACTATCTAATCTAAAAAGTGAGAGAAAATGAGCTCCAGCTTGTGACTCAGGTGTTCTGTGATGCTCATGTGTGCTGAGACGATTTCTGTTTGTGTCTCAGGTTTCCAAATCCATCCCAGATCTTCTACATGAACTCCAGCCTCCAGAGTCTCATCACGTTGGTGAACTTCACCGCAGACATCAGCTGCATGGAGGAGGTGTGGAGTTTGGTGCCTGAGGCTGAACTGATCAGGTACAGCAGCCACACACACACGTTCACACACCCAAACACACACAGACTCCATCCTAGAGACCAAACAACAGCCGAAACTCACCACTTCTGTTTCTCCTTCACCCTCTGCAGAAGATTCATGACCATCGTGCGGTGTCACCGCTCCGCCAACTCCTGGCAGAAACTCAAGGCCCTCATTCAGTTCCAGAGGGTCCTTTCAGTCCAGGCTCCTCAGTTTGGAGATCACTGCCAGGAAGTGAGCCATCCAGTTTGACTCTTGTTGTTTCACCTCCTCCTGATAGTTTTCCCTCTGTGCATCAAACCCTCTGTGTGTCTCTGTGTGTTCAGGATGCTCACGAGTTCCTGACGGCTGTCATGAATCAGATGAGGAGTCAGCGTGGGAATGAGCTACAGGTGCCCCGTTGAGACCCACCTAATGTTTCAGATGCAGACCACCAGGACCTGCAAGAGGTAAGACCACAGAGAAGAACATGTGACACACAGCAGGAGAAACATCCCACAGCTGAACACAGTTTTAGTCTCCTCATGCATCAGTGATACGCTGTACATACAGGCCAACTTCCTTTAACCTCCACAGCATGGTACAGCACACTCTACTCTACTCAGCTCAACTCAGCTCGCTCTTTTCTGGTGTTTCATTGCTAAAAGTTGTGGATAGTACCTGGTACTTTTTTGGGTACCAACTCGGTCGAGGTTTCAAGCAGGCTGAGCAAAACTAAAAGGTGGAGTTTAAACACTGCAGACCACTGATTGGTCAGAGAGAACTGTCACTTGTGTGACACAGGACAGTCTGCACAAACCCACCTTATTTAAATAGCCAAGCTAACGTCAATAGCACCCGCATATTATTCACTTGACCCAGATTTTAAAAAAAACTACACCTTACGGTACGCTACACACTTGTGGAAGTGCAGACGTTCCTCTGTTAGGTTGCTGATAAAAGGAATCAGGGAGTGTTTTGTTGAAGATGATGTCACAATAGTTTCATGCGACATCACTTTGGCGATCAGCTGAGAATTCTGCCTACACTGAGGGGGCACTACCTGCAGTGGGAAATGAATTAGAGAAAAGGACCAGGTACCAAATAAAGTGAGTGGAGTTGAGTTGGATCATGCAGTGGAAATGAGGCGTTCGACTGCGTTAGCTGCATTCATTAACATTCAGACACACAGTCAATAAAGTAGTGGCCAGCAAATGTAGTGCACTATAGAGTGAGCAGGAAGTGATTTTGGACACAGCCTGACTGTTATTTTTAGTGGTAATAAAACATCCATGACATTTGTTTTATAAGCCGATGTTTGAAACATGCATTAACTTATAGTTTGGGCTGTCTGGATCAACTGAACTCATCTGGTCCACTTGGTGCCTTTGTCACGGCCTGTTTCTGTAATGTTTGTGTGTACTGTCCCTTTAATGAGCAGATGTGGAGCCCGCGCCATACGTGAAGAGGACTTCACCAACCTGTCTCTCAACCTGGTACCTAGACTTCCTGTCCACAGAGTGCTGATGCTGCACATGAAGCGTTTCTGCTTCACCCCGTCCCTGCAGATGGAGAGGCTGAGTGACTCAGTCGACATCTTCAGGGAGCTGATAGTGACCTCTGACCAGGTAAGAAATAACTAACCTGAGATCAAACACAAAGGAAACATTTGGTGTGTGTGTAAACTGGTGTTTTATGTGTGTGTGGCTAACTGTTGTTAGCCTGGTCAGCATCATCAGCCATCTCGGCTCCGATGTACACAGTGGTAAGATATCACACACTGAAGTCACACTGTCCTTACTGTAACTGAGCAGCTGTGTGTTGTTACATCGAGCACTTACTGCACATTTTGTTTGGCCTTAAGGGTATTATACATATTTATCTCATTGTGCTACGTTCTTATATTGCTTATGAAAAAGACTATTGTTGTTCATTTAACAATAAAACATTACATCTCAAGTAAAAGATATTTAGCGCTCAAGAAATGAGACATTAAATGTTTATTTCCTTTATTGTTGGATCACTTTTGTGTATCTGTTCTAAGTTATTTTTTATAACCTCCACATGTTTATACACCTGATGTAACGTTGATTTGTCTCCTGTTAGGACACTACATCAGTGACAGTGTGCACCCAGATGTGGAGCAGGATGACCCTGCTGACCGATGGTTGACCTACAACGATTCAGAGGTCACACACACAACTGGGGCCTCCGTGTTTAAGCAGCATCAGCATTCCGCCTACATCCTTTTCTATGCAAGACAGAAGAGGGGACACTGTCACATCCTGGCTTTATTTGTGCTCTCAGATGTAGAGCTGTCTGGCCATGAAGGGACTTTGTGCAACTGGCAGGTGGGTGAGCACCCACAGGAACATCCCCAGGTAAGGGTGTCAATTCTCCCCGTCTTTCTGCAGGTAGTGAAGGTGAAGAGATTCCAGAAGATGGAGGATTCAGACGGACTACCAGCTCATGTTGTGGCCCGAGGCAACAGGACGTCCCCAAGCCCTCAGGAGGAGGGGTCCATCTCAGAGAGCCTGGTTCCTCCCGAGGTTTCTTCCTGTGAGAGGGAGTTTTTCCTCGCCACTGTTGCCTCTTAAGCTAGACCAGGCCAAATCAGAACTCGTCTCCAACTTACTTCACTCTAATTTGGCACTAGATTGGACTTAAATTGGACTCATCATCATTTTTATCATCATGATTGAAGATGAATTGGTCTGTAATATCTTGGCTTGCTCTCTGGGAACGACTGACTGTACAATAAAAACAATAAATAACCTTAAAATTAAGACTGAATGTTTTCTGTATGTATTTTACTTGTCCTCAGTGTCATTTTAAGTCTTGGTTAAAAGTGCACAATAATTTCTTTAATGTCTCTACAACAACATTCTCTGTATTAAGGTAAATTAACTTATGGGGAAGAGAGAGGAAAAAACTTGAGTTGGAAAGCAGAGGACAGGTCACATCCTGTGTCTCACATTGGTTTAGGTTACTAAAACATTTAAAGATTCAAAGGTTTTATTTGTCAGTGATAGTAGCATGACTTAATTTATATATCATCCACAGACAAGCTGTGAAAACCAATTGATTATTATTTTCAGCATGAAAAAGGGCATACAAACATAATTAGACTGTACTCTAGTTTTATGTCTTACATTTTTCTGCTGTATTTGTGTGTTTGATGATAAAACAATATTCTTTACAGCCTTCAACTGTTTTATAACATTTTGCATGATTTTTATTTTTTTATAGGTGCCTGTGCAGTTTTTCTTGTGTTTTGCAACCTTGGCATCTTTATATTTAGTTTTAATTAACAAAATAATAAATCAGGTTTACAGCTAAGTTTGTGCTGAAAAAAATGACACAACACATGTATTGTGAGGACAGTTTAAAAGGTGCTAAAAAGACACAAATAACTTCATGGTAATGATTGTAATCCATTTAAAGCAAAAACAGACCTCTTTTCAATTAGGAGAAGTACTGATTTGTGAAAATGAACAAACATTCTTTTAAACCACTCTTTCTAGTGTCCTGTATTTACCGGGTCAGCCTGTCAGAACGTCTGTATGCTCATGAATCCTCAACTTTTCCCACTTGCCCGTTCGCCGTTATCATAGAGTACTGATCACTCTGCTGCGGTGAGTGAACGAGAATCGGACTCGAGTCCAGACAGCCTGGCAGCTGCACTAACTGAACGAGACCCAATGAGCCGTTCTCTCAAAGTGGCACGTCTGCTGCTTGCCCAGGAAGATAATGTAGTGTGGCAATGGTCCTAAATGAACGAGCGAGGAACAATTAAATCGGACTCGAGTCGAGTCGTTTGCCAGCCAAGGCCAATGGTGCATTCAAGTATTCCTCTGATGATTGTTCTTCCAACTTTGCTGTGTTTGTAAGCTTCAAGTTGTAATATGGAAACAGCATGGACACTACAAAGAAGACGTGGTGTGTTTTATTGCTCAGATTGTTTATTCAACATGTTGATAATGAAGAGCAAAGCAAACAGATCAGGTGAGCCATGGAATGTGATGGGGAACTAATTTTTCAGATTATTTCAACACAATGCTGCAAAGCTGGGAGCTAACTGGGACATCTGCTACCTGCCTCTATAGATGTAAAATAGGCTGCTTTTCAACATGCTCTCATTGACTTCCCTGAGGCACTTGCCCACAGGGGAATCCCCGCTGCCATCATAAGTGTAGTTCCATTCGTCTGAAAACCTGAAGTGAACCTGGTGAGATAAACTCTCAGGCGGCTGAGGGAGCGAATGCAAAAGAATGGTCACTCCAGAGCTGTATATTACCCACAATGCATTGCAGTTATGCATTTGGTGCAAGAAAATACATCCATGATTGGGTGGCAGTAATGCACGTAAAACTCTGGATGCACCACTTTAGAAACAAGATGAATAAACTGCAAAATAAATACAATAAATAATAATGAATAAATTAACTATTCAACATGCTTTTCAGTTTTAGTTTTTCTCATATATCTTATAGGCCTGTATAGGTAGACTTAAACTCGCTCGTCTATCAGCAGATATTTTCTTTCTTCTTCCTGTTCAGCCTTTGCAATTTCTTTACTTCAACATTATCTGTAGACACATGCAAAAATTGCTGTTTTACAAGATATCATAAACCTGTAGCAATAACAGTTCTGATAATCACGACACTAATCTAAAACAGAAATGTCTGAGTCAGAAACCGATGCAGCTAATTACCAAGTGCCTGCCGTTGTATTGCAATTTCCCACAGAAGAGGCCTTCACCTCACTAAAAGGAGACTGCATGTATATGTGATGGCTATTAAAAAAAAAGCAGTACAGCGCTAATCCTACAACTGGTGGCTGATTCAATTTAGTTGGGCTGAAAGTAAAAGGGAAGGTGCATTAAATTTTGCAAGTGGAACTACTAATGAAATGCAGCTCTAGATACTGGATGCCAGTGGAGTTGCTCGTGTAGTGCATACGCCAAAAAAAGTTTTTAGCTTATGGGCTTACTTCTGCAGTATGGGGCCCACAAAATATGCAAAGTAGTGTTTCTCCTGCAGGCCCCACCCACAAGTTCCCACTTGGCTCATAGACTTTACATTGTGGTGACTGTCACAGATTTTTAAATTACTTGTCTTGGCTCCAGGAAAAATTTACAAATATAAAACCTACATGGATAAAAAAAATAATTATATAAAGAGTCATAAGCTGCTATCCACTCTCCTCCCAGTGAAGACGCAAGGAACTGCAGGGTAAGCTAGCTCGTTAATGTAATTCTCGTCTCATTTGTGGTCTGACAAACAGTAAATTAATCAAATATGGTGCCCCATATCATACATTCAGTTCCTCCTGGTCCTGAAAAAAAAATCCTAGAGGAAACAATGAAATATAGTGTGATAATGTGGTGGCAAATGTTAGCTAACATTAGCTTGTGTGCTAATAAACATGAATTGCTAGCTTTCTAACAGAGCTTAACACTGTGTTGAGTGGACACAATCAGCAAATTCATCCAAACTCCTGGGGGTGTGCAAATTACAAACCCAACCAACCCCAAAATCCATGCAGTGTAGCCAAGTTACAGCTAGCTAGCTAACCTTAGCTCACTTGCTCGCTAATGTTATTGCTAGCCAAGTGCTATGTTAGAGGACATGTTAGTTGGCTAGCTTGCTAAATTACTTAATCAGCTAACTTGAGCCATGATACTAAGTTATGTATTAAGACGTACTGTGCTTATTTAGCCAACAATAAATGGCATGGTACAAAGCAAAGGTGTGTAACATAAGACTTCTTTCTGCCAAGATTGATTCAAGGCTGGAGTGGCCAAGTAGCTAACCATGTCCTGAGCTAAGGCTAGCCAGCTAGCTGTAGCGCTGTGCCGCATGGATCTGTTGTTGGTTGCTTTGTCACATTAGCTGATAAAGTAATTTGTAAACGACAAGCTAACGACAGTAAGTATCATGGAGACAATTATAGGAATGAAATACAACAATGCAGATAGTAATGTTATTCTAATATTTAAATTTATTTCCAGTATTCTATCCACGTGTTCCCGTTGCATTTCACCTCATGGCCAACGGTCTCATTAATAACAAGGGATACAGAACCTGTAAGAATAAAGATCCCTGAGGTGACTTTACTGAAATAGTGAAAATAATGAAAACGTCGAAGAAGTAGTCTAGAAAAAGCTACATCCTTTCTCCAAACAAAGAAACAGTGTGGTCAATTGTTTATTCTGTCTTGGTAAATTGTGATAGCCATCTGAGGGAGAACTTTAAAATTAAGAAAGTTTGTTAAGCCTTAGGGCTGGTTGCCCGCTGCCGCAGCGTTTTTTTTAAATTTTTTATCTGTTGATAGCTTTGGCCTAGTCTTTGCATTTAGCATGAATTTCGGCCAAGTGCTGCATTTTTTTGAGATTTTTTGGGCACAACTACATTGAGTGAAACACACACACTCTCTGCAGATTTTACTGACACTTAAGGGGTTAGGAGCCGCTGCGGCTCCCATTGAAACCCATTATAACTGTAATTTTTTATCTCACTGCCATCAAAGCATAATAAATGCATTTTATTGTATCTTGGTGTCAGTCTGGCCTTTGGGCTTGGAATTGGCAATTTTTACCGTTCTCCACGAGATGGAGCCATCCGACCATTTTTGGGATGTGGAGAAAAAAACCTGCAATTGCTTCAAAATGTCCACCAGATGGCACGATCACACTTCCACTCTCCCGCTTGCTCTTTCTTAAATTCTGTGAATTATATATGTGTATTTGAGAGTATGTGTGTGTGTGTGTGTGTGTCCGCATGACCTTAAGACCTTATGAATAAAGGCAAAATGGTTTTTGAAATGGCACTGTTTTTTCATTCATTCTGTTTCATGTGTAGTTTGTGCACTCTAAGATTACTTTGTGTAAATACACACCACATACACCGGCACATCAAACGTACCAGCAGACCACACACCTACACAGAGGCCCACACACACAGGCATACAATGCGTAAAATAAAAACATAGGGCACTCTGAATCACATGAAAGAAGTAGCTACAAACTCTAACTTCTTTGAGTTGTTTTCACAGGAGTGATTGCTCTAATCTGGCAAGATGGAAAGAACGTTCTCAAGAGAAGAAGTGCAGGGAGCGCTGGCCGTGGTGATGGACTCAGAGTCGGAGTCCAGCAGCGCACATGAAGATGAGGACACAGAGCCTGCCGAAGCGGAATCTCCACTCCTGTCCGAGTCTTCATCTGACAGCTTGCTTGTGTCCTCTGACAGCGGGGAAGGCGAGGCAGCGGCAGCTACGGGGTGGATATCCCGAAATGGAAAAATTCAGTGGGCCCCCACCAACGCGACAATCACTGCGCTTCACTCCCGTAGCCACGGGGATGGTGCAGGGACCCACCCGGTATGCAATCTGCAGAATAGGCAGCCTGGTCGACTCTTTTTGTTTGTTTTTGACAGAGGAGATTCTGCAGATGATGATCGACAACACCAACCTGCATGGGAGACGCCACGTCCGAGACTGGCTTGACATCAACGCCACCGACCTTCAGGGGTATATCGGGCTGTTGCTGCTGGCCGGGGTGTACTACTCCCGCAGTGAATCCACCCACAGCCTGTGGGATGACTAGAGTGGCCGGGCCATCTTCCGGGCCACAGTGTCCCAGGATAGATTTCAGTGTATCACCAACTGCCTGCACTTTGATGACAAGGTTTCTTGGCCGCGGCGTCTACGGGAGGACAAGCTGGCTGCCATACGCAAGTTGTGGGAGATGTGGACCGCTTGCCTCCCGCTGCTCTTCAACCCCCGCCGGGATGTCTGCGTGGATGAGCAGCTGGTCCCATACCGGGGCCGCTGCTCATTCCGACAGTACATCCCAAAGAAGCCGGCCAAGTATGGCCTAAAAATCTGGGTGACCACAGATGTTGAAACATCATGTGCATAGCGAATGCAAGTTTACACCGGGAAACAGGCTGGCGCTCTAGCAGAAAAAAATCAAGGCATGCGGGTCGTCCTCGACATGACAGAGGGGCTGCGAGGAGTCACAGTGACCTGTGACAACTTTTTCACATCGTTTCACATGACAGAGGAGCTGCTCCTGAAGAAGATTGCTCTGGTCGGCACCATCCGGCAGAACAGACCAGAGCTTCTTCCCGAGCTCCTGCAAACACGGAAGAGAGCTGTCCTCTAGTCCTTGTTTGCGTTCACCAGGACCCAGACAGCGGTGTCTTACATGCCGTGGCGGGGCAAAAACGTCCTGCTACTGAGCTCAAAACACCGGGAGCCAGAGGTGAGCAGCGGCGGAAACAAGAAGCCGCAGATCATCTGTGATTATAACCGCTGCAAGGGAGGTGTATAAATCATACACTTACTTATCATTTTCTTTTTATGACATTATTTTGATTTTATGTGTTGTCTGGAATGTTTAATATTCAGCATTTCTTGCATCTATTTGTGTATGATGAGAAAAAATTTATATTCACTTTAGTTTTTTTTTTTTTCTTCCTCTTGCAGGTTTTCGGCACCTACAGCTGCAGACGGAGAAGAAATCAGTGGCCCATGGCAATCTTTTTCAACGTCGTGGATGTCAGTGCGTACAACGCCTTCATCCTGTGGTGCAAAGTGGATCCGTCATGGCATCATGCCAAAACCTACAGGAGGAGAGTCTTTATTGAGGAGCTGGGAAAGGCTCTAGTTAGTCCCCTAATGGCAAAGAGACGCCATCTTCCCCGCACTCCAGCTGCTGTGGCCATGGTAAGGCACAACTTGGAGCACATCCAGACCCAAGCCTAGCGCCAGGCCCCAGCACAAGTTCCACACCTACCACCCAGAGAAGGAGGCAGTGTGTGCTGTGTACTGGCAGAAGGCAGCCTGCGGGAAGTGTGGCAGTGCCGTCTGCAGGGAGCACAGCTCCATTGTTTGCAGCTCCTGCCTCACCTGATCTCTCTCTCTCTCTCTCTCTCTCTCTCTAACAACTGTTTTGTTCACTATTTCTAGTTCAGTTTTAGAGCAAAAAAAAAAATATTAAAAAAAGTTGTGGAAACTTTACATGGGCTTTGGGTGAGGTTCTTTGTTTTAATCTGACACAACACAAAAAAAGAAAGAAAACTGACTAACTGATGCTAGTTGAAAAATGAAGCCTAAAAAAATTGGAAATATTTTTTCTATATAATATTTTTTAAAGGTACCATATGAGAAGTGCCTCTGCAGCGCTTAACCCCCTGAGTGTGAGTACTTGACACTGCCAAAAAATTAATGATGCATAAAAATCAATGTTGCTGCTAATCATTGACATATCCCAGGCTCTAAATATCCAAACCAAAAAAATCTACTTTGCATGTAGTATATGGAAAATAATTAATTTTTTCTGTTTTTGCTCTGTAAAAGCATGGTGACATCATGACAAAAAGATGGCATTGAAAGGGTTAAAATTTTTGAAAATTCATGAATATTTTTTTTATCAATATTTAGGTCAGATGTAGATGAAAAAAATAAGCTCATTGAAAGTAGGATATAATATTGATGTATAATTTTTTTTAAAGGCACCATATGAAAAGCGCTTCTGCAGCGCTTAAACCTGCAGAGTGTGAGTATATGACACTGCCAAAAAAATAATGATGCATAAAAATCAATGTTGCTGCTAATCATTGACATATCCCAGGCTCTAATAATCCAATCCAAAAAAATCTACTTTGCATGTAGTATATATAAATCCCCCGATTGATTTTTTATAAACCAGCCCTAAGGGTTAAGTAGTTAGTTTAGTTGGTTTGCCATTGTTTGAAATTTGACTAATCAATTAAATGTTTTGTTATTCATTCAAATGTGCTTTTGTTTCTGGTGGTTTATCACTCTTCCTGTCAAGTTACTGTTAGTGTTCCTATTCGAACTTTAACAAATGTTTCCACAATTCAAAGGACTGGTTGGATTCTTCAGACTTCAGTATGAACTACAGTGTGTTGGACTGTGCAGATTTTTGTTATAGACAACTAGTTGTATTTTGGTGTAAGTCTGGGTTCAAATAACTTTTAATTCAACCACTTTAGGAAGCTTCCAGCATTTCATTTAACTTTTTACATAAGATGTCCACCTGTATTATGTTTATCAAAAGTAATGTGTCCAGCTATGCTTTAAAATCGACAGTGTTAAGTTAACTCTGAGAGTGTTAAATTTAACACTTATAAAGTGTTTACATGCGTCCACACTTTTGAGTGTTAAATTAACACTTTTGAAAGTGGTACATTTTTTACACTCAGCCAGTGTTAATTCAACTCTGTGTGGTGTTGAAAATTTATCACTGGTCAACACTTAGTAGTGTTAAAAGTACTCTACACTAGTGTCAGTGTTAGTGTTAGAAAATCAACACTACAAGTCTTACTAAAAAAAAAAAAAAAAAAAAAAATCACAATTCCCAGTGTAGCTGATAGCGTCGTTAAAAAGGAACACATGTGGTGCTAACCACCTCTGTTGTCAGTGTTTCTAGTCTGAGCAATGACCGCGGATAAGAAGCGACTCAGCCGTGTCAGGTCTGACAGAATATTCCCGATGCTTCGCCTCAATGCAGAGCTAACGTAACGTTAACGTTATGCAGATGGCGTTGACCGTGGCTACAGAAGCTATTTCTAAACCTTAAGTTTATCCATGTACAATCGGTTAAAGGAAGAAAAGCGAACGAAAAACACTTAGTAGCCACGTAGCTTAGTAAAATTTGTAGCAGATATCAACCACTAATGTTCATTATTCTCTGCTGTGAATGTGCTGAATTAACATTAGCTAATCGGCTCTCAATTTTACGGAGCTCATGCTAGCCGTCGGCCCGTTATGTTATATTATGTCATTCAAATGCAGTTCAGTTCAAATTTAGTGATACTGCTTCTTTGAATATTGCACTAAAACTTGATATTTTACCAAATAAAACTTAGCGCTGCAGGACGACAAGATGGCGACGGCAGACTCCGGATATCTCTTCATTCCTTGAGATAAGGGGTGTGTGGTCAACATAACACCAAGCGTGTTAAAGTTCATTAACGCCCAAAATATACACCAGAACTTTCGTGAATTGAATGTGGGAAGTGTTATTTTTACGCAGTTAAATGTAAAATAACACCAGATGCTGCTGATTTTGACTAACATTGAAAAATAACACTGGCAACTTTGCTGTGTGAGTCCCATAGAGGCAGCACTGAGACAATCATCAAATTAAAATAAATTCAATTATAAGCTCTGAAAGTATTGTTTGAAACATATACAAAGTGGGTCCACAAACCCTCTGCAGACACCCTGCACATACAGACTTTATAAAAGCTTGGTATCCCTTAATCACATGCATTTATCTCCCATGACACTAACTTTACCAGACATGTCAGATACTAAATTGGGAATACTAAAAATATAATCACACAGCTACGATACATTGAGTTGACAGGAGCTCAGTTTATTCCATAAGTACCCTGGGTGTTTGTCTAATTGAAAACTAACTCAAAATTTCACGTGACAGGCGATTTCTGCTGTTAGACACAGGCATTACATTAATCACCAAACTTCCTGTCTGATCATAGCCTACATAAATGTACTTTTAATATTATTTAGTTTTTCCCATAATATATTGTCACTTATCTTCCGTAAAATAAATTTAAAGCAGCAGCAGCAGCAGCAGACCGCATAGATGATTTATTTTCTGTTTTAAATCCATTCACTCAGTAGGTTTCTGAACAATCATTTTTAAGTCTACAACACAGACTGTTTGAGGCTCAGTGTGTATTGGGAGTGTTTATGCTTACTAGTGCCGTGCATGCAAGAGCAATAAAAGCCGAGCAAACGCTGTCATTCCAATAGGGATGTTGATGTCAGGGAGGTTAACTCAAAAAATCACTACTGTCGGCTAAAACCCTTCCAGCTCTTACAGTCTGGGTAGAGCGAAATCAGAGATTTATCTCTAACACCTGTGGAAAGACTTAGGACTGTGCAGCACTGAACTGCACACACTGGAGCCATCATCATCATAATCCCTCCCTTATTATATAGACACTGGTTGTGCATGAAGTCATTCACTAGTCTGTAACCACTATATAGTGAGACCACCTGCAACATGAAAAAACGCTTTCAGACAGTACTCAGGTTATTTTCTGAATGCCGTCACTTAATTGTGTTGTGTTGTGTGATGCACTGCTCACATTAACCAGTAACGTTACATGGCAGAGAGATGAAGAGAGAGAGAACCCATTTAACCTTTGATATGTTGAAGTTTGTTTTACCAGTCAGTCATGTAATAACTTGTGACTTTACTGTATAATGTTATGCATTACACCATTACGGCACAAATCACAGCCAGTAGCGACTCAGCTTGCTAACGTTAGCTAGCGTTATTAGCCCTACTCTGTACAGTAACTGTGAATCACCAGAGAAGGGCAGATTTATTTAATCTTTTTAGGACTGATGACTGACAATTTATTACGTGACAAAGAAAAACAAACGTCACCATGTCATTATAGGTTAAACGTGTGCAGCAGGCTGTAATCCAGCTCACTGCATGAAAAGAGGGATTTCCGTCAGTATGCGGCACTGTAGATTGCTGTGGAATTTCAGGTTTACGGCTGTGTGTTGCAATTTACAGGCAACACAGAAAACTGCCGGAAACTGTCGTAAATTGTCGTGGGCCTTGCTTGGCAGTTGTCCCCCCTTCCCCTAATTCTAGGGGAGGCTTAACATGTAAATGAACATGCTGTGAGCAATAGAAATGCAACCCAGGGGAGCAGGGGGAGTTTCACTGCCCACACAGAGGTGACATTTCTCTAAAAGGTATTAGCTTCATTCATCTCTGGTATAAATAGATGAGGCTTAGTATAGCCTAATTATAGACTCTTAACTTTTAGCTTGAATTGATTTATTTCATGAAAGTATGCTAGATTAATTACTGTGTATGATCATTAGCAATGGTCAATGTTCAATAAAAAGATACACAAAACAGTTTATTTCAACAATTAGTTTTAACCAGGCTTTGCCACAAAGGTCAAATGTGCACTCCATGCAAACAACATCACAGTCTCCCAGAGCTCAACCACTGTGCTTAGTGGCATGACTGCAGTGACCTCTTCCGTAAACAATGATCATGTGATTGGAGGAGCCCGACGAGCCTTCTAGCCCTCGTCCAATCACGTGCGAGCTCGGCATGATTCAAACAGAAGACCTCGCAAGACGAGCATATCAACAGTCCTGTTTTTACTCCTGTATATTCAGACAGTCTCCTCCATGTCGCGTGTTTTTCGCTGCTTTGCTGTTTCGTGAACTACAATGGCTGAACGGCGTCTCTCCTTCAACACCCGGAAGCTCCTCAGCATGGACGAAGACACAGCTGAACGCTATCAGTGGGCTGTCTGCCAGCTTGCTGTGTTTGCTGCCGATATGACTCAGCAGCTCACCGCAGTAAACTCGTGTGGAGGAGACTAACTAACAAGAGAAGACGGTGCACAATCCCAAAAAGATAAAAGAACAAATGAAGAAGCAGAACCAGTCTAAGTTTGTTTATTAAAGTGTATTTTTTTGGTCTTGTAATTTACAGGAAGCAGTCCGCCGTCTCCACAACTCTGAGACAAATTGTATGCACTACGAACCGGAGCGAGGGTAAGTTTAAAGAATATGCTTTCAATCTGCTGTATGAGGAAACGTTCAGATGCGTTACTGACCGATCTTAACCGTATATTTTGTTTTTCACAGACTGACCGTGCCTCATAACAAGGCCGTGACCTCTTATTTACTTTACTTTATTTAAGAGCTCTGTCCGCAAGTCCGAATTCACTTGATGCGGATAATGACGCCATTGTGTGTGAGTGACTTTTACTGTTTCTATTTTACTTTTTACTGTGACTTTTAGATCAGACTCGTTGTTGGTCAGTGTGACTATTTTTCAGGTGCATTAATAGATGTGTTGTGTCAATATGCAGTGCACTGCCCAGTACTTATTGTCTTTACTGATTGTTTTTACAGCTGCTGGAAGCGAGACGGAGTGTCCTAGCAGAGGACGAGGGGGACCTATGGAAGTGCGCCACCGTAGACATGATGTCTGATGAGGAAGACGGCACACTTGACGGGGTGTCTGGGCGGATTGTGCGACCTCCGTCATTCCGCAGCAGGAGCTGACTGAACTCTGTGCCACGCTGCAGTCAGATTGGAGGCGAACCCGAACTACAGGGCAGCACCACAGACGTCTGCAAGATGGAGCGCATGCAGACAGATCGCCGTCAGATGCCGTACAGCTCCGAGGCGGCGAATAATAGACAGTTGATGGCGCTGTATGATTTTGATTTGTTGTTGAAATCTCCTACTTGTACTTGTACATAGTTGTGTGTTATAAATAAAGCTCTTTCTTTGAATAAACATGTTCCTCGCAAATGTTCCTTTCCTCGATAAATTCATTCATGTCCTTGATGGTAATAATAGTGTAGCCCATAGGATAACAATGACATGAATATACAACATAATAATAATAATTTTATTTTAATTTTTAATAACAATTATACATTTATTATAATTATATTATCAGGGTTATTATTACTTTTTAAATTATTTTTATATTTTATTATTGTAGGGGAGGGGTTTACGTTTATAATGACCCAGAGTGACCAATAGCGACAGATCTGCCGACCAATCACGAGTGATTGTTCTTGTTTCAAAGTTGTGGTTTCATCCAATCCTGGAGTGAGGAATTTCAAGCCAGACGCAGCTCCGCTGCTATTCATATGCTAATTAGAGCCATTAGCACTTCCCGGGAGGTCTCCACATACGTCATGGGTCCGTATTAGACAATTTACTACTGGCTTATAGTTGCTAACGGGAGTCTGCCACTGCGGCTGGCCCTTTCTCGGCTTCGGGGCGGGGGCGTGCTTTGTGTTATTGGCTTAGTTCCTAAACAGTGTCCGTCGTTTCTTAGGGGCCCTATCTTTATTCCAGCTGGTCGAGCAGACATGCCCTGAGCATCTCAGAGCAGAGGACACTGTTCATGTTTTTTCATAACTTTGAAACCTTATTTTGTATACCTGGTGATTTTATGAATTATTAGTAAATTTGGTGGGGTGGTTATTAAAGGGGAGGTATTACACTAATTTTCTCGCTGCATCGCTTCCTTGTATTTCCTGCATCCCACGAAAATGGTCTGTGTAATTCACTTCACCCCCCGGCCCTCCTCCAAGTGCGCCTCCTGCCGTGCCCACTCAGCTGTGATTGGTCACACTCCCGAGGACTTCCGAAGGGCTGCCGAGCGCTTCCGAGCCCCACCTCCTTATTTTGCCGGTGCGGAAGATGAGAGAATTTCACTTTTGAAAATGTCAACTTTTGAAAGACAGCCGTATGTGTTGGATCCCGAATCCGATCCGGAGGTAGAGACTGGACAGCCTGAAGTTTCTAAAGTACAGAGGTTACTTCAAGACGTCTCTGAAAGGCAAGTAACGTTTGCCGTTAGCCGTAGCTTGTTATTGTCATTACCTGCTTACCTGTGCGGCATATACCTGGGCATGCCCATATAAGTCCGGCAGGCATTGACGTCAATCGGACTACTCTGTTAAAAAAAGACAGTAAAACACAGCGTGCAGAGCCACCCAAAACAGCTTGCAGGGCTCACGTCCAAATGCATAAACCTCATTATTTGACGCTTTGGCATCATTTAACACGAGTATCTCACATTGTAACAACATTTATAGGTCAGAAAAGAGGAAAAGCATAATAGTTCCCCTTTAACCCATTTTACTGTGGCGTGCAAAACTCATCATGCATACTTATTTTTGCTTCACCCGCACTTAAATTTTCAACACAGTATCATAGGAATGTAAGAAAGGACATGACCTCTTAACAACACATTATTTGGTGGTGGACACAAATTTTGTTAAATTACATACTGGCAACACAAAAAAAACAATGCCAAAGAAAAGTCTGTTACAAATGGTAGCAGTTTGGTAAGAAAAACACTTGGTAAGGTTTACAAAACAAAACAAAAGAATTGGTTTAGCTTAGAAAAAGATCATATTTTGGTTAAAATAACAACGCACAGGACATATGTAACATAGACTTATGTACTTTGTAGTTACTTAAAGTCTATAAAGTGACGTTACTATGTAGACTTTTGGTTTCACATGAAACATGAACAGCAGTCTCCTGGTTGAAAGTCCATTTTAGTTTGAGCCATGTATCATCTCTCTCACCCACCCTAGGCCAACATTCTTACTCTTTATTCTTAAGTCGTGTTTGCATTAGGATTAAAGATCCTCATTGACTTTTCAATGACATTATTGTTCCTGGTACTCCAGCTTCCTCCCACAGTCCAAAGACATGCAGGTTAATTGGTGACTCTAAATTGGCTGTAGGTGTGAATGTGAGTGTGAATGGTTGTCTGTCTCTATGTGTCAGCCCTGTGATAGTCTGGCAACCTGTCCAGAGTGTACCCTGCCTCTCGCCCAGTGTCGGCCGGGAGAGGGTCCAGCCCCCTGCAACCCCTGACAGGATAATCAATTGCGGAAAATGAATGACTTAATGTATCAGTTAGGGATGAGTTGTTATTTTATGCCTGAACTTTACATGGATTGACCAGAAGTTGCAGTATTTATTATCTATGAGAAAAGTATTTACAGAACAGCCTCAGAAAAGGCCTTCAGATCATTGTTTTATCACAAGAGTAATACATTAAACACAGCTACCAAAATAAGGATTGTCCTTTTTAATGAGTACAGATAATGACACTCGTATGATACTCGTACCCGTAAAAAGTACATTATCTGGATACTTGTTTCATCTGTGAATTCGGCTCAACCCTGGGTATAGTTCCTTTGAAAGTATATTTGTAATATTTTTATTGGAACTTTTCTATCTGTATTGATGTTCCTAAGCATTGCAGTACTTCGTTTTGTTTTTATTTCTTCTTAATACGTTTATTGTATGTTTAATGAATGCACCAAAAACCAAAGCAGATACTTGAAAGTGAAAACTTACTTGGTAGTAAATCTTTTTCTGATCCTAATTCAGATTTTGACAACCATATTGGAGCAGTGTGGAGCTTGCTGTATCAGCGTTCATCTTAATAAAAAAGTAAAGAGCAAAGATAACAATATTGTCTAATCACACTCAGACAACAGTCCTGTCTTCCTTTTAGGTTAGACCCCCCCATTTCCCACCTGTCTATAATACTTCATTTGACTGCAACCTCAGCACAGGATAATGTATCAGTTTTTTTCCCCACCTAAAAGAACCCTCATGCTAAACCACTGTAAGCCACATGAGGGCACTGTTGCCCTACGATTAAAATACTAAAACACACTGCACCAAGACCGAACAAGATGTAATACCCCTCCACTCGTCTCTCAGGTTGTCCATCATGTCCTGAATCCTAACCCCTCTTCTTTATTTCTCTTTCCCTACATCCCTCCGTGCTTATGTCTAGGTTTCAGGCATTTTTGGGACTTCATTACTGTCTTCCTTTTTGCTCCAAACTACATCATCTGACCTTGGCCTTTTCCTCATTGCACACACACTCACAGGCATAGATAGGAGGAATACGTACATATGGTCCTCTGACACATGAATAGCTAACAGGGTTGTCTAATGGGAATATGGGATGGCTGGATGATTGGAGGAAGAGATAGGTGGACTTTGCTTCACCTTTTCCCGTGTGCTACACAGTGCTTAGTGATGATTTCTCACAGGACATGAGGGAATGCTCTGCATGGGGAGAAGGGGGAAATAAGGAAGACAGAGAAATGGATGGATGGATGAATAGAGTACTTGAATGTCAGAGCTTAGACAGAAAAGTGTCATGGAAAGACGGATGGATGGCTGGATGGATGAGGGTGGGGAGGTGGTAGAGGAGGAGTGGGTGTTGCACTTTGCAGAATGTCACAGCTCCAGTAAGTATTAGTCATAGCAAGCCATGTTGTCTGCCACCTTCTCCCTCTTTTCTTAATGTCTGTAGCTTTCATCTTCTGCTTTCTGTCCCTCCGTTTTCTCTGGCACACTCTCTCTTCTTAAAATAATCTTTCTCCTGCCCTCTCCTCCTTCCTTCCCCCCTCCCTCCGTCTCTCTCTGGTTTGATTGATTGCTGTAGTTTTCGAGGGCTTTCACTACAGATAAGGTTCTGCCTCAGGCTGCACATAGAGTTTGCTTTCCAGGGTGGACCAATTTATGAGACACTGCAAGTCAAAGGTCACTAATTTCAATCAAAATTCTTTTAGGAAAATAAAACAGATTGCATGATGTATCTGGAGTACATTATGAGAAGCTTGTGCTATTTCCTTGACCAATAAGAGCTTAGAGATTACACAAGTTTGTTTCAGTTTATTGTGTATGAAGTTCACAACCCAGCCGCTGCATACGTGTCTCGCGCTGTCCTTGGACTGCAAGATGAAACAATGAAAATAAATCAAGCAAACAAAGTAAAATACATTTTGTTATTTGTACAAGAATTTTAAGTGCATCAATTGAATCAAATGTTGAATAAGAGCTGTTTGGCAGTAATGGCCAAATGAAGCCTCATGAAGCATTTTCTTTATTTTCTGAGCCCCCTAGATGGTGCTCTTGGTTTAGAGAGAGAGGCTCAAAGAATAGCAATTCAGTATGCTTTCAACCTTTTGTTGAACAAAAAGTGCCATCTAGTGGACTTAGAAAATAACGAAAATGCTTCATGAGGCTTCATTTGGCCATCACTACTATTTTTTTTGCCTTGTAATAACTGAATGATTGATTTCACTGAGACATACATTTTCCATTCTGAATTAAAATCAAATCACAACACAGAAAACCTTGCGTTATTATCTATTGGTTATGCTATAATCTGCTGTTGATTGTATACTGCATCACTGTGATGTTGCACAACAACAGTCACTTCCGGCTAGACCGCTGGCAATTGACTTCAATTGCTGAGATATGTGAAATCGGCAAACTTGTTTATTTCTGATGTCATTTTCAGCTGTAACTGTAAAGTTTAAAGATACTGTATATGGTTCAACAATGTGGTCTGACCTGATCTTTCTGCTATGTGTATGTTGTGTACTGTGTTGCTTTGTCAGCGTCTTTGATCAATCAAAGCTACCAGCACAGAAGCTAAGCAGTGTACTGCAATATATGAAAATTTAACTACTTTACCTTACACACTAACTAGTTGAGACCATGGTACAACCGAAACTCCAGTGTTCTACTAAGTAATATTCCTGTTTTTTTTGATGGGTGCTGGTGACTTTGAGATAACAGCTTAAATTTCCTGTTTGAAAGGGCTGTCTGACCGCAAGGTGGAGTGTTATATTCTATATTCTAAATATAGCTTACACTTAAAGCTTTTGTACACTGTCAGTTTTTTTGGTCAGAAGTAGTCATATGTCTAAAAGTAAATATGACCTCACGTTGTGTCAATCATGTTTGCACACTGAGTCTGAAACTTTTGTCTGTTATTGAAAATTTTCGGAACAGGTTTGATTTTCTTCATTTTCCCCATCTGTCAGAAGACTTTTCCCCGTTTCCATTTACGTATGTGATAGATCCGTTAATATACGAATGATGCTTCTAGCATCCAATGCGAGGAAGTGCATTTCTACATGGATGGATAAAACCTGATAGCAACTACTAGTGATGTCCAAATGAAGCTTCATGAACCACCAGTTGTATTTGCTGAACCCACTAGATGGCGCTCTTAGTGTAACGAAAAAGCTTGTTAGCAAGTTAGCAACCTGTTAGCTAAGGTAGCACACTTTCACACAGTTGCGCCGAAATCCACTGCAAAAGTTCATTTTTTTTAACGTATGCAAAATAAATTCCGACCCAAAATATTACAGGAGGAGTTTCACAGGCAAATAGGATATCACAGAGATTCCCATTGGAATAAATGGACTTCCAGTCGCCTCATCTCAATACACATATGTAAGTGGAAACGAGGCTTTAGAAAGACGTTTGACCGAGAATCAGTGACGCTAATGTGGCAGTGGGACACATCCGCAATAATACAGAGGAATAGGTCGCACAGAATCACTTTATAACTCAGATAGCTCACTTTCAACAGGTCAGATAGTAATATTCAGGTGGATGATGATGAAGAGGAGGAGGAAGTGGACTGTTCACAGAATGTGGAGATAGAGAGCCCCCTCATGCAGCTGTGGTGCCAAATGCAAGACAGGGTGGGAGTGGTGACAGACAGATACGTAACTGGCAGAGAAAGGCAAAGGAGGAAATGTGTCTTTTCATTTTGTACCGTATTGTGAATGTACGCAACAAATAGAACAATAAAACACACTGGAATCTTTGTGCAAGGTTTCTGTGCGTAACATTTTTTTTTTGGATGACTGATTAAAAAAACCCATCTGAAAATAATGGACACAGTGTGCAAAGGCCTTTTAACTGGTTTATAAGGTGGGATTTTTTTAGGTGGCTAACAAGTAACCATTTGAAGCAGAGTCTGCTCAGATTTTTTGTACGTGATGCAGGAACTTTCTTCCCAGAAGTGGTTGTAAATAAAACGTTGTGATTCAGTGCATTAGAATTGGCTGTTGGATGCATGTTGCACCCAACGCGGTGTCCATAGGCCATTTTTGTCTAATTACATGAGTTTTGTCTTCTCTTCCAGTTAATTCTAGTAAGGTTATACTGATAAAGGCTGGACCATGCTTTTGCATTAACAAACAACGATTTCACCACCTTCCTCTTACAAATGTCAACTTTCCTTTGGGACAGCCCAGAGTCACACAGTGCACCGGGGCCTTCAGGGACTCAGGAGTAACCAAAGTCATCAGGTTTAATGTTCCACTGCTAGGAGCTTACAATTCACTTGAGATTTTAGTGACAGAAGTTGGACGGATTGGGGTGGCTGGGGTTGCAGATCTTTGTCAGGTACTTAATAATGAGACGAGTGCCTATTCTAAAACTTTTTATCCCTAGTAGACTGTATTGTTGTGGTGACATTTTTTTAACTGAAGGCATATAGAAGCAAAGACTATGAATCACTGTGGAAAGCAAGCAGGAAAAGTTGCAAAGCAATGGAAGACAATCCTGGGGACACCCTCCTGTTTGCTGTTGAAAACATGTATCCCTTGACGATACACTCCTCATGGGACTCCACTTCCCAGATAGCTATTGCTCTAGATTTTCAGTATGTCGTCAATAATAAAAGTCTAACTTTCTTGTTGCTGCTTGTTAAAGATTACAGTCAGATTTGGTGAATGTGTTGCATTAAGCTGCAGTGCCATGTAACACATGACATGAGCTGCAGTGTGAAGCGTGTTGATTTACACTACTTTTACCTTTAAATGCTAAAAGTTGCCAGATGATTGCTGCCCTCAGCCAATTATCATGCTCTGGGAATAGTCTGATTGTAAAAGTTATTAATAGATGCACATTAAACACAGTACTGTCATATAAAGTGCTACTAGGGAAATCCAGGTGCCCTCAAGTTACAATTTTGAGGATATCTTTTTTATTTGATGGAGGCATCTATGCTGATAAGTGGTAACTGCAGTGTGCGCCCTGATATGTCAAGTGTTGCACAGCTGCCTGTCAGAAGTTGCCTGGCTGATTGCACCAGAAGCTTATGTCTGCTCCTCTGTTCTAATCACGTGTAGAGCCTTGTCTCTGTTTGCTTGTGTGTGTGTGTCTGCTCATCTCGCTGACAAACGTGGAAGCATGGGATGCATATTCTAGTATAATCAGATCATTTATATCATATCTAATGATCAAAACTGATAATAGATTATCAGATTGTTTTCTTGAGAGATTCCCTCCAGGCTCACGGAAAAAATAGACCATCCTGTGTGAACAGTCAATCGCTTAACATGGGTGCAAAAGGAAGTGAGCGCCGCTCCATGGAAAAACACTGTACTTTGCGCTGCTTCTGCATCCAGTGTGGACCCGACGTAAGGCTCTGTCTACAAATATTTCTGAAAACAGATATTGTCCTCGACATTTTGGCCTCAAGTTCACAGACAAATGAAGCTCTAGTGAAAGGTCAAATAGGAAGACAATACTTTTTATGCTCAGGCTGTAAGTTTTCTTTCTCACCCTACCATTCACTCCTTGCGTGCATGCTTACTCTATCTCTTGGTGTCATTGTGAAGAGAAACTTCATGTATACTGACTAACATTTCCATTTTGAAATACACTTCAGTTAGGACCACTTTAGTCAAAAAAAACTTTATTTCAATTTGCAGTATTATATTTGGCAAAATGGCTCTGTTCTGGGGCCCCTCCGCCTTTCCTCGAGACTTTGCAGAAAGCTTAAGGTGGAGAGAGCACACCTCTCCACCCTTCCATGCACCCACGTGGAAAGTAGTGATGGCCAAATGAAGCCTCATGAAGCATTTTCTTTATTTTCTGAGCCCACTAGATGGCGCTCTTGGTTCAAAGAGAGAGGCTCAAAGAATAGCAATTCATTGTGCTTTCAACCTTTTGTTGAACAAAATGCGCCATCTAGTGGGCTCAGAAAATATTTGGCCATCACTAGTGGAAAGCCTGATTCAGAGAGAGCACACCTGTCTGCCCTTCCATGCAAAAATGAGGAAAGCCTGAGGCAGAAAGGCAACCCCCCCTGCCCTTCCATGCGCCTACATGGAAAGCCTAAGGCAGAGAGAGCAGCAGCAAAGACCCCCCCGGGGACAGAACACAGCAGCATCAATGACAAATGGAGATGACGCTGATAAACAACATGAAAAGCTGGGGTGGAGGCAGGTTGCAGCAACAGTAGACAGGCCACAGCAGTTTAAATAGGGCACCCTGAATGAGATTTGCCAATTGGTTGCATAGACAGGAATCTTGCGATCTATCAACTGACTCCCTTTCATCAATCAGCTGTTCCATCAGTTGATTGGCTGTTTGACATCAACTGATGTAGCTGGGATGTGAGCTGAGCTTGACATCTATGCTCAATTTAGTGGTAAACATAACGGTATAATTAAAGAACAAGGCAGCAATGATTTTATATATTTTTTTCGTTTTAACTGTCTGACTTCCCCGCCCTGCTTGTGACACTCAGCACCAAGCCCAGTCGTATCCTCAGGCCCTACTGAGACCGTCCCTTAAGAAAAATAAAAAAAGTTTGAAAGAACTATCAGATAATTTATAAAAATAATTCTGATCACAACCCATGTAGCCTAGTTGTAAAACATGCAGAAGGGACATTTCCTTAAGCTCCTCTGCTGTGCCATTGGGTAACAAGCCAACAGGTGACTTTATGTTTGGGGTCATTGTAATGCTACTGCAGGCACTGTCGTACTTTCATCCACAATTTTTCCATCTGGGTTGTCAAATGTAAAATGCTTCCACACATTCTTTCTCTGGTGGTTGGATGTCATGATAATTAGTTCAGCTTGACTCGCTAGTTCCCCTGTTTTGTGTTAATGAAGGCCTTGGGCAACGAGGCATGCCGTAGATCAGAAAACACGGATCAGCCTGTTTCGTTCCTATAGAACAATGGTAACAATTTTAATGAAAAATATGTGAATCTTTGAAAAACTGGTCACAGATATGTTACTAGTATAGTAATATATAGTATGGTTAATTCTGAAAGCAGGTGGGTACTGTAGTTTTAAGCAAATGTTATTCAAACAGGAGTAAATAGTGTTTTTGTTAGGGGCTGTCTTACACATCTTGGTGCACTAGTATGTATTCACTTAAATGGAACTGAGTCCAAATAAACTACCTTAATAGTTCTGGACAACAATGGAGCTTTATGGCTCAGAGATGTAGGAGAAATCAGGCTTTGATACATACACAGACACAGACACAGTACGTAGTAGTTCGTAAGATAGATTCATTGTTGATTCTGGTCTTTTAATCAAATCAAAATGTAATGATTTTATATAACACAAATGGATACTTATGGATTTTGGTAAAACTGTGCACGTGTGATTCTGCATTTGTTTGTTTGCAGTAACACAATCAATCATGAAATTCTTTCACAGTAACAGGTTTTATTCGGCAGCTGTCCTGCCTCCAAGAGCCAAATTCATTACTACCTTAATCCAGCTCTCTTTTCATCACTGAGACCAATTAAACACTCTCACATTGGATCCTTAATATTACAACTTTCCTTTCTGCTTCTGTTGCTCCCCAGACCCCCTCTCACCCCCCCTCGCACACACAATGCCCTTCTTAAGAGCATGGTTATTGTGCATTTAAATTAAACCTCATTCAAACAAATAAGCAGTTGGACTTGACTCATTACACAGAGCCAAATTGGTTGTCCCAGAGGGCTGTGTTTTACCCCAGCCAAACAGAGAAATTGTTCAAGGCTCAGATTGGATTTCACAATGTAATTTGATCTCTAAACAAGAAAATCCAGATTTGAATTAGTTATTTCGTGAGCGTTCGCCGCTCATACTCGCCAGGAGGAAAAAGGAAAAACTGCTATTGAATGGTTTGCACTTTGTTAGTGGAATTTATTTGACTCTCTAATTGAGGCGTCCATTTGCAATTTTAACAATTTGTTTTAATCAGTGTAGAAACTGACGTGCTTTCTCAAGAGTAAATCAACACCAGTACTGTTTAATGTTTAAAAGGGATACCACTGAATTTAGACTTTTGTATGTGGCTCCGCTGTAACAGAAATCCAGTTGTTACCCAATACAGAGGATAATATAATCTTGTGGCATACTTTTGTTGACCTTTCATATTGAAGTCTGAGAAGACAGCTAAAAATATAAGGAGAAAGCAGCAGTTCAGTGTGAGAGGAGCAAAGGAGTGGATCACAGGCAATGGCCAAATTGACCTCCATTTCAGTAATGATGGTAGAACAATAGTAATGTAGAATCAATGCTATGGAAGTACCTAGCTATCAAGGAAATTGATGCCCTTCTAAAATGTTATCCAGTGGCTGAAGCCAGAGCAGAGCTCAAGGCACTTAAACCCTTTTTCCCTAAATGCTGATTGATCCAAGCAAGGACATTAAAAAGGCTATATCTGCAGAATCACCTGCTAGTTTCCCCAAGTTGCTCTTTCATATTTGGTTGTTTGGTACTTGAACAGTATCTGGAAAGTGAAGTCAAGCAACACAAACTCTGCAACAAAACACTAAAGGGGACCTGTTCTGCTTATTTTCAGGTTTATACTTGCATTTTGGGTTTCTGCTAGAACATGTTTACATGCTTTGTGTAAAAAAAAAACACTTTTTTCCTTCATTGTTTGTGCTGGAACAAAAGTATTCACTCTCTTTCTGGGACGTTCCGTTTTAGTGTCTGTCTCTTTAAGCTCCCCTCCTGGAAAGGCCCAGTCTGCTCTGATTGGCCAGCGTGTCTGGGTCTTCCACATCTGTTCTCTTGGCATCTCTCTCATGGATGTGTAAACTGAACTGGATACAGCATTGGACGGGGGGCCCAATTAATTCCTATGAAAGCTGCTCAGTGACGCATGAGGTCAAAAATGTTCAACTTCCACATATAAAATTACCCAGATGATGGGCACTGCTTCTGCACTGTGTGGCCCATAGAGCAGGCATACTAGAGACCTCTGCTGGCCGAGCTGGCTCCTTCTGGTTTCAAACTCAATTAACTTGATTGGGGAGCTCTTCTAAGCTTTTCAAATGTTACCGGACCAAATGAATCAAATCCTGATTGTGAAATGAGTCATTTCGCTGGGTTATGATGCTCACAAAAATGTATTCCCAGATTTACAGGCATGTCTCTTAGTAAGTCTCGGGAAAAAGAGTCATTTTAGACCCCAGGACATCACGTGAAGGATGTAATTACACTGTTTGGCCACTATGAAAATTGGCTTCAAAGTGGGGCTCACTTCCTTGGGGCCTGGTCTTTCTGTCCCATCCCTGCAGCTGGGGAATAACAACAACAGAGTATAAATTTCACCAATAAAAACTTCTAACCACAACTGGACTCCTTTCAGCAGGAATATGAACAGAAATCTGGTAGAAATTAACAACATCTGCAACCAAAATTACTGGTTTCTCTGATGTTAGCATGCAGCTACATTTTGAAGTTTCGTCTACGTAAGATATACTTGCTTTAAAAAAACATGGAAGCTGAGTATTGAGATCAAGCCAAGGTAATGGATGAAATGAAATTACCACAAAAATGGCAGACTGAACAATGAAACCAAAAGTCATACTACATACTACTGTTTATTTTTCTTTTAAGTGTGGTTTTAATTGGTAAGTTGACACTTACTGTAAGTATAAAAAGGGGATTTGACATCATGATTGACAGCCATGTGTGCCACTTGGTGTACTCACAATCAGTAGTGCTGCTTGTGAATGGGTTGAACAGGTGTTTGGGCGGGAACTTGATACCGTAGAGTTTACTACTGACTCTGGCTCCAGTGATGTCACCAGTGCAGGATGGCAGCGGCCATACCCGGCATATTCAAACTTTTTTTGTACAGTTAGGGGAAGTGGAGACACATCGTCCATCTTTATATACAGTCTTTGGGTCATACTCTGAACAACTGTGGTCTTCAAGCCTGGGCCAAGATAAGTATGTTTTCTCAAACTTAAGAAAGCTCCCCAAGTGACCATAAAGCTGCTTGAACAGTCAAGGCGCCTTTAGACCTAAGATATACCGGAACAGATTCAAAACAGTCTTGGTGTCTTTGAGCCAAGCATATGATGCCTACAGCCGCTCCCAAAGAGCAGACTGTGTGATTAGGACACATGGCAACAAGACAGACCTGCATACATGACAGGGATGGGAATCGAGAACCTGTTCCAAATTATCCAATTCATCAGAACTGTCTGCCTCTCAGCTAATCAGTTTCTTTTATTGATGCTGGCATGTTTTTTCTGACACTTGTGCATTGAAGGTAAACTCGTGCATCTACTCTGCTGGAAACTTGCAACAAGGAATGGCAGGGAGGAAGAAACAGCTCAAAATGTTGGTTCATTTCATGAGAAAACATGACAACAGTGCTGCATGAAACGTCTAGAAAATGATCATTTCAAGTAGGGTGGAAACACTAGCAATATGCTGAAATATCTTTCTATGCAAAATGGGCTTAAATACCACAAATTCCATGTATTTAACATTAGGCTCTGCTTCCTAACCAAGCAGCATGTTTGTTACTGAGAGGAAATATCCTGTGTTGTAATAACATCAGCGCCACATGGGGAGGCTTAGCAGAGTTTTTCTGTGATTAAGAAAACCTAAATGAAAATGACTTGTGTAAATACTTTATCACTTCATCTATTTTAGATGATGACAGACAGCCAGCTCGTTCTCAGGCCACATCCAGCATGAATTGCCCATCATCTTCCCCTTTCATGCAGGAAATTGATCAGGAATCAATAAGAGAGTTGATAAAGAATTTGACCAATTGCAAAATTGGTGATGGCATTGCAGTTCTTATGCCAAATACATTATTTACTTGTGTCACAGCTCGTGCTTGGCCCCTGTTGATTGCTTCCTCCAACTTTCTAATGAAGAGTAAACACAGAAAGGAGGCATATATGGGCGGATCACACTGATGTTACAACATGCATTAGAATCACAGCAGGAACCCTTGGAAACATAAACTATCTTCCCCCAACTGCTAGTGCTGCAAAACACTGCCACAGGCTTTCTGTTTAGTCATCTACATAATTCAGTGGCAAAAATGCAGGTCAGAAGAAATGATTCTCATCATCTAATGTGCTTGGGAAGTTAATATTGCTAGCTTCCCTTGCATCAACATGCTTCCTCCTCCCTTTCTTTGCTCTTTTCCTTGGCTTCTCTCATCGATCCATACTTTTCTCCCCCTTGCCCTGGTCTTTGCCTTTCACCTCCTCCCTTTCTACTTTGTCATTTTTCAACATATACTATATGACCCTGTTAGCAGGAAGGATTAGCTGGACATTTGACAGTTGCATCGTTCTATTATACACACACACACACACACACACACACACACACACACGTGCACACACAAGTGCTGGTACTTGCCTTCATAACAGATGGTCAGGCTAATTGGCTGCTCTCTCAGCTTGGATGCCCCGTGCCTGTGTGCTGCTTTGTTTGGTGTGTGTGTGTGTGTGTGTGTGTGTGTGTTCCCAGACTGCTATGTTGCTTTGTTTAGTATGTCCATAACGTGTAGTGTGTATGTAAAGATAGTAAGGAAACATTCGGCTCGGCTCTATTCCAGCTGACGTCTGTTGAGGCATGGGGAGCACAGCAAGTGTGTGTGTGTGTGTGTGTGTGTGTGTGTGGGAGACAGAGAGATCTGCTTGTGTGCAGGGTTGTTGTACACTGTATGCCTGACAGACAGGTGCTGTGTTGATATGAATCAATAATATACACATACACACACACCATTGAGTGAAAATGTCCATACACACAAATGGCCAAAACACGCAAGAGGACACGTTCCACATGGGTGAAAGTACACACACACAAACACACTTCCTAGGCTTCTGATTAACACTGTAGGCAAACACATAGGGTCCCTGCTGAGCCGATAGGACATGATAGCCCCCCCACCCCCCACTGTGCTGCATGTGTCTGTCATAGAGAGGGTCAAACTGGAGGATAATGGCAGTATGAATAATGTATCATCTCCCCTAAATGGTGACATGACATTATTAGCCATAGGGAACATTAATAGCTCAATTCGCTCTGTTATTTCAATTCACATCGTGACATACAGCAGGGGTGTGAAAAATGTGAAAAGACAGGCTATGGTTTTCTCTTTATGGACAACATAATGTGACTTTATCATAGATCATTCAAACAATTAATTCAGTCGTTTTTAAACAGGCTGAAATACATTCGAAAGGTATGACTGATCCTAACATGTATGTACAGAAAGACAGGGACTTAAAAAAAGTGTGTTGTATGTGTGATGTACATGAGTTGTTGTCAGTTGTATATGACAATGTTTCAGTGGTGAATGACATGTATAGTGAGCATTTTAGTTATGTATAATCAGTTGTATTTCTAAAGGTGATCAGAAAGTGAGAGTATTCCATAATATATATACAAATAGGCATCCCCTATTCTACATATGCAAGAAGGTAAATGTGCCTGAAAATCACTGGTGACATGCCCATATATTTTTCCAGCATTTTGTCCAGTGCATGCTGGGATGGAGGCTTCAGTCCCAAAACCCAATACAGTCAGAAACACTTATGTCAGGGCATTGACCTTATAAAGTAAATGGCTGAACAGTTGATTTAGAGGCTTGAGTCTTTGGAGCTCTCAAAAACTGGTCACACAGTTGTGTCATTGCTACCATGTGTGCAGAATTTCAATAATTTTGCATTAAAAGTCCTGTCATTTGCTCCCCCTTTATTGGATGTGTATGATACCTGGTGGGTACATTCAGGACTCAAATTGTGCAAATTGTCTCCACTAAGTTTAATCAGGATTTCTCCAAGACAACTTGAGCTATGGGCTCTTTTCTTCTAAGCCCCGCCCTTTGCAAAGACTTTTGATTGATGGCAGATATGTTTTTTGACCAGTCTTGGTTATTTATTGTAACATTGTGTATCTCAGTCAAATAATGTTTTTGTAGAGCACATTGAGCTGGGTAAGTGTGCCATATTGTCTGTAGGAGGTACTTTGTTAGGGGCATGGCTTTTCCAAAATTGTTTTTAAGGGTAGGTGATATTTCTTGGGCAGCCCTTGAACATCATTTCCAATTATTGGGCCAAGTTTCATGCTTTTAGCTCATTCCAGCTCATGGCAATTTCAGCTGTGGTGGCTGTCGACCAGAGACTGTAAAAATAACGGACGTAGATACCGTCACCCACTGGTTTGTAAAATCCTGTTTTGAAACCTTATGTTTGTGACAGCCACCATGAACATCTTAGTTTTTAGAGCCAGAGGTAGTGATGGCCAAATGAAGCCTCATGAAGCATTTTCTTTATTTTCTGAGCCCACTAGGTGGCGCTTTTTGTTCAACAAAAGATTGAAAGCACACTGAATTGCTATTACCAAAGTCTACAATGGTAAAGATATGGGTCCCTCAAGAATAAGGTTGGGAACCACTGCTTTAAGGGACCACTATTTTTAAATGTGCCTACATACAAAAGTCCAAATACTGACAGTATCTGGTCTGCCTTGTTAAACTTAGCTCCACAATGTTGCATTGCTGCAATTACAGGGTACTGGAGAGCAATGAAAAAATATACTGTAGCCTGATTACTCAAGTTAAGCAATTGCGATCTGTTCCTTCTTAATTAATCTAATTCCTATTTTAACACACATTAGCATCAACAACATAGGCTCTCTTTTTTATGTTCAATATTTAATATTTTCTTATTAACATGAATGACAACATGCAGACTCAGGCTCAAAGCATCATATCTACTGAGTGGGATTTTTGTCAATATAAGACCAGTAAGGCCTGAGTACTAACAAGCGTTCTTCATGAACACTTTGATGAATTCCTATTTTCCCCACATGTGAGTACGGAGGATTTAAGGACAAATCTGTTCACAAACCACTCATAAACAGCACCCTTCTCACACGCACACAGTTACTTTCTCTCTCTCTGAGCCACACACAGTCACACACACTTAGCCTTGGACTTCCTGACTCTAATCTTTGCTGTTGGCCAATATGAACCTGTCACAGCACTTTACATCTCCAAATTTCCATTAGTAGCGGGGTCAACTCTTTCAGTTATGAGCTGGAAAAGAATGTGTGTCTGCATCCGTATGTGTGTGTGAGATTAATGAGAATTCCCATATCTTGTCATCGACTGACGAGAAGCCTGAGTGGATAGAGCAAGTAATAGATGAGAAGTCCCGATAGTCTTCTGGTGGGCATCAAATCAATCTTTTTTGTTTGTTTGTTTTAATATAGAACATATTACTAAGTTGGTGGACATCTAGTGAGACCGTACATATATGTAGCAAGTGCCTTTTCTTTTTGTTCTGAAACAACTACACACATACTAGATGAACTGCCCTTGTCCAGCAGGTCAAAGTTAAAAAATCTGCACCTCCTATGGGGATTTAATCCGTGTATCACTAGCTAACGTAGATACTCTACGTTAGCTTGCCAGCCGCCACGATCTGCCTGGACCGCAATCCATCAGCATCAATCTATCAGCCATGGACAGCTGTGTATTGTTCAGAGGAACCAAAGATCTAACTCTGACGGATGATGACATGACAACTGAAAAGATCAGCAGGATTTTCCAGGTAATTTATATATTTTCACTAAGACGTATGGTTCCTCTGAACAATACACAGCTGTAGTATCTTTGCTAACGCTCTTTACCAAAGTTCCGGGTCACGTAAACCTGACCAATTAAATATTAAAATCAAATTGAGTCCTGTGGCCCGTTTTTCCATTTCATATTTTTGATCTGAGCCTAAAATTGAAATATGAAAAACCAGGCTTTGTTTCATTTTTTTGTGTTAGATTCAAAAACAAATAACAATATTATCTGTCACCTTTTTCATTTTTTGATTTTGATTGCCAATTGAAAATGGAAAGAATGAATGATACACGGATTGGATTTGGTACAGACATTAATGTTCATCTCGGAACACTTTTGTGCTGCCCTGACTTTTCATCTTGCACCACTGCCAGGCCAAAATTTTTAATTTGTCCAATACTTTAGTTTATGACCAAATATGCTATAAGCTAATGACATTTCCATCGGCTACAGCTTGTATGTAGGCACGTAATCCTAGCAAAGGTTAGCATGCTAACACCCTAAGCTGAGATGGTGAACGTGAGTGTGTTAGCATGCTAACGTTAGTGTTCAGTTTAAAGCACTGCTGTTTTTAAGTACAGCCTCACAGGGCTGCTTGCATGGCTGTAGACCAGTCATCATCACCATCACTTGGCATATATGCAACAAAGGTCCTCCTTCACATTCAGGCTGAAGTTGTTGCAATTAGATGGTCAGTATCTGCAACTACTGGCTCATCAACACACCTGTGCTTTTTGTTTTTTGGGTTTGGTCAAAAGCTTTGGTGAAAGAACAAAAAAAAGCTGCCGATTTCTGTAGGCCAATGCAGAAGTTAGCATCATCCTGGTTCCCTCGTTGAAAATCCTTTGGGAATTTTGGATCATTGCAGAAAATAAGCTCTGTGGCAAACAAACATTTATGAAACTTACTTGTTTTGTTCAGCAAGATAGTCTTAAAGGAGAACTATTATGCTTTTCCTCTTTTCTGACCTATAAATGTTGTTACAATGTGAGATATTCATGTTAAACGATGCCAAAGCGTCAATTAATGAGGTTTATGCATTTGGACATGAGCCCCGCAAGCTGTTTCGGAGGGCTCTGCCCGCTGTATTTTACTGTCTTTTTTTTAAAGAGTAGCCACATTGATGTCAATGCGTGCCGGACTTAAGTGGGCATGCCCAGGAATACGCCGCACTGGTAAGCAGGTCATGACAGCAACAAGCTACGGCTCATGGCTAACGGCTAACGGCTAGCGTTACTTACCATTCAGAGACGTCTTGAAGTAACCTCTGTACTTCAGGCTGTCCAGTCTCCAGTCTCAGACCTCCGGATCGGATTCGGGATCCAACACATACGGCTGTATTTCAAAAGCTGACAAGTGAAATTCTCTCAACTTCCGCACCGGCAAAATAAGGAGGTGGGGCTCGGCAGCTCTCGGCAGCCCTTCGGAAGTCCTCAGGGAGTGTGACCAATCACAGCGGAGTGGGCTCGGGGCCGGGGGGTGGAGTAAATGAAACAGACCATTTTCGTGGGATGCGGGAAATACAAGGAAGCGATGCAGCGAGAGACACAGTGTCCTAAAGATCTATAAAGCTTTCGGTGCGGGTAATCGTGTGTAGCTGCTCTATAGGAGTCCAACAATCAATACAAAGGCCCGAAAATGAGCAGAATAGGTCCCCTTTAACAAATGCACATGACTTTTATGATTTTTGAGGCCTAAATGCCAGAAGTCAAAAGCTAACATTAGACTATAAACACACTACACTACAGTTCCATGACTTAGCGTTGCCACCTACAACGAGACTGTAAAGCTGTGTTTGTAACGATGAAGTTCTGTAGTCTCATTTAGCAGTTTGCTACCAACCGCCTTTTTAAAGACACATAAAAGCTTCAAAAGTGAGGTATTTAACTGACATATTTTATTTTGTGGAACAAAACATGATAAAGCTTTTCTTAACTATAGACCCTACACCATAGTTTTGAGATGGGGGAACCAGGAATGCTAAAATGCTAACTAATTTCCAAGTTTAAGGACTCATTCCTGGGGTAGTCTATCTGGCACGATGGTTCACTTCAGAAGAGAACTCTGGCCTATGTGAAATACCCCAGGTCGATTTCCTGTGTGGTGACAAGTCCACCTTGGCCTAAGGTGGCAGTACAACCAGTTGCTAGGGAAGCTGGCAGAGCTCACAGAGAGCATGAGGGTCTTGGCACCAATGTTACCAGAAGCAGCTTGTCCAGTTTGGACAATCGGTGCAGAACTGCCCCACACAAGACGGAACATCAGTATTGGCAGATGGTCGGTCAATGAGAGCAGACCTTGACAAGCAGCTAAGGTTCCCCATGCACATCACCCCCACCACACTGAGACCTGACATTGTCCTGTGGACGGCAACTGGGATGCTTGTCTTGTTAGTCGAGCTGATGGCTCTGTGGGAAGGGGGCACCCAGGAAGCATATGAAAGGAAAAAGCTGCAGTATGCTGAACTACTGGCAGACTGTCAACAGGAAGGCTGAAGAGCAACAACCTATACAGTGGAAGTCCACTGCTGTGGCTTTGTGAGCCTCTCACCCAAGCACTTCCTGAGAAGCACCAGGTTCACGTCAGTGAAAGCCAAAAAAAAGAGTGCTGAAATATCTCTCAGAAGATGTGGAAAAGGGAAGTTTTTGGCTCTGGCTGCAAAGAAGAGACAAGAGCTGAGGGAACCGAGAGGCTACGTAGTGGAACCACCTGACTATGTAAATCCAGCTGCAGGGAGCAGCGGGGAGACGTTCCTGACCGCTGCTCTACCATCCTGAGATGTTCAGAGATTAAAGGGGCAAAACTTCAATTAAGGATGGCTCCCAGCTGAGAACCCTGCAGCTGGTACTCAGACAGGCGGAAATGCCTCGCAGGTTTCAACGTCAAGCTGCCACTGAACTTATGATGTACAAAACATGGCTGTAGATTTATTGATGCATGTATTTTCTTTGTAACTCGTAATAGCAGTGTCTATGACAGCCGGATATGCCCGTTATCCACTTTACCAGCTTTAAAAATAGCCTTACCTCTTTAAGGTGAATTGATTGTATTTAACTGTCAAGTTTAACAGTGATATTAGGAAACATGATCAGATTTTATTATTTGAAGTACATCTGTCTCTTTTGTTTTGTATGATTTTTTTTAAAAACGATCTTCCCTTTGTTATTCTGGAGTTTGCATTGCTCTCTTCTGTCTTCCTCTGTCACTCTCACCTGTTTTCTCTCTTTCTACCTGTTGTTCCCTCTTTTTTATCACCTAATTTCCTTTCATTTCCTGTCTCTCTTAATGTCATATACCATGCTTTTCCCTTGTCCACCTCTATTTCTTGTCTTATCTTCAGTTGTCCAGTGTCTTCCCCCATCTTTCTTATTGTTTCCTTGTTACTTTTGGACTCTCCTTTATTTGTATTGAATTCCCTCGTTTCCAGTTTCTCTCTAATTTTTTTGGCTTTGTCCCCTCACCTACTTTCATTTGCTTTTTTTTTTTCTCCATCACCTCTTTGTTTCTCCTTTAAAATAGTTTTTGTCTCTTCCTTCATGTTCCACTTTCTTTGCTGATTTTTATTCTTCTTTAGCATTTACTTTATATTTCCACTTTGCCCCCACTGCCTTTCTTTCTCGTCTCCCCTTTCTATTTCACAGTCTCTCTTTCTGCATATTCCTCTCGTGTCATCTCCCTCATTTTTCCATTTAACTTGTGTAAGCTGTTTTTTTTTTGTCTTTTCGGCAGTCTTTTTCCAGCCGTCCCTCTTGTTTCTCGCTGTCTTGTCACTCTTTGATTATCATGAACCTCTACATCAAAGCAAACACAGGCCTCAGTACACCCTAAATCGGATGCTGTGTTTCCAGAAATCAAACACATATTTAAACTCCAGTCACATTAGTGTGGTTAACTGACGGACTACTGAGAAAGCAAACTCCCTGGAAAAAATACGCATTGTTTTTCTTTTTGTCTTTGGGGTCCGAAGCAGCTTGAACATGTCCTAGTCAGCCATTTTTTTAAAAAGTAATCTCTTTCATACTGTTGTGTTTACTAGCTGTCTGGCTCCTGACAGTTTCATTGCCACACATGTCACTGTGACACAAAGTGCGATTTTTACTGGACTGTGTACTCTGTTGGTCAAAGTATGACATATACCCACAGACTAAGCCCCAGTATTCCAGACTGTGTTGGGAACTGGCAGGCTTCTCTGTGTCCTTGCATATGGTGTGTTTACGCACTGACATGAAACTCTCGACATCAGACTTAAGTCCTGGCTCCCAAACTGCTCTGCATTTACAAAAGAAAAAAAAAATCAAACCCAGAAGGCATAAAATCAGCAAGTTTACTTTTTTTTTTTTTTTTTTACCTTTTCTTCCAACAGCTATACATACTGTGTTTACTTCTGCCCCTTTTTAAGGTGGATCATTTACAGTTTATCCATGTGTGTCACTGAAATCTAAGATGTAGGAAAAGTCCGTGTGTTGCTGCACCTTGTGTCTTTGTGAGTAGTGGCTTAACAGTAAGGAGAATGGTTAGATTAACTGCACATGTATGAAAATAAAAAGAAACATGCAAATCCTTTTTTCCACCAGTGCGAAGAGGCAGCTTGCACATAACATTCCACCCAAACACTCGTCAATAAGCCTTCATGGAAACAATCACATTGATTTTTATTTATTTATTTCACTATTGAAAAAGGGTCAAATCTTTTCCAGCTTCCAATCGCCCCAAAATCATCTTTGCTAAACTCACCAGATTCCACATAAATAGATAGAATTTTAGTGTGTATAAAGCCAACATATTTCCGCATCTAACCTGGTGTATTAGGATTTGTTTCAACCAAACCAGAGTTTGTGATTGTTGGGAGAGTGGAGAGACAAATCAAGATGGTTTTTGTTAGTTTTATTTTGTTTCTGTTGACTTTGAATAAAGTGTGTATGCATAGGCGGAAATCCTGGGGGGGACACAGGGGACGTGTCCCCCCCTTCCATAAAGTTGTCCCCCCCAAAAATCATTGTAAGCACACAAAAACAATTGAATAATAATATAGTCATGTTCAATGAAAGCACAACACAAGCGCTGCAAATTATAAACGTAAAACCTTTTTTTTTTAATTGTTGAAAGATTATGACCCCCCTATTTCTCAAAATGGTTTAGTCCACATGCCGTTTCTAATGGGCGGGGCTACCGGCAGCTCCGTGTGTCAGCGAGCAAGCGATCGTCTCATACACGATGGCAGACTATACTGATGTGTAAAAGCCAGTAAGTCATTTATCACACTTATTACTTTTTCTAACATTCACCATGCTGTGGGCGCAACCCTGCAAGGCAAGTTCCAAAGGAGCAGGAGAGAGAGAGGGAGAGAGCATTTTTTTCATGTTCCCCCCAGGAATTACTCTCTGAAATTTTACTGTTTATTGCCCCCCCCCCCAAAATGAAATGGGATTTTCGCCCCTGTGTGTATGACAATGACATTATTGTTTATTCAGATGGTGTCTGGTGGGTTTGGCATTGGTGATTTCGTGTTTGTTTGTAGTTAACAAAAAGGATCTTACTCTTTACAAAAAGGTCTGTCTCTGTAGAGATCCTTTGTATAATGTTGTCAGACACTAAGAATAACAATCTGAGCCTGTCACTGGCAGAAACAAGCACTTTTACTTGACATACATCAATGGGCCACAAATGCCCCAAGTACTTAAATTTCAGCCTTTTTCGCAGCTGCTGGCTACAGCGCTCTCGCTAAATACTGGACCAGTTTCAAAAAGTGTTTCTATTAGTCGCTTAGACACAAAAATATGAAAAAAATAAAAATAAAATCCAGGTTGAAAAATACCGGTTACCCTTTAAGTTACGCTCACAGACATTCAGACTAAGCAAAGAGAATTTAGAAGAAGCGATGATTGCATACAAAGTGAATGTTCTTTACAAAGTTTGTTTTTATGGACTTTTTTTTTTCTTTCATTTCTGTCTAACTTTGGGTCACCACTGTTATCCACCTGCTGTGAGTCAAAGCAGACAACAGCTGCTCTCCTCGACGAAGCAGCAAGAACTTGTCAGAGCCTCCTTTCAGTCTGCAGGTCTTGAGGTAATTGTTTAAGCCATCTGCTATTAACCTGGGGTCAAGACCTTTGCAAAAAGGCTCACTAAATAAATCTTAGCCCTCTGTTATGATTAACAGGATCGAAATAAACACAAAATGATCCTTATTGTTTAAAATATTCTTCTAATCTATATATTTTTTGGGTGAATCATACGATCGTTTTACATCTTCAGGCCTCAAAAAAGAATTCAATAACACAATCACTGTATGAATGATTCATTTGGTTGAACTGAGCATGACCTGTAGACCTATCATTCGGCAATGCACATCCTGCTCCATCGTGTTTTAGATCCTTGCACAGATCTGGTAAGTTCTCATGTGACCCCTTTCTGACTCAGCTGTAGAGAAAGCTGTAGATTGTTGGCAGAAATGTCTGATAAGGGATTTGTGATGTCTTCTCTCTGCTGTCTAAGAGAGCCAAACACTCTTGTCTCGACCTCTTCCTCAGCTAAACAATAAGGTTTTGAAGGAGGTTTACATTGAACAGAGGCCCCTACCATCAGCAGCACGCCCTCACACACTCTTTCTTTCACCTCTGGAAGACAATATTTACACCTGAACCTTGAGAGATGCAGTCACCCCTGCGCTGAGGTTTCTCCCATGACTCATCGCTAAGCTTCCACCCTCAGTCTCTACCTCATTAAACATACAGCATTCAGTTTTTACTGTCACATATACAAGTGCAAAGCACCCTTTATGTTTAGAGAGCCCTCCCACAGAACAGCAAACCATCCACTAGAGACAGAGAGGGGAGAATTCCTTCAGCTGAGATCCGCTGGCCAGAACTGAGAGGTTAAACCCAGGGTGAGTTATAAGGACTCACCCTGACATGGGTGATCCATTAGTTCTTCCTATTTACCTCATGTTGATACCTAAATGTTTATAGCATAAGCTGGAAATGAAACTAGATATTGGGAGAAAGGTTCCTTGATCTGCCAGCGGACTGATCAGAAAATATAAACACTGGGTATTCCAGTTCTTGATAAAACAGACTGTGACCACTGTCCTTCCCTTACAAATATACATATACATTTTTACTTTAAAAAAAAAAAAAAAGTGCCTTTCAAAACATCCAAAGTCACCGTACAGAGCATAAAATAACATACAGAGAAAGATGCATGAATTGGCAAACACAAATTGCTGCTGTGAGGCTTCATTTGGCCATCACTACTGAGCATTGGTGATGGCCAAATGAAGCCTCATGAAGCATTTTCTGTATTTTCTGAGCCCACTAGATCGCACTTTTTGTTCAACAAAAGGTTGAAAGCTCACTGAATTGCTATTATTTGAGCCTCTCTCTTTAAACCAAGAGCGCCATCTAATGGAACGGCCAGTATTAATGTTTACATCTAGCGCTGTCATGAGCATGAGCCTCTCATCCAAGAGTAAATGCACACTTACTTCTGCGCAGCGATACGGTTGGCAGCTGTAGTTGGTAGAAAGAAAATAGTTCCGACATGAAACTGCTCACAACAAGGTCTGTGGATTAATTTGAGTAACCAGCTCATGATTTCTGGAAAGAGACATTGCTGTTGAGTTTTTCAGGAGGGAGACAACTTGCAGCTCCTTAGCCCTTCTCCAGTGGCTCTCTGTGGCATTGAAAAAATCATGGAAATAATCAACACCTATTTTTTTACATGTTCATTTATAATTGTTATAGGCCTAAACAAATTATGCACCTATGCACCAAATTTAAAAAGATGTTAAAGTATTTCATAAACCAAAATGTGCTTCACACGTCTGTAGTCTAGCACCTTTATTTTATATATTTTTGCCAAACCTGAAGACTGGTGGCTAGTCTTAAATCATCCATGCTGGGCTAGCTATGATTCCAAATCCAAAAAAGTAAAAATCTCAGAGGACAGGAGAAGATTTTTTTGTGTGGACACTAGCTTCATTTGCAAAATTAAAGTTCCAAATAATCATAAATAAACCACTGCAGAGAAGCCACTGCTTAGTAAAACATATTAATACTAGCTCATTTAGATCTATTAGTAATGTTGATTAGCTAATTTAGACTTGATAGGCTGTGTTACCTTCATTATAAGGTTCAAATATGTTTTGTGACTCCAGGCGAATGTTTTTTATTACTATTTTTGGTCAAAAATGGCTCTTCTGTTAGTAAAGGTTGCTGACCTCTGATCTAGATTGATAAATAGCTCTACAGGTAAGAGGAAAAATATGAAACTTTGAATTTTGGGTGTACTGTCCCTTTGAATTACTTTTTGTGTAGGCATAATAGGAAGACCATGGTCCATATTTGTCAAGCGACTCAGAGCAGAAAACCAGTCATAACTGGACAGAAATTTCTCAGAGTGACACATTTATGGTTCTACTTTCAGGCCAAGAAGTAAAAGCATTTTATCAACTGTACTAATTAATTAAGGAAATGACTCCTACCTTTGCTGATACTTAGACAAGCTCCAGAGGTGTCTAAAGTGTTCGGAGCTGCCAGAAGAAGTTGTCTCTCAGGCAGAGAATTTTGACAATTTTGTACAGAATGCAAGAGACCTAATTGTGTCTTAACATAAAAAAAAAGGATCTGTCACAACCAACAATTTCTAAATAAATCAAACTTTGATCATCTTCACAGTGCCTCAGATAATGTGCATATTTTATTAATTTGCAAACCATTTAGTGTGAGGCTGAAAAACAAGCTGTGTTCATGCAAATTGGATTTAGGCTTTCATACATTCATTATTCAAATGTACCAATGTCTGATCTGTATTTAAGGGACTAGTGCGACATTTTGGGTATCACGCTTGTTTGCTCTCATATCAAGAGTTAGATGAGAAGATCGATATCTCTCTAATGTCTATCTGGAAACAGGGAGAAGCATACAGTGTCTCTCCAAATGTCAGATCTCCTCATCTAATTTCCTTTGCTTATCTGCTCTGCCCATAAACTTCTACCCTGCTTTGGTGGCCCTTAGTTCAACACCACTGGGGCTGGCCTATGGTGACAAAATAACGACAAAGCTTGTGTTCAAAAGAGTGGCGCACTGTAAAGCTTGTTAAAGGCATCCTTGCTTGTTCAAGTGTTCTCAGTGTGAGCAATTTACTGTTCCCAAATGGACAAAAGGCGTCCTTGTGTGCAAGAGTATTCCCAGAAAGGCTGCAGTGAAGTGTGGTGCACTCACAGAGGCTGCGTGGTCTCCTCTCAACTCAGTTCAAAAGTTTTATTTTATTTTTACATCCAGTGGGCTGCTTAAGTCAGGATCTGTGAAGACTTTACTGGTTCAGAGCTCTCTTGTGGTCAGTGTCAAGGCAGATTTAAAAAGGAAAAAGCCAAAAAGCTTTAAGTTTCAAGATGGCTGTCTAAAACTAAACAGCTTTAGTGCTTAGCCTCTCTAGGGATGTTTGGTACAGAGACGATGGAGGAGGACATTTGAAAGAGGTTACACCAGTATTATTCTGCTGTAGAATAAAACTGTATGATTGAATTGATCTCAATGAAATTCAAACTGTAGGGAGTCATGATTAAACGTTAGCTTAAAATAAAACAATATATTGACTTACCATGCTGTGCAAGAACATTGCTGTTCCTGTATGTTTGTCTTTACATGAACTGTCAAGATGTGGGGGGTGCCTCACGCTTGCATTGGGAACAGTGAGCTTTTCCTCTGATTTCTCTTCATTTACAATAATCTGCAAACAAATTATGTTGTCAAGTAAGTCAGATTTATTTATAGAGCACATTTCAAAACAACAAATGTTGACCAAAGTGCTTCACAAAGAAATCAAAAAACCACAAGGAACCATAAAAAGCAGTCATAAATAGGAGAATGTATGTTAAATTAATAAGAGCATACAATATTTTGACAGATCATAACACAAAAAGCATTGAGCAAACAAAAATACCTCAGAAAAGACAGTGTGGTCAGACATGTCATTCTGATGGTAATCAGAAGGCTATAGAAAAGAGATGGGTTTTGAGATGGGTTTAAAAAAAGAAAAACTGAGATTAAACAGTAAACTAGGCAGCGCTGATCAGATATACACCAGTATTCTCAGCTTATATGTTTTCACAAACATATTTTAGCTTACTATTTACTTGTAACCCAAGATCATTTGTTGCCAGCCGGCCACCATTGTAGCAAATGAACATGTTCGCATTACGTCACCAACCAGTGGGAGAGTTTTTAGGTCTAGTGTGGCACAGTGGATTTTGGTAGCTGTACCTCTTGAACAAAAGCAAATGCCACAGTCCTCTTACCCCTTTTCTCAAGTCGCATAGCACAGATTTCAAAAGTATTTGCATCTCTCTACTACATAGACAGCCCAGTTTTATGAAAGGACCATCTTTCCATCAGTGAAATACTTCTTTAAGACTGTTTTCCTGTTTCTACTTTAGGCTGTTCTCATGCACTGCCCGCACCTATATCTACAAAAAATAATGCACCACAAATCATATATAACCCATGTAATCAAGTAGGCTGCAATCTCGTGATCTATGGCCTGATGGGAGTAAAGACAGAAGTAGTATAAAGATCAAAAGTCTGTGTAAAGAGGAAGGTTCGGGAGGTGGAAGGGTCAAACAACACGGGACTTTCCCCCAAGAGAAAAGTGTTTGTGTCCTTTGGGAAACCAAGTGAACTTGTCACTGTGTCTCTTTACCTAAGCCTAACCTATTTCACTTAACTTGCCTCAACCTAACCAAAGTAACTTTAGGTTAATTATGTAACTTTACAATAAGTATGTAACTTTATTCCTGGGGCACTAATTTGTTAGATATAAATCAAACTTTTGTATGAGTATACATTGTTGTACACGTGGTAACAGTGAAAACAAGTAGCATGTATAAATCTAAAATAAAGCAGGTTAAAGTGAGCACAGCAGACTTCTGTTCATATGTATATGACTATATAGGTGTTTGTCTGTATAATTTGTACTGGACTGGATTTCCTGGTTCGCTCCTACATGAGACACTTGAATCAGAAATTACCACAGACTAATCTGGAGTATGCACCATATGCCCTTTCTCTACAAAGCATATTATAATCAAGTGTGTCAGTGGTGGAGCTTATGTCTGATGTACAGTGTGTTGGACCTTGCTGTAGGTTATATGTGACCACATTTGAGTAAATCTAATTACATTTGATGAGATTAAATAGCCTCTCAAGACACTTCGAGCCCATGACAAAAAAAAAGGTTCAAAGTCATTTTTTATATATTTGTGTGAATACCTGCGTACCACTGTATGCAGGTATTCTAAAAGGAGATGATGACCTTTGTCCCCAGAGGGGTTGGGGCCAGGAAATCAGCGCCGTGCATCTCACCAAGAGAGCTGCATTTCACCTGTAAATAGTCACCATGCACTAATGGGTAATATTTCTGTCTCAAGTACCCCAAGCAGAGGTCATGCTCTGCAGAAGTCACACACTTCGGGGTGCAATAAAAGCTGAGAGTAATTCTGGTCAAATCCTTTATTGCTCTCCCCTTGCTCAGACCTGTAGGTTGGAGAGGACACGGTACAGATACAACTGCTTTCTGTTCGCTAGGTCTGTCTGACTCTTTACTTTGGTGCATCAATCTCTCTCTTTCTGCCTTCAGTTGTGTTAGAAAGCATTAAAAGTGCACATATGCACACTTCATTCATACAGTTTAAACCTAAATTTTTTAAAAACTATGTAAAGCATATTTTTACAATTACAATGATACAAAATGTGTACAGAGGGGTTGCAGCGAGTAAAACATTAATTGAAATACTGAATAGGAGATTTAAATAAAGCGTTATTACGGTCTTGATGAAAAATCATCTGACGTCACACTAGATCGAAAAAGCTATCACATTCCTAAAGAAGAGATCGAAGTGTGTGTATTGGTAGAAGACACCCCATCAAAGGCAATGTCCCTTTTGATAGGAAGACATTAGCTGATAACCACAACAAGGGAGGAGGGTCTGCCATGGTTTACTGATGTTTTAGGTGCTTGCCAATGTCATGCTCAAATCTATTTATTACCTCCGCCATGTTTTTGGTTTGGTTTCTTTGTAATTGTCAGCAGGATTAAGGAAAAACCACTGGCCCGATTATCCTGACACTTAAAAATCCTGAAACTGGCAGGCTGTAGCGTGGACCAAGGAAGAACCTGTTCAATTTTGGAGCAGTTGAAATCATAAGGCCAATACAGAAATTATTTTTCACTATCGTTAACATTGCGAGACAGGGCATTTTGCCTTGGCGGAAGTCTGTGCTCTCCCAGTAAATATTCAGCATTCACCAGACTCTCTTCAGAAATCTTGTGATTAAGGTTGGCTTTGATCATTAGCTTATTACCTCCCAGTGGTGTGAGGTAGTTACTATAGGCCCCAGTACATGCTACTATGACGGGCCCTAGTGCGCCCTAGTTACTTAGTTACTAGTTATGAAGCACATACACAGAGTTTTAAGCATACACACACATATATATATATATATATATATAAGTGTGTCTTACTGTCTGTTATGTTACATCCGCTTGCAGATGTGCCCAGCTTGTCAGTCTTGAGAGACTTTGCACCTAAACTTGCTACTCTGAATTGTATTGTCTCGATATGGAGGCTTAATATTGGACAACATCAACATAGATATTACCCAGCAATCGTCATTACATATCTGTATATGACAAAAACTACAAAAGAAAATAGAAAATTATTAGTTTAACTAAATAGCTTTGTATAGTTAAATTATAGTTTATGTACAATAAGCATGTCATTTGTTATAGATTGATACTATTTTACAAAAGCAGAAAACCATGATGGTGATGGGTTTGCCTTTTTGAATGCATATATAGAAAACTGCACCATTTTTGATCTAACATGAGGTCTTCTTTGAACTTGGGTATATGTCCGGGTAGTGATGGCCAAGTGAAACCTCGTGAAGCATTTTCTTTATTTTCTGAGCCCACTAGGTGGCGCTTTTTGTTCAACAAAAGGGTGAAAGCACACTAAATTGCTATCCTTTGAGCCTCTCTCTTTAAACCAAGAGCGCGATCTAGTGGGCTCAGAAAATAAATAAAATGCTTCATGAGGCCTCATTTAGCCATCACTACTTCCAGGTGGCAGTCGGGCCCCTCCACCCCAGGGGCCCCAGTGCAACTGCACTGCCTGCACTGTCTATATTTATGGCCCTGTTACCTCCACCCAGAAGGCTGTTTTTGCTTTGATTTGCTTGTTTGTTTGACAGCAAGATTACGGGAAATATACTATCCCAATTTTCCTGAAACTTAGTGGAAGGGTGTAGCATGGGCCAGTGAAGAACTCGTTAAATTTTGGAGCGGTCCAACTCATGAGGCAGATACAGAAATTATTTTTCACTTCTGCTAACATTGCAAGATAGAGCATTTGGCCATAATGGAAGTCTGCGCTTTCCGATTGCCCCTCTAGTTAAAGGGTTGTTTCTTGCAATTTCAACAAACATTTGGGCAAAAGCTCTTTATTTTAAAAAAATAGAATCTAATATTGGGTTACTGATGTAGTGCTGGCGTGAGGCTGAATGCTGGAGTATGTTGGAAAAGAAGTCCAATCATGTCTGAAGGTTGAATTTTTAGCTTGACCACATTTGAAGGAGGCATGAAACACCTGAAGGGCAAGATGCAATATAATTGTTCAATTTGGGATAATGATACACACTTTCACTCAGTGCCTCTGGGAAAGCATTCATGCTGTTATACAACTGACTTGAAATAGACATGAAAAATGACAAAAGCAATTCTGTGCAGAATGAAAAGAGTTTGAGTAGACAGTTTACTATCTAACCTCCGCACACTTCAGCAATTGCTGCGTGAAGTAGACATGTGCTTTGTATTGTCAGTTTTGTAAAGTTAGAGAGCTGGCCAACAAATAACACAGCAACAAAGTGATCAGTGTTTAAAGAAGCTGGTCTTGCTGAAAAGACTGCTGGATTGTCCTTTAAATAATCCACTCAATTGGCTCCATGCTGGTTAACCCTGCTGGTTTGTTTGTGGTTATAGCCGCACAGATCT